>NW_017564655.1:947439-1067171 GCF_001854935.1 Bemisia tabaci | reverse complement strand
GAGGAACTCCGCATGAACCTTCAGGCGTTGCCAAATTCTCATCGATAAAATACGAATTTTTAGAATGATTGAGGCGTTGGGTGCAGGAAGGGCATTTTTTGGTTGCGGTGTCTCAAAATCTCCAGATTATCTAAATTTGAGAGGTGAAACTTTTCAGTGAATTTTCTAAAAGTTTTCGTTTTTAGCGTGGGAAAATCATGAAGGAAATTCAGTGAAAGTTTCAACGAATTCCATGGGTACGATTTTCTTTAATTATAACGGATGAAACTTTAGCGAAGATTCTGAGGAATCACAGCTAAGAAATGCCCTTTCTGCAACCGGCACTTTCAATTTTTGAATATTTTCCTTCCAATTTTTAACAGGACTCTAGTCGCAATTTCATCCCAAGTATATGAATTTCAAGGGAAGTTATTTCTGATTTACGCAAAAATAAATATTTTATCACGAGCAATCTGGTAACCTCCGAATCTTCATACGGTTTTTTTTCTTAACACGGCGGTATGGCTATCCTTGCCGTATGCTTCGCTTGTTCCGATGTTTATAGTCCAATTACTTTGTTGTCACTCAGATGATGAAAGAGTGCAAGTCAGTTTGCAATTTGTCGTTTCCCAGACGTTAGAACATATATTATTTCAACCTCGCAAAATTTCCGCTCGGAAATGGTATTTTTATGGAGGAACTATTAGACATTTTCAATACTAATCATTCTTCCCATTACTCGCAGAAATTAGCAACATTTTGAACAAAAACTGCATACTCATATTTGGGTAAAAAATTGTATTGGTGTTTATTTTTGCAACCTTGGAATGGAATTACGTTCTTCCTATAACTGAGGAGCCCATACAACGGATTGAGCCCGAAATTTTCACGTTCGAAAAACAGGTGCCGAAGAGGTTCAACTGTTTTGCAATTTTTTAAAGTTTACAAACTTAACAGCTTATTCCTTTAAGCATTGATAAGGGCGTGTTAAATATTGACAATTCCGAGGAATTTTCTCTAAACCACGAGGAAAATTCGCACAAATTTGTTGAAAAAGTTGCAGAAATACTGTTGGCAAATGAAAAAATTATCAAGTAAAATTATGAAATGCTGCGATGCAAGTGGACCGCGTTAAACAGAAAGGAACTGAGCCACATTAGCTATTGCCAAATTTAACGAGGCAATTTAAAGTTTTTACAAGAGTATGTTGCGCGGATTTTTTTTTTTTTTTTAAATTTCAGGAATTTGCTTCGTACCATGCAGAAAATTCACTGAAATCTGCAAATATAAAAAAAAATCCGCATAACCGTTTTCATGTAAAAAATTTAAATTACCCCATTAAATTTCACAGAAGCAGATGTGGCTTGATTTCTTCCTGCTTAACGCGGTTCAATTGGACTGCATTTTGCAATTTGGAACTATAAATCCTGGCCCGGTTTAAAACCAACGTATGTGCCATTAGTTTCCCTGTGCACATAAGTGTTTTTTCAGGTGAGCCAAAATTTTTAGTTTCAAATTGCAAAATGCAGTCCAACTAAGCCTCTTCGGCTGTCACTCCGCTCCATTAATTCGTTACAGGGCTTCGCTATGAAATTCAGTCGCACCTTTTGAACAGAGTGTCACCGATTTGTGACCATAAGTAGCCACATCTATGGAAATATGCTTAATCTTTTTTTTAGTGCAAAGTTCTCAAGAGAACATCTTTCAGCGTTATGAGATGAGTTTTACATCACAATATGTCGAGAACTTTTATTGAAGGGCAAATCATATTCATTTTATTACAGGTTGCAAATTTGAAAGAGAGGGCGCCCAGAGTTAGTATCATAAGTATCCAATCCAAACGATCTGTCAGGAGCGTCAAAAGTGTCAAATCTCCGAAGGACGTGAAACTTCTTCTGCGAGAGGTCGGATACCAGACGTTGGAGCTCTTCTACCCACCTTACCGAAAGAACACTATCCTCGCCTGTTTAATTCAGTTTGGAATCACCTCGAGGTTAGTTTTAAATCATTCGAGACTTCAAATATTTTGTGATTTAAAAAAATATTTAACTACACTCTCGTTGACCGTGTTTCGATTCTCTTCGAAAATTCGAAAATTCGAAAATTGGTGATGGGACACGTACTTGTTGCCTTCTGCCCGCAAATCTCACCAGGAATTGTGTTTGAAACTCAATACCTACATCGAATTCTGACGAGCCATGAGTGACTGGCTGGATTTCGACGGTGTTTAACCAAAAAGAGCTAGCTTGTTTGGGAAAGAAAACGTTCTCTCGTTGAAATCGTTCAACAGAATCACAGGGTTAGTCTGTGACTTTTTTATTTATTTATTTTTATTTATTTTAACTTTAGTACATGAGAGCCTCATTATCAGGGCTATGGCACAGGTCACTTATATTACCTATTGTTTCCTACGGATAATTCTGCCAACCAACTAACGCCCAAAGTAGCACATTGCAATGAAAGTATTGAAATAAAATTAAGATCTAAGGATCTATGAGACTTTTTTTCAGTGAAAGTTCGGTTTGACAAACCGAATACAGTAATTGGAGTGCCACGGAACATCGAATGTTCGGCTTATACTACCGAGCTTTTTTCTCAGTGAAGTACATCGAGTCGTAATGTTAATTGGGAGAGCTGGCGCCACTTTCAAGCATTTTCCAGGTCCCGAATTCCGAGCCCCCTGTGTCACGCCAGGTCACTTATTTTTTGATACATACTCGATTGTTAAACATTAAATGGACTGCATTTTGCAATTTGGACCTATAAATTCCGGCCCGGTTTAAAAACAACGTATGTGCCATTAGTTTCCCTATGCACATAAGTGTTTTTTCAGATGAGCCAGAATTTATAGGTCCAAATTGCAAAATGCAGTCCAAATCGCCCAGCTACAGACAGTGTGGCTGTTGTGGCTTGGTTCCTCTCTGCTAAACACGGTCTAGATAGCACACCATAGAGAACGCGCAATGCGTGAAGTATTCACGCAGTCTTGTAGGCGCTAATACGTGTCAAGCGCGCACCGTAGAATACGCGCAATGCGCGAAGTATTCTCACGGTCTTGTAGGCGCTAATATGCATTTTGCGCCGCACTTTAAATTGAATTGCCCGATTGTTTTCGATACACGGGGGCCCGGCCATCTGATGTAAACACAAAGGATAGAAATTACCACGTACTCCACATTGCCATTTTGGATCGAGAATCGAAAAAGTGAACGAAGCTCGGCGCACACCGGGCTCAGAACTCGTCGACCAGAACATGGCGCCAGCTCTCCCATTTACATTACGACTCTATATACTCTATCCTGCCGAGCTAAGGAAAAACGCCGTATGAACATTCGAGAGTTGCCAAATTTCCTCCGATTAAATGTTTATTTTGAAAGGAAGTTATGTATATGTATTTCCTTGAAATTTTCAGATATCTATTTTAGATTAAACTGCGAAAAATGCAGTCCGAAAAATTGGTATAAAAAGATTCCTGACTTTTCCAATAACTTCGTATTTAATTGAGGGAAACTTGGCAATGTCTGATGGCTCATACGGCGTTTTTCTTGAGCACGGCAGTATGGTGAGGTACCGCCTGATGAGTCAGGTTGATTTTGATTAAAATCGTCCAAGTATCAAAGAACCTCCTGTCCTGGTGTTTCAGCTACTACACTTTGATGCTGTGGTTCCCCGAGCTATTCAACCGTTTCGACCACTATGAGAGGGAACACCCGCACAGTCCTTCCGTGTCTGTGTGTGAGGTATCGTCCGTCTATGTCTCCTCCAATTCCTCCCATACCATCAACGCCATCGAGCATTGCACGGAAACCATCGACAGCTCTGTCTTCTCACATACTTTGATCATTGGCCTCGCTTGCATTCCGACCAGTCTGTGGCTCCCGCTTTGCGTCCATAAACTCGGCGCCAAATTTTTCCTGGGTATGCAAAATCTATACGTATGAAATTTGCGCTGACAAAAATTCTTAAAGAATGGAATACAAAATTATACACAGCTATAGAAATAAGTCACATCAAAAGCTTAATTGTGTTTCAAACGGACATGACACAATGGACCACCAGACAAGGTGCAAATTTAAGCAATCTGATACATGTTTATTATCCAAAATTTCACGTAAAACACGATTTAAACAACGAAAATGACTGAAACCAACTGCTAACAAAGATATTAACGTTTATAATTCACATTGGTTACGAGGATTTTGAACTGCCCGCTCACAAGAAACTCAAAGCTCTACGCAAGTCAAATCGCGCACTACAACAAATTCAGCAAGCTTCTCAATCGAGTAATGTTCATTTTACACCATGTGTTGTTCAAACTATTAGCAATTTGCTATAGCTGAGCTTAAGCGTCAAGATTGAGGTTGCCAGATTTTTATATCGCAGAGACTGTCATGATAACGTTTAGTGCGCGATGTGAATCACGTAGAGCATTGAGTTTTCACGAGCGGGTGGTTTGAATTCACGCATCAAGAATCATTAAATATCTTCGTAAGGAGTTGATTTCGGTTATTTTTTTGTGCACATCGTGTTCTACGTGAAATTTTAGTTACGAAACATATATCGGAATGCTGAAATTCGTACCTTGTCCAGTGGTCCATTATGAATTTGGATGATTAACCTTAGTGCAACTATTCGTGTTCAATGTATATGCGTGTAGCATATAACGAAATTTGAAGGCTCTTTGATGTTTTTACCTGATCACCTACGCGTTTCGTGTTCAAGTTCAATGGATGCGTGTTGCATATAGAAAGATTTGAAGGCTCGCTAATTTTTTATCCGATCGGCTGCGTATTTCCATACGAAATGCTGATGAAATAGTCATCGATGAATGGCGACGGTTAAACTATACCAGACCACTTAACTCGGTTTGCGACGTTGCAGACTTCCTGCCATACTATATCTTTTAAACACCGCTGACGAGATTCGTGGTTTGGTAGTTTCACTGTACGCTGTCAATATGGGATTGTTGATACATTCGCCCTACACTGGGGAAAAAAAACACATTGGATCTAGAGTCCAGACTCTTGAAAACATTGACAAGAACAAAAACTCTTGATTCAATCAGATTTTTGCTTAAATCAAAAGGAAATCCACTCAAATTAAGAGGCATGGTTCTTGATTTAAGCTAAAATCCGACTGAATCAAGAGTGTTTTTTCTTGTCGATGTTTTTAAGAGTCTGGACTTTAGATCCAATGTGTTTTTTTTTCCCCCAGTGTACCTAGAGCTGAAATCTGTCTTTTCTGAAACGATTGAAAGACGCGGGCAATATATTTTACTTGTACTTTGTTACCTTTTACTTACTATATATTAGATAATAGAGGATTTTGTAACACTCGTATTTATTAATCAATATGAATCATTCTATCTCTTTCTTTCAGTGTTCTGTATGTTGGTGAGCGGTGGAGTGACCGTAGGCCTGTACTTCGTGCAGACATCTAACCAGAATCTCCTCCTATCGTGTATTTTTGAGGCTCTAACTAGTTTAGGAATTAGTGTGGTGTATTGCATAATGGTCGACCTTTTCCCAACTAATTTAAGGTATGTGCTCGGTTATGGGACATTTCGTCAACGATTTTTTGTCCGCGCACCTGTTTTTTCCAGTAATTTACGTCCACGCGTTTTTTCGGCACGGGAGTGCCACGTGCCAGTTGAGATCGAAAGTTAATTGCCCCGCATATAAATACAAACGACAATTGCTCACGACGTCTTTGGACTAAAATATATAACGTGTTGGAAGAATGAGGGTTTGCTTGTTTATTTGTTTTGTCTGTTTGGTCCAACGGAGAATAATATATAGTTGAGAGTTTTGGTAAAAATGGGGGAGCGTCAATTCCATGAGACAAAATTCACTAAAACTCTCTACACCACTTTGGTGGAACAGGACTTAATTATCTTTCAAGAAATTCCCACCTTGTTATACCTGAACCGGATGAATCTCTCTATTTGCCTCAGCTAAGGCTCTTAGATTTTTCCTGTGTACGATAAGTATCTTGATTTACTTTGCGAGGAAAGATCTGTACTTTTAAAGGATGCCTGCCATTCTTAATACGTTCAATTTCATTTAATACTGTGCAACACCTCTTTTGTGAAATAGTTGCTTCAAGCGCCGCCGCACGGCGGGTGGGCGGCCAGCGCGAAACGCGCGTTGGCGCCTACAAACCTAGGTGGATACTTCACGCATTGCACAATGCTTGAAGTATCCACCTAGGTTTGGAGGCGCGAAACGCGCATTGGCGCCTGCAAACCTACATACATCAAGCATTGTGCAATGCGTGAAGTATCCACTTAGGTTTTTAGGCGCCAGTGAGCCTCTCGCGCTGGCAGCACGCCGCGCCGCTCCGCTCTGTTAGGCTTTAATATTTATACTCGTATAGTCCGCGTTTTTTAACTCATGATTTTGAATTGTTAGCACACTCTTGCATTGATTATTCTCATTAAAATTGATGGGGAAAAAATATGTATCAATTTATCAAAGGAGAATAACAATATGATGTGTGTTTTTTTAAATATTGGTGGTTCCGTGCCAAATTTCATGATTTTCAAAGCACTTTAATTTTTTCTTTTACATTTTGTGCTTTTATTGTGCTGTAGCGAGGTGTGCGCGCAACGAACGCTCAAAACTTGACGTATTTGACTCTAAAAGATCGATGTACAAATGGGTTAAAACTAAAGATTGCGTGCTTCTTGATTTTTTTTCTCTTTTATTCATTTTTGCAGTTTCTGTCGACACAACTGCGGTTCATTGAGATTAATGTCGCTTGGGAAAGGTTTTACAAATATTTGTCACGTTTTAAAAATATAAATGTTTTCAAAATGAAGTATTAATTTCGTAAAGAAAAAATTAAAAAAATAAAAAAAGTACCTATACATATATACAGGCCCGCCACAAGGGGGAGGGGGGGATACTGGGTCCCTGGTACCGGGGCCCGGGCCCCGGAGGGGGCCCGTATTACCCGTGAAAAACCACTCCGAATTCACATGCACCCTTGTTTCGTAAAAAAAGTTAAAAATTTACCCTAAAAATTTCGCAAAAGGTGAATAGATTTTCAGAAACACGCTGGGGCACCGTAGAATTCTTCTTAAATTTTCAAAGAAGTATACTTCTTGGGAAATTTCTATCTATTTTCAAGATATTCAGTACAGAGGGATATTTTTAGTAACTGCGTTTCATTTTCTTCCGTCGTCAGATGCTAAGAGTCTCCAGTCTGGGCATCCTCGACTTCACTGGCTCATGGCTCAACTCCGTTGCCATAGACAAACGAAGGGGGAGTCCAGGGGGGCCTGGCCCTCTTAGAACTGAAAACAGTATCATATGCCCCCCCTCCCCAAAAACAAAAAAATAAATAAACATTTTCCAGATGTTTTGAATGCAACAATTCGCAAGTATTTTGTGCTGAAAGTAGAAAAAAAAAATTAATTATTCCGCAGAAATTGATGGAAAAATTCTTTAAGTATGTAAGTCACCAAGTCACTGTTGCTTATTTTACGTGTGGGCGTAAAATCCTGGACAAAAAAGGTGCGCGGACAAAAAATGTCCTGAAACCGTGTGTTCTGTTTGGTATTTTTATTCGACAAATGTCTTTTTTCTACATTTTTTCATCATCGTTGGTTTCAGTGAGATATTGATCAGTGGCGTGGCGTGAATTGCGATATATCGAGTGTTATGTCAATTAAACCTATGGAAAAGGATTTATAAACAGGGTGTTCGCAGCGAACACCTTAATGATTGATTCTTTACCATAGGTTTAAGTGGCATAATAGGTAATCGATACATCTCAATTCACGCCAAGCCACTGATATTGATGTGTATATGGGTTCTGAACAGGTTCGAACTTTAAATAAAACCGCCACTCCCTGCAATATTGCTTGATGAAGTCGAAAAATGCGTATCTCTCATTTAAGTACAACCAGTTCTCCTTGAGACATTTTGTGAATGTTTCAGATTTATTCAAAAGTATTATCTGAAAATCTCCAGGATATGTGTAATAGCCTTCATTAAAAATAAGTGAAATCGGAGATTTTTAAACGTCGCAATCAAGACACACGCCTGAGGTATCTTGAAGCAAAGTCCATTTCGCCAATGAGCTCTACAACGCTAGCATTCTTAAGTAATCTGGGGCTCATCAGCTAAATATACTTTGCTGTTTTTGTTTCAAGATGCCTCATTTATCGTATTTGCCCATCGATATAAAAGTGGATAAACTTACGTGGTGTGGACCGTAAGAATTTAATCTCATCATCCAATGGACATTTAAAAATGACACTACTTCGAATAGACCTGCTACATTCCATTTCGCCAAAGAGTAATTTATTGTTTTTAAAAAATTCTAATATGTCTACTGGAAGCAGGGAATTTTGACATGGAAACCCTGACTTTTTACCTTGTACCTAGAGTTCAATTTGAATTGAAATAGATATTCTCAGCGCACAAAATTGAATTCATTTGCTTTAGGAATTGCATTCGTCTTGCCACGTGAGTGGCCTATTTTCGCCCCGGAAATAACTAATGTATTCGTTTTTATATCTTTCTGACGCAGGGTAATGGCTGCTGCTCTCTCGGCGACAATTGGTAGGGTTGGCGCCCTTCTAGGCAATTTGGTTTTTGGATTTTTAATAGATACATTCTGCGTCGTGCCGATCATGTTAATGGCAGCACTTTTATTTAGTGAGTAGAAAATCTTGACTTTCATTTTTTTCTCTCTCTCTCTCTCTTCCTCTCTCTTATTATTCTTTCTGCTATGGCTTTAAGTTTATTTTAATATTATTTTCCCCTAGTTCCTGAAAATATCTGATAAGTCATCAAACTATATATTCCAACTGCCCACCTTTCGATTGGAATTAAAAGAATTAATTCATTGGATACCTATATACATAAGTGCCTAGCTAAGTTTCTAATTTTATCGATGCACACTCTGGTCATTTAGTCAAGACTCCGAGCCTTATAGGGGTAGAAAAGCATACAACTTTCTTGGCTCAAGCTAGCCTTCCAAAATATTTCCACAATAATGGGCCACTAAACAAGGTGCGAATTTCAGCATTCTGATACCTGTTTCTTAATTAAAATTTTACGTAAAATACGACGCGCACAACGAAAATTACCGAAATCAACTCCTTCCAAAGATATTTAATGATTCTTGATGCGTGAATTCAAACCACCCGCTCATGAAAACTCAATGCTCTGCGTAATTCACATCGTGCGCTAAAAAGTATCATGACAGTCTCTGCGATATAAAAGTCTTGCAACCTCAATCTTGACACTTTGGCTCAGCTGTAGCAAATTTTTTATAGTTTGAACAACACATGGTGGGAAATGAACATTACTAGATTGAGAAGTTTGTTGAAACCGTTGTAGTGCGCGATTTGGCTCACGTAGAGCTTTGAGTTTCTTGTCAGCGGGCAGTTCAAATTCCTCGGAACCAATGTGAAATAAAAATGTTAATATCTTCGTTTGGATTTTGTTTCATTAGTTTTCGTTGCGCAAATCGTGATTTACGTGAAATTTTGGTTAAGAAACATGTATCAGAATGCTTAAATTCGTACCTTGTCTAGTGTTCCATTAACGTCATTGAGCTTCTAATCTACTGAATCCGAGTGAGATTAATAGTTTTCTTCTTATTTTTGACTCTAATTTTAATTTTTGGTATTTCTTGGCTTTGATTCCCCGCGAAATGGTGTGGACCCAGCACCATTTCTCCACCTTGTTACATACAGTTTCGGGCCACTTTTTAGTGTTTAATTTTTTTCATTAGTTTTCTTCTTAGTTTGCCCCTCTCTGATTTTTCCAGTTCTCTTAACCTTGAAACCTGGGCTTCATAGAACTTCAGCCCAGTGATTTACTCACATAAGAGAATAACGGAAGAAAACCACTTGAGTAATGTGCATTTCTCTATAGGCTCGAGGACAACGCGGCGATACCCAAGTAGCATTTTTCAACGGAAAAATCGGGATATATTGCAATTTTATCGGCAATAAAATCGCTAGGGTCATCAACATCTGAGCGATTATTCTCAATTTTACGGGGATAAAATCGCGATTTTATCGCCAGACAATTTATCGCGATATTTTCGAAATAAAAATCGCGATAAATGGCGATTTAAGGTCGATTTTATCGACGAAAATTGATCGCGATTTCTATGAACCAAAAATTGCGATGTGTAGTGATTTCATCGCCATATATCGCAATTTTTAAAGCGATAATATTTCGATATATTTCCACCGACATATAATTGCAATAACCAATCAATAAAATCGCTATTTATCGCGATCACTGCTACTTGGGTAGGTATGCAATGTACGACATGCATGGGATGCAGCTCATTCCAACCATAGCGCCTTCTAACTTCTACGTAAACAAATTAAACGGTTTAGGTGCCAACGAATACGAGGTCCACTTGGACTGCGTTAAGCAGAAAGAAACCAAGCCATATATCGGCTATTTAAAATTTAATCGGGCAATTCAATTTAAAATTGCGGCGCAAAATGCATATTAGCGCCTACGAGACCGTGGGAATACTTCGCGCATTGCGCGTATACCACGGTGCGCGCTCGACACATATTAGCGCCTACGAGACTGCGTGAATACTTCGCGCATTGCGCGTTCTCTATGGTGTGCTATCTAGACCGTGTTTAGTAGAGAGGAACCAAGCCACAACAGCTACACTGTCTTTAGCTGGGCAATTTAATTTTCGTTTAACAAGAGGGCGTTTTTGCGGATTCTTTTGAAAATTTTAAAAAATTTGCCTCGACGCGCAATGCAGAAAATTTACTGGAATCTGCTCCCAAATCCGCAAAACCGTTTTCATGTAAAAAATTAAATTGCTCAGTTTTTAGTAATAGCTAACGTGGCTTTCTATTGTACTTGACGCGATGCATTTATTAGTTAGATCGGTGATACCGCGGCAGTAAATTTTGATCATACCAGTCCTTCGAAACGCTAAAAAACAAGCGTGTCTTTGACCGTTCAGTGAATGTTCAATATGAACGTCGAAACTTACCTCGTGTGAGGCGTGGAATCGATAGCGCATGGTTCCGAGGCTCCCTGAACCGAGAAACTGTCAAAAACGAGTGTTTTTGAGCGTTCGGTGAAAGCTCGCAGCTAATGCGCGTTTTTCGCCGATCACGCGAACCAGCAGCCTCATGGGGCTTTCTAGATCAGAAAATCTGACTCAGCGGGTCATTTCCAAAAGGGACTTCCTTGGTTTCGGCCTTTGACCCCGAAATATTATTCCATGTAACTCCTGTCGACTTTGCTCGATTTCGGACCGGAGAGACAATTTCGAGATTATGGTTGAATCTTACGTAGTTTGAGGCGTATCGATTGCGCATGGTCAAACGGAACTATGTGCATCAAGACATGAGCCCGTAAGAGGGCTCACGTCATAATGCACATAGTTCCGTTTGATAGAAATGCGTCCAATTCATCCTCTGATTCGATCCGAATTAGAACGTCCCGATAAACTTTTTTTGTATTCAAAACTCCTCGCACTGATGCTCCACAATGTTTTTAGTTCCTTGAAAATAATTCCCTCTGTATCTATTACTTTATTCCAGTGAGCGGTATACTTGCGATGTTCTTACCTGCTACAGGAAAAGAGGACTTGGACTGAAGGATGAGTGTATACCTACAGAGGAAGTTGAAGCTCCAATGAAGAAATTAATTTTTTTAGTACATTTATAGCTCTTGGCATACTTGATGAGTTTTCTGCATCAAAATCAACCTATCATAGAATCGAAGGTAAAAGAATGCGACTCCCTTCATACATTTCTTGATACACTCCTTGAGAGCATTTAACTTTTGCTCTTTATTTTCAAAGTGCCGGCAAAACATTCCTACTCCATTACTCATCAATAACTCGGCGATTTGGGATCATCCATCCTCTATTACTTAGTAGAAGACCCAAAAAAATTTTTTTACAGACGAATAGAGCAGTAAAATTTTGATTAATATCTTGATTAGTTTGAAAGGTGCTTAAAATTGTAAATATTAGCCTACCAATAACTAGTGATAAGTCGAGCTCTCTGTTCGGTACAATTCCTCAAGTGGCATGTTATGATTTGGACAACATTTTGCAATTTGGGACCATAATTTCTAGCTCATTCGTAAAGACACTTATGTGCATGGGGAAACTAATGGTACATACGTTGTCTCTAAACTGAGCCAGAAATTATAGTTCCTAATTGCAAAATATAGTCCATTTGAATACCTAGGCCAGTCTTGAGTAAACAATTTCATCAACCCCACCCTCATTCATTTTACCTGTGTTAATTTTATTTTAATTATATGTTTATTTAATTACCTATTAGAGGTGAAACCTGTTGGCCTTTACTCTAAATGCCTTTAAAATCTGTTTTGGTTTTCGCAATGTTGAGAGTATTTTGCCCAAACCTAGGAAATTCTTGGCAATCCTTTCCTTAAAATAATGTTTCCATTCTGAATATGAGTAATTTCTGAACTGATTGATACCAGGACATTATCTAAGTGGAGGAACTCCCCGTAAACTTTAGTCAATCATGGGTAGAAAAATTTTCAATCTCAATAAGTACTTGGAAACAGAAATGCTATTAACGCAAGTTTTGGATGATTTCAAACAGAACAAAATATACTCCAATTGTCATAAACGTTCACAAGAACAAAATACTGACTGCTTAAAGTAGTTTTCTCAACATTTGAATGTAGTTTAAGCTCAGTTGTGATTAATTTATTTAATTTTGAAGGAGGTTTGCTTAAGAAGACAAAGTCCCGAGTAATACGGATGCATGTTTTACCAAATCCGATATGTACTACAGAATGACCAGAAGAGTTCATTTACTTTACAATGTATTGCAAAAACGAATGCTGATTAAATTAGAATGAAAAAAGTTTGTCTGTTGTTTGGATAGTCATTACTTTCATTCTTCACAATAGTGTATTTATTATTAATTTACTTGTTAATTATTTATTTCATGTGTAAGTTAGCCCCATCAGATTCAGATTGATATTTTAATTTCTATCGCCTGTTTTTTTAAGTTTGGATGTTTTTTTTTTGGCTGCTCAAGTGTTGTCAATGACAGATTGTAGATTAACAGTAAGTTCAACTACCAGTCGTAATAAGATCATCTTCCGCACCCTTTTCCTGCCTTGTGTGAATTGCTCTTTCCGTCCAAATAATTGAATTCAAGTATTTTTGTCCTCCAGCATTCAAGCATCTTACACTTGGATCTGCACTTCAAGTAATAAGCCTTAGGAAAATTGAAAAGTGTTGTAGAAAAAGGTGCTACTACCGCTGTCATACAGTTTAATTGAACGTATGCGCCTTATCATCCATTCCAATGATGATGCTGAAAGCACCAAGAGAGTTTATTAATGGATTTAGTTGTACATGATAGTTTGTAGCTCGTATTTTCATCAAAAAAAATGTTTAACAAAATGACGATACTCTCTACTACATGCTCCTCTTCAAGGAGCACCGGTTCCTTCTATTTGAAAAGGCTGTCGCAATTTATTATCTTTTCCTATTTCGTTCAAAAAATATCTGGCCACTCCTGTACTTGATCCTCGCGCACGGGCACAGTTTCATTTCCATCAATTTGTCTTGCTTTGTAAATAATTTAGCGTAAGTATTTATTAATTTAAACGTACTAGACACATCAATGACCCTACTGATAGGGAGAAACATGATGTTCATTTGTGTCATAAGGTAATTGTTAATCTTGTTTTATCATTTGTGTATGCAAAGAGGTCTGTGATCATTGTTCATTGCAGAAAAATAAAGAAGTTTGTTCTGCTCGTTTTAGAGTAAACATCAAATAGATTTGCCAGCTTTTGAAGTGTGACAGGGAATCTGCCATCTTGATTTTTAGATTGAAATTAGAAAGTAATGGTGAGGATAGTTGACCACTTGAGCACTCTAGAGGTCAACAAATTTACATGACATTCACTCTACCTTTGTTTACTCCAATATACATTAAAGAGACAAAAAGATATGATACATTTGCCTCATTCCAAATTTCGGAAAGTAATCCATGAGAGTTAGGTTTGCATATTTTTCAATTTACAACTTAAACTCAAATACCATGTGACTTATCAATCCTGTCACCTTCCACCCAAGGAAATGCATTTAATTTTCATACCTCTTCAATTCATTTTTTTCATTCATTATTTGTTCGCTGTAATGATTCACTTCATACAAAAATAATGGACGTTGCTACCTTTAAATTGTTATAATGTGAATAAAAATTTACCGTCTTACATCAGACCACTTTGATGTTTCCGGGTTTTTCTAAGTTTTAAACATGTCTTCTTTTTTCCCTACTATTGTGAACAAAGCAAAAACTAGTAAATAATTTAAGTAATATATGTATGCTTCATTTACTTTTTTCTCTTTGAGGTTCTCCCTCTATATATGACAGTTATTAGGAAATTATTCTCAGAGCAAAATTGAGCGTGATAAGGATTCAGATGTTCCCAAGATCTAATTAAATTATTTGAGAGGAAATCACATTATGACCCGTCTTGAACATGACAATCGAGACTTTTCTTGAAAATTGAGCAAATTCACCTGAAAAAGATGAATTTTGTCCTCCTGATTGAGAAGCTAGAGGGTTAAAAATGAGAGCGGGCAATGGGAAATTCAGGATAATTGATATATTGCGTTCTATAAAAATTAAAAACCAAATATACAAATAAGAGGATTAACACAAGGATAATAATTAATGTTACATAAAAACCATTGTGCATTTTGCAGGGGCTAGCCTGTACATTTGTTCCGCATAAACATTTACACACATACACATGAGATCAAGTGACCAATAAGAATTATATGATGCTTGTGAACATATTACTGACCTACAATTAAAAATCGCTTGATTAACATTGAGAAAGAATCAAGAGACTTAATACTTTCGTATCATGCTTGTATGACTATTCATATTTTTATAGGCATCAAATCTATCACTTGCAAAAGACATAGGAGTGTTGTTCATCATGCCTGACATTCCACCTGAGAAATCAGAGTTAAGTGGTGCATTAAACGGAGCATTACTACCAACATTCATGACATTTCGACTCATTCCCATTGGCGCACCACTGGGCCACCTGGAAACATAATACCATGTAAGATTATTGGAAAAAAGAAATTTTGCAGAATTTAATCCAACTTTCCGCTTAATTTGTGTACAGAAAATCCATTTAATTTGTGTACAGAAAAATAAAATGGTTGCAATTTTCATAGGTGAGCAGAATACAGCCTCGATATTTCAGCAAAATATGATTTCCAACACTTCATAGACCTGTCCCTTGTCTCCACGGGACGTTTCATGAGATTTGTCCCAGGGAAAAACATCAATTGCGAAGTTGGGAAAAATATTGAGATAGTCAATACTGATCACAGTACTAACTAAGAGTCCTTATGGAATCCCAGGAACGATTTAGAAAAAAGGAGAAGAAACTTTGTTGTGTTGTTTAACAGAGTAAAAGCACAGAAGTTTCATTCTTGCGACTCGAACTTGGGAAAAATCCTGTGAAACGTCCCGTGGAGACAAGGCGATAGAAAATGACTTTTTTTCATAAACTACACCATTTTCAATAATATCGATGACAACAAGAGTCTATATCCATCTACGTCAGCGATGAAATTTAAGATGGCCAATATGGGACCACTTCCTTTTGTTTCTCTATACTTACTTCATACTTGGAAATTTTTTTCACAACGTAAGAGTTGGTCAATTAACAGAAAAAATACTACAAAAGATTTAGCACCTTTTTTCCGGTTCATTCAAGATGTAAGTTAATGAATATAGTTTCAAGAACTTGCATTTGAAATTGTAAAGACTGACAGACGCAACAGTTTAATTCAACAGTAGAGTATGAAAACAAAAAAGAATTCTACTTTGATAAGATTTTGGCAATTTAGGCCACTTTTAGAGGCTGTTAATCAAGAATTCTTCCACCTATTTAAAATTTACTTTCCAATGCTCATTTTCAACATACTGATCTTGAGGAGTGCAGTTCTGGGTACTTAAATTTTACAATTGGCACAAGAATAGCAGCCTTGCTTTTAGAAAGTATGTACTCTTCCCTCAATAACACTTGATTTAGCTAAGAGACGATTTTTGAATTTAAGGGAACGGAAATGGTTAAAAATAATATGTACTTCATAACAGAGTGAACAGCAATTGAAGTCAAAAAGGGGATTCAGAGACCGAACTCTAGTACTAGATCACCATCTAATATGAGATGAATTCGTCACCTTCCGGCCAAAGCATCAAACGCACAATCGTTGACAAACTGGATACCAAAATGACTATTTTGGGTTCGGGATCTTTCTGGTTTTGAAATAAAAATTTACTTGTCAAATTTATAATTCTTTTTTGGCAAAACATTTATTGTCTATTATTTTACTTAAATTTGCTAGGGAAATAGAAAGCCGTTCATTACAAACATCATCAGGTCTCAAAACAGGGTATCACAAGCATCAAAATGGACACTTGACTCAACCTTCTTCCTCAAATTTTATCTACATCAGATGATAATAATGATTCTGAGTGTGCATTCGAAATTTCAAGTCTCTGTTGTGTTCATAACAGCCATGATTAATTTATTCCATTTTACATTGCTCTTGTGCTCAATTGGCGCTTATGATACTTTGGCGGGAAGTTGATGAATTTTGAATTGATACAAAGCTAAGAATAAAATACATACGATACATGCAGATGAGGATAAAGGAGATGAAGAAAGAGGAGGAAGAAGAGGATCAAATGAAAGGCATTCAACGAGTACCCATGTGAGCTGGAATGGGTACAACGTAACTTGCAATTGTGGATCTTGGAGGAGGTGGTAGCCAAATATTTACACCACTTCTGTACCTTCCCCTAGCAATTAGAACGATTACAGGATTTATATTACAAAAGATGGAGCCAGGTTGCTTCTAAAATCAGCAAAAACTATGATCATCCTTAGAATGGGTCAGTTACGCTGCTTACATAATCATGTTTTGATGCTTGATTCTTGTAGATTGACTCTGTCCAAATTGTAACTTTCTACATTCAATATAAATTGAAATATTACGCTTTTAAAAATTCAGTCTTTGACATCATCCATTGCAGAAGTGACAGCCATGGTTTCTTTCATCTTGCTTCATCAATCAGTAAGACACACATTCCGTAAGACACACATTCCGTAAGACACACATTTGCAATATGAAACTCGGATAAAAGCAAGGTGGAAGAGACTAAGGGTGTCACTAATGCGGCGTACGACATCATAAACCGAATTTATCAAAGTCCAATATCTCTGTTAATATTAAACACAGAAAGTTGCTGTTAGGACAGATCTTAATATTTTTAGCTGATCTACGAGAATCAAGCATCAAAACACAACTCTGTAGCAAGCACAATGGAACCATTATGACCTATTTCAAACTAGTATAGATCAAAACTCCGCTCTCACAAACAAAAACTAAATTGAAATTACAAAATTCCTTTTCAAATAGGATAAAAGGTTTCCAGTTACAACCGTGCAAAGTTATGCTTTTATTTTGTCTTTTAGCCTGATAAGAAAAGATGTGCAAAGATACACACATGTTCAAAGTTGATAAAGTTAGAACAGAAGGGATAGAGAAAAGGTTATTTCTTGGTACAGGTAATTTAAGAGGAACTAGAGCAAAGAGCTTTTAAAATTGAGGGACGTGTTTTTAACAGTGCTCAAGAAAAAATGTAGCCTTTCATGTACCATATTCGCCTGCAGATAACCCACACATTTGTCCTTCCTTTTTGACACGAGAAAATTAGGGTGCAAGTTATCTAAAGAGCTCACTAAAATTGCGCACCTTTTAGGCCCTACTTATCGATGCAATCGCCACAGACCACCGTGGGCATTTCTCAGGCACCAGTCATGACGAATTGCTTTCCAGCTCCCTCTCTTCCCATAGATCATAGAATTCATGAATAGATGCTTCTCTTGGATGGACACTTGTCTTCCTGTTGCACAAGATCAATGCATTTTTGGCGCCGCTGAACCAAAAAGGCAGAGCCAAGTGTGAATAGTGATTGTGCCGAACGAGCAGAACTCGAACCTAACAATTCGTATCTAGAGATGGGAAAGTTGGGCACAACGGGAGTTATTAAATCGAGTGTGACCACTTTTCAGAAATATCTCCATTTATATTCTTTTTAAAATTTGGTGGAATTGTTCTGAGGTTTTTTACTTTTGCCCTTGAAAACTGTGCATTTTACACCCATTGTTTTTTTGTACCTCCTCAAAATCTGAGGTGCATGTTATCTGCGGCGTATACAGTTTTTGTCATGCAGTAACTGTTAAAAGCTTTAGAAAAAGGAGAGGACGTCGGGTCTGGAATTTATGACTAAGCCTTTCATGATTTTTTAATAGAAAATTTTAATAAATAAAATAAGGAGTAAAAATCACCAAAGAAAAATACAGACACCAAAAATGTATAATTCATTCAGAGAGAATCTGTAATTCAGTGTTGAACATACCTGTCAGTTGACTGAGAAGTCATGGGTTTGTTCCATACATATTGATTGCCATCCTTTCTGGATTCTGGAGGATTTGAATTGAGCCAAGACGAACTAGAAGTAGAATTACCAAAACCACTGGAGGCACCAGTTCCTCGGGTAGAGCCCCAGTCACTTCTGGAGTTATCTTTGAAACGACCACCCGAGTCCCCTGCAAAGAAAATAATGCCATTGAAAGATTGTGGGTTATAAAAAGTTCAAAGAACAAGCAAATATTTGAAACATATCATTGATGAAAGAGATAACATGGACCACATTTTGCAATAAGGAACCACTACTTCTGGCTCATTAAAGAAACAACATATGAGGACATACATATATGTAACAATAGCGGTCGCTGACATCCGCCATTTTTGGGGCAAACGCTTTTTTTGTAATCTAAAGCCTCCAAGAATGCCTGTGCAAAGTTTCAGACTTCCAGTGGAATTATTCGGTGAGATATGAACTGAAAACCATGTTATTTGTAAAAACAGCTGATGTGCGAATCCACTGTTTTCCCCGGCCGGCACGGCAGGACACTGTGGAGATTCAAACCCATTTGCGATAACTGCCTGCCCACCGGCCTGGGCTGTAGCTGACACTCAAATTATACGTATCGGGACTGTCTCGCCAAAATTGTTGAATTTTTAACTGATTTTAGAATTTGTTCCTTGTTTTTGTTGTAAAAGTTACAAACGGTTTAGTTTCTTGATCAATTTTGTTGAATGACTCAGCATTGACTTACTTTTAGTTCATTTCAATCGTTTCACCAGCCTTAACCTTTCTGAAGACTTTGTTTCATGCATAAAAAAATATTTTCAGTAAAAATAGAGGATGTCACATTTTTTTCAAATCGCTGTTACTCCTTCAATTTTTCACTTACATAGATCGTAAAACGTGTGTTTTTTACCGGAAGAGTTGCTCTTCATGAAAATCTTTATGAGAATCCTCTCCGTTCTACGGGCAGAAAAGTGCAAAGCTTCAAAAACTTCAAACGCAATTTTCTCACAATGTGAAAACTTGACATCCGCTATTGTTACAGATAAGTCCTCATATATGCCATTGGTTTAGCTGTGCAAAAAATTACTTATACAGAAGAGCCGGAGAAAGTGGTTCCTTACTGCAAAATGTAATTCAAATTGTTCTTCAGGGTGTCTAGAATTTTGGATCATGCTCATTCCTTAATTTTTTCCCTCATTTTCGAGAGCTCATTTCCTTGAAAGAAACCAGAGTTTTCTCCCACTTTCACAGAATATTGTGGGGGGGGACTGTGTAACTCTTAGAGAGCTTCAGGTACAAATATCGAATTTTTTTTCATCTTTCTGCCAATTTGAGGCGCATATTCAAAATTTTGATTCTAAAAGCGTTCCTGGTGATTAAATTATCTGGTCAATGAAAGCTCCTCTATAATTATGATGATTTACAGACTCAAAAATTCCATTCAAGAGGTTAATAATGACAACTCAGGTGTGATAATAACCCTAATACCAACAGTACTTAAAATGTCCACACTGTTTGAAGACAAAATGGTCTTTCAGCAATAGAGGCGGAGTTTCCTGGTTTCTGGACAGATTCCCTGTTTTTTTCCTGAAATTTTTCATTCCTTCATGAGTCCCGATTTTTCTAGATATTCCTTGTCCAACACACTATGCATTCACTTTTTTTGTGTCTAGTAATTGAATTAGTGCACTGGCTCCAAAAAAACGAAATTTATTGACAAGATATGCTTTAATATTCTTACCGATGTGATCCTTGCGGTCGTGAAAATTTCTGTGATGTATTTCAGGTTTACTTCGTGAAATAGGAGCGCTTCCGTGGCCTCGGTCAGCAGGTCTTCTATCCTCCCTACTGCCACTTCTGAATGTTTTTGGTGGACGATCTGAGCGTTCTGGGCGATCTGATCGCTCTGGTCTGATAGGTCTATCGGATCTGCTGGGGCGGTGATCTGAACGGTGGTCAGGCCTTTCAGGACGATCATACCTGTTAAAAATAAGGGTAATATTATGAATTTACAGCTCAAATAATGTCAACACATTTCATTTAATTTTCAAACTAAAATTATTGAAGCTGTAAAAGTAATATCAGTCAAATGTGGCTAGATCATTGAAACAAAAATTACAATGAAAAAGGACACTATGAAAAATAAATAGTTATGAGCCTAGAGTGCTGAAATTTGTCTGTGTTTTGCATATTACAGCCCATTTATGAATAGGATTTTTGCCATGTGAAGCTTAGCAACCAAGAGTAAATAAAAATGGATAAGAAAAATGTAATTCTTGCGCACTTAGTGTTCTTAGATAAATATGTTTTATTTTTTGAAGCGACTTTAAAAGCTATCAAAAAATGATGACAATGGCGTGCAATTTTGCAAAAACAGCATTCAAATTGAAGAAAAATGTCTCCCAATACTGGAAATGTATGTTAATTGATTCGGATAATTGAGATTTCACTGTTGTTGGAATTTCCATAGAAAGCCAACTTCCTTTCAATTGGGATTCAGTCATTCCAAAGAAATGTTTTTCCTTTCAACTGGGATTCAGTCATTCCAAAGAAATGTTTTAACTTGAAGTTCTCATGCATTTGGAACATATGTATGAAGTTTTGTAATACTGAAACCAAAAACTCTGCTAACCTTTCATTGAATCTAGAGGACTCTGGTCTGTCGTATCTTGAGTCCCTTGGTCTTTTGGTGTCTGCTGGAGGAGGTCTGGGTGGCTCAATAGGCCTTTTGATTGGACGTTTATCCTCTATCCTATAGAGCAAAATAATGCAAAATATTAATGATTTAGCATATCTAAAAAAAGAGAACCTTCTGATCCTAAGGCAAGTAAAAGATCATAGAAAAAAAGATGACGGAGGCAATTTCCAATCATAGCTGAGGCAACTTCCACTATGACGTAGGTGGATATAATGTGAAAATCCAGAAACTACAAGTATGGAGAAAAGAATGAAACGACTGTTGTTCTTGCGTAATTTGACATGTGTGAATTGGGAGGAAGAATCTTGCAAAATACGTAGGCTGCAAATAAATACTGCTATCTCGAAAAGACGCTTTTCAAAAACTGATGGGATGCAAATGAATATATCCACATCTGATACTGTTTCCTTTTTCTTGAGAATATTAATGTCTACTTTGGTCGGTAGGCACAAAAACTAGAAAATCAAAACTTCAGATCATAATTAAAATAAGTTTACAAAATAAAGAGGTGCAATCCTTTAATCTATGCGATATAATCAAAGTTGAAGTGAGCAATTTTGAATCATGCTTGATAACTAATAATAAAAGAGAACTCATAAAAAAGACTGCTAAAAAAAAGAAATCAAAGAGCTTGAAACAAGATTGCAGAGGAAAACAATATTACCTGTCATTGTATCTTGTGGGCTCTCTTCTTTCATAGCTATCTCTTGGCTTCTTTGAACGTTCTAATGACGACCTTGACTGAGCCCTTTTGACAGTTCGTTTCACGTCTTCTAATCTGGAACGGTAAGTCGTATTATTAGGAAAAGGAAAATTACAGAAATAAAATAAAGCTCAGCGATAATTTCTTATCCTATACTTCAGGCATTGGGGGCTTCGGAGATATAAAGATGATAAGAGAAGTACAAGTTTTTAAGAGATACCCTACAGAACCAGAATACTCCAGAGATTTAAATGTATTTGGGGCGGGAGGTAGTACCTAAGAAGGGCACTTAATAATTTGGACAGTATCGAGTATCTTTTCAGACAGGTTTCCTTTCTGTCTCGACTTCAGATTTTTGACACAAGGAACCCGCCATTTTTCATTTTATCCCCAAAAAAGTTGGATTTTATGGATTCTTGCTCACTTCAGAGAAAATCTGTCGACTGATTAACTCATTCCTTAAAATTGAATTGATCGAAGTCTTACTATACCCTGTTTAAAAAATGTTAAAATAAATCAGTCTTTCCTCTTGAAAAAACCAGTTTGAACAAAGTTTGGGTGAAACCACAAGATCTGCTCACGAGGTACCCATGCAGTAACTGAGAGAGTTCATGCAAAAATTGAATGTATCCATTTCGATGCATTTTGAGAAAACCTTGCAAGATTTACAATGTGGGGTTAGTGATTAATAAAATAACATTTCTTTAAGAGCATTCTGAATTAGGAGAGACGAAAATAAAGAGACAGTAAATCAAAATTGTGTGCTTACTTTGCAGCTGCCCTTTTGAGTTCTTCTTTTTCACGCTGTAACCGTTCTCGTTCCAGTTTTTGAGCCTCTCTCTCCAATCTTAGCAGTTCTGCTCTCTCCCGCTCAATCTTCTCTCTCTCAATACGAAGTTTTTCTCGTTCCCTAGGATCCAAAAATGACAATAAATTAAGATTCACATCAGAAGTCGACTGACACAACTGGCACAAATGATGGAGACCAACAGATCTTAAAGGATTCAAGAAAACTGTATACTCTGATCTCAAATAAAGCTGTACCAGACCTTCTTTTCTGATATACTACAGGGTAAAAACTACTAAGTTTACAGAAAACTTTCCAAAAAATTAGTTTCAAAAAGTGCTCATTTCATTTGAGAACGCTATCTATTGAAAGATATGAAATAAGGTGAACTATTTTTCAAGGAAAATTGTCAAATGTTTGAAGTGAGACATTCATTCCACGGTAAAAATATATAGAAAACAATAGAGAGAATTGCAGGTGACATAAGAAATCAAAATGATACAATAATCTAGTCTTACCTTTCTAATCGAGCTGCTTCTTCCCTTTGCTTGCGACTGATTTCTCTCTGTCTTTCTTTTTCTATTCTCTGCCGACGCTCTTCATCGCGCTTGATCCTTTCTTGCTCTCGTAATTTCTGCTTATCACGCTCTCCCTAAATGAGATATCATAAACGATAATTCCAAGCACTCTTTCATCGGAGAATGAATTTCTGGTTTTCAAAAGATTTGAAAAAAAGAATGGAAGGGCTATATGTCCATGCTCTGAAAAGTAGTGAAAGACCTAATACCAGTTCCCATAGCATTTTTACGACTTTAAATCTGATTTTCTTTTACATTACAGAAATTTCATTCAAGCTGCTTTTAATGGGTCAGTTGTACTGGTCACAGAATCGTGTTTCAATATTTGATTCTTGTAAATTAGCTAAAAATAATAGGATCTGCCCAAACAGCAACTTTCTGCATTCAATATTAACTGGGATAGTCGCGCTTAGAAAAATTCCGTTTGTTACATCACCAACTGCGGTAGTGACAGCCACCCTCAGTATCTTCCACCTTGCTTTCATTTGAGTTTCATGTTCAGTAAGCAGTACAAATGTGTGTATGATATGAACGAGTTGATGAATCCAAGCTGGAAGAGATCACGGTAAGCATAACGACAGTGGATGATGTCATAAACCGAAATTTTCAAAGCATGATATCTCTCTATCTCTCTATCTGTTGAAAGTAGAAAATTGATGTTTGGACAGCTCTCATTATTTTTATCTTACCTACAAGTATCAAGCATCAGATCACGATTCTGTGACCAGGGCAACTGACCCATTTGGTGTATTGGATTTTGACCCTTGGCGACATCAGATAGGATTTTTGGGAGAGCAATAATTGTGACCGCATGTGTGAAACAGACCTCATCTCCTAGGAGAAAGCTTTCCAAATTTAGGGAGAAATTTCGAAATTGGCGATTTTTAGTTCACCATGGGAAACCCAGTCTAGGGGCATTTTCCCTCATAATTTAGCTGACTTCTGCTAAATGCTCCTTGCAAAATTCCATCACTTTTCCAATAAATTCTCTAACTTATCTAGGTTCTTGTAAATTCTTGTACTCTAGATTTTCCAGACTGGCGAAAAACCTGAACACAGCATGCCGGAGAACAAAAAAATATCTTCATGTTTCGAGCAGTTACCTTAATATGAGCAAAAGTAAGAATATCAGACGAATGTTTAGAGCTTGAGTGATGTCCAGAGCTAGAGTGTCTCCCAGAACCCGAAAGTCGACTGGAACTTGAAACTTTTCCAGAGCTTGATGCTCTCTTTGGATCTTCTGCTTTCTTTGATGAACTTTTGCTTGAGTCTGATACTGCTGCAGCTGCTTCTGCCTCTGTTCCGGGAGCATCAGGTTCTTTTTCTGGACCAAAGAGGAGGAGAACATTAGGAATGAACAGAAGATGGTAGTATCCGGTCAAATCTTAGAAGTTGATGTAAACTCAATCATGTTGGGTGCATATCTTCACAGCTCAGTTTCAGGAGCTATTAACCCTTCATGCCATGAATTAATATTAGGTTCCCCAAAATGATCCTTTAAAAATTAAAACTCTTGGTAATCAATCTTGTTTAAAAAAAAAAAAAAAAAAACACTGATAAAAATTTGCATTATCATGCCTCAAAGAAATAGATCAATTCATAGAAAACCAAAAAATGCAATGGTATGAATAAGTAACACTATGCCATAGAAGGTTAATGATTTATGATAAAGCACAAAAACATAGCCGGAATATACGAATAAAGAAGGAGATTTAATTAAAATATGGGTAAACAAGGCTAAAAATTATTGACACACTAAAAGGCAGGACGTTTCGAGCTGCTACCAGCTCATTTTCAGCTGCAAAAATGTCTGCCTCGGATGTTCGGTACTGAATTCCAGTGGTTACATTATAACTGCTAGGGTCAGGTCGCCACTCAATTTTTTACTTGTTTTTATGTGTTTTAGCAGCTGAAAATGAGCTGGTAGCAGCTCAAAACGTCCTGCCTTTCAGTGTTTCAATAATTTTTAGCCTTGTTTACCCATATTTTAATTAAATCTCCTTCTTTATTTGTTAATGATTTATTGATTACCAATTAGAGTTTGAAAATCATTAATGTGTTTGATTAGTTGGTTTTCCGAGGCTTATCACGAACCGATTGAACATAACAAAGATTTGAACTTCATTTTACAATTCAGTACTACAATTTCTGGCTCAGTTTTGAAACAACAAATTTACTATTCGTTTCCCTGTGCACATAAGTGGTTTTATGGATGAGCCATAAATTGTAGTTCCTAATTGCAAAATGTAGTCCAATTACAAACACTATGTAACCAGAGACCGATTATTTTACTTCCCATACCAAACGATAATTTTGTTGATTATTCAAATTCAAGCATACTTCAGTGACGCTAGAAAATAAAATTAGAAGTTAATATCGCATGTTGTGAAAACGGGTTCGTTGCCTTGGTCACAAAATTGTGTTTTGATGCTTGATTCTCGTAGATAAAAGCTAAAAATCGTAAGATCTCTCCCAACGGCAACTTCTTAGATTCTATATTAACAGAGATGTTGCGTTTTGAAAAACTCGGTTCATGACGTCATCTACCGCCATGGTGACATTCTTAGTTTCTTCCAACTTGCTTTCATCCAAACTACACACTGAGTATCCAGAGCAAATGGTGTTGTTTCCTGACTGATGAAAGTAAGGAGAAAAAAAGCAAGGGTGTCCCTACAGCAATGGATGTTGTCATAAACCAAACTTTCCAAACGGCAAGATCTCGGCTAATACTGAACGTAGAAAGTTGTTCTTTTGATAGATCTTATTATTTTTAGCTGATCTACAGAAATCAAGCCTACAAGCAAAATTCTGTGACCAGCGCAAATGACCCATTAAGATGGTGCCAGTACTCATGTATTGAAAAAATATCAAAATGAAAATTATTACCTGTGCCAACTTTCTGTGCTGCTTCGCCAGCTGGTGTTTTCTTGGCCTCTTCTTCTCGCTTCTTCTTCTCCTCTCGTTTTTTCTTTTCTTCATGTTCTCTGCGTGCCTTGTCATCCACTCGCGGTTTAGCGGTGTGTTCTCGCTTCTTATCTTCTGTTCCACTTGTTTTGGGTTTGCCACTGTTAACATCACTTTTCGCCTAAGGGTGAAGAGATAGTTGCTAAAATTAATTTGGATGGCTAAAAACTAACGCAGGGGGTCCAATTCAACTTATGATTTCTTTCAAAAATTAGAAAAGGCTGTGCATTTCTCATCCTCTTTGACGACTGACTTAGATTAGTGTCCTATCTTCTAAGTTAGATCAGTTGTATCATATCTTATCATTTTGATGTATACCGAGTTGTTGCCAGTCCTTCGAGTTGTAAACAAAATTTGCTAGCAAAACGCTGAATTAAAATATGCCCGATTTCATCTTCAGCATTCTTTGTTAATTCCAAAATGGAGGAGTTGGAGGACAAAGCGCATAAGTGCAATTTTTGAAAATATTGAGATATTACTTAATGATTTTAAATTAAACTGGTCTTAAAACATGGTGTCTCGTTTCCTTGGCAAAGCTCATTCCCTGATTTTCAGGAGCTCATTTCCCAATGAGAGACCGAAGTTTTCTTCCACTTTCTTGGGGAAAAGAATATAATTTTCTAAATTTCAGATATGAATATTGATTTTAATTAATCATACAGCCATTTCTTTGGCGCATATTCAAAATGTCAATAAAAAAATGTTCCTGATGTTGATATTATCAGGTCAATGAAAGAGATTCCTAGTTTCTGGAACACATTCCCTGACTTTCCCGGTAAATTTTCATTCCCTGATGAATCTCGGTTTTTCCCGGTTTTTAAAAAACTAGACACCATGTCTTAAAACATATTTTGTCTAAAATTTGCTCCCAAATCCCAAATTTTAAGCATCAAAAAGTCAGTTTGAACTTTCTATCCGCCATAAAGATCCATGCAATTTCGAAACTTCAAACACATATTTTTCGAAATAGCAAAAACTACACTTATGCACCTTGTCCTCCAAGCCTCTCAATTTCAGTTACGCTTTGCATGAGTGGCTACACAGCGCATTATTTATCTACATTATCATGAACTTCTGTCGCCTTCTGAAGATTCACATTGAATGTTTTTTACCTAGAAATGGTCCTTGGACAATTGAGATCAACGCGATTCTTAAAAATGAGTCAGTTCATTGTGTTCATTCAGATGGACTGCCAAAATTTCAGGAAAATGTTATTGGGAACTTACTCTTTCGACGGAGATCATCCGTCCATGCAGTTCTGTACGATGAAGATGCTGGATACATTTTGTAGCATCTTCGTTTGTGAGCATAGTAACGTATCCATAACAACGCGCTCCTGGTGTGCGAGCATTGGTCACAATTTTAGCACCAATCACCTGCAATGATAAACAATAAAATAAATGAAAAAAAACTGAAGGACGCTAATTTATTCTGGGATAGTTCCTCATAAAATAGAAATATGTAATTTTGACTCTTCTTCATTCTCTCTGAGTGTAAAGCGTCTGAATATGTACCTAAAAGCAACTTAAATTCTAGATACTTGCATTAAAGCACATGGCAAAAAGATTGACTGTAAGACTCGTTTGACGTTTATTTCTTTCCAGACAAATCTTCCGTGTGATACAAAAGCATATGAAAACACTTGTGAACTGTGAACTGATGATGAAAAAAAAGGATCATAGAAAATGGAATTGATATATAAATGGTACAAATAATTGAGGCCCAACTTACCTTCCCATACTTGGAAAATATCTGCTTCAAATCTGTTGCACGAGTAGCAGATGATAATCCACTGATCCAAAGGTTTTTACTGTTGTTGCCAGCTGGCTCCTTTTTCTCATCTGAAAATTAAATTGTAAAATTATTAACAATTAATTGTTTAATTATTTAACTGTATCTATTGGAACAAAGGTGAATCCTCTCATCTAAGACATTTAATGTATCCATAAAAACGCATTGGCAGCAGTAATGAGAGCGATCATGAATACAGTCACAGTAAATCATGTTTCTACCAATAAGCTGTGTACAAACAAACCAAGAAACGAAGAACAAAATTTGTTTGCAACTCTCAGATTTTAACCTACAATTGACTAAGAATTAAAAAAAAAAAATTGAATAGCTTAAACGATGAGAGGCAGAACAAACTAATTGCAGTTAAAAATCCAGTGAATTAAGTGCACTAATCTTTACTAAGAAAAATGAGCACTACCTCTTTTTGTTTTCATTACTGACTGCTAAGCTACTGTTTCATTATCACTATTTGAAACTCCTTATCAAGATTAATTTTGTACAATCTCTCATTCTACTTCTCATTTTGGCCTACCTTCAGAATTACTTCAGTACATCGTTTATTTCAATTTTCACACAAAGCTGCATCTATTTTTAAGAAGCCCTGATTTGAAAGTGGTTCTGCAAAACCAACAGGTTTACTCATTAAATATGTACATTGATAGAATGAACTATGTGCAAAATTAAAATTTAATTAATTAGGATTACATGATATTCCGTGCTTCAAAAGTATTAAATTCAGTTGGTCCCTCAATTACACCATTCATGTGAGATCGCGCTAATGCTGGTACCTGCAAATGAGGCTAAAAAAAATTGTTTCTCCCCCACTTTCAAGAATGCTAGTAATAGACAAAAACTTACTATTATCTGTTTTGACCTCTCCCGCTTCTGTTTCATTCCTGAAAAGAATAGAAAAACATGTAAGAGATAATTAAAAATTAGGCATGCCTGATTCATTCCTTTTCATCACTGACGAATGATTGTGACCTAAAAAAGTTTGCCCGGGATGTGGCTATCCATAAAATATACGTAATTTGCTACATCTACTTCATAAGTGAAAATGATGATTGTTACGCTCTAAGCACACTGTGATTTATCACTCTGAATTACATTCCTTCCATCGATCTTTTTAGATATGTTCTTTCCCTTATTTTTCTCCCTTTGAGAATGAAATAATTGGTACTACGACTTTTTCACTAATTTTGAATAACTATTGTTTCTCAAGAAATTGCGTTACATTATGTAGAGTATATAGGTAGATTTGAACTCTTATTATAAAAATTTAAAAGAGCAGAAGAGGGAAAAGTTCTGAAAGAGATATCAAATTCTTCTGTTAGTATGGAAAATTTTCATAAAGAAAAAAAAATATAAACTGAATTTTGTCAAGTAGCAAATTGACATTGATTTCCTGCCTTTAAGGATAATATCAGCTTATTCGGACCAATAAATGAAATTTTCTCGTTTTCTGATTGATACACCAGCTATTTGACTCTCATTAAGTTGTTCTGTACCGACAATTTTTAGAAAAAATTGATTAGAAGAGCATGTTCATCTAGATTTGCAAATTCACACGAGTGAATGACGAGAAAGGGCATGTGTTCTTCTGATAGAAGAGCTAAAAAAGGATTCCGGAGAGATACGGCAGATGGACGGTTCCAAGAAGATAAAGAGGTTCCTTATGGGTGCATTTTTGCATCAGATTATACGACAATGATAGCTAAGGGGCAAGGCGGTAATATTGTGTCTGCGGTAGGGTAATTTGTTCAGAGAGGGAAGTTAATGACCATCTACAGCACACGTGCTGATACATTGAATATAAATCCGGAAATAGCTATGAACTGAATTTGTTCCGTGACATAGAGCATAACCATGGATTAGGCCTCATAGATCATCAACCGATAATTCTGCCTGAAGTTCAAAACAATTCCATGGATGTTTTGGAGGTTTGAGGTGGAAGTAAGAGCTTTTATCTTCATCAGAACTGTGGTTATTGCAGAATCAAATGAAGATTCTTCATCTTCCTGGAGTTTTGATTACTCTCCCAGTCATAGATTTTCCACGGCTCCATACAAGTGGAAAACTTCTTCATTGCTTTGCTATTAAAACACAGGATTCGGCATCACAGGATGACAGCAAATTCATATTGCCTACTTGTCCTCACACACATTCACACAAATAATCCTCCTTGATCTAACCACACTCTTACATAATTAAAATTGGACATGGGTATAAATAAAAACACTAGATCGCTTTGCAGATCCGAGAGTGTAAGAGGTAGTTCTGATGTATTTTGATCCGGATTTCTTTTAAAAAATTGTTTGAGAATCCTCAGTTCCAGAGATGTACATTTGATGTTATTTGCTGGGCTGGACAGTACTTTCCCGTGAAAATTTGAAGTGCGGTTCAAACTTCAACGACTGCAGAGAATTGATTTTGATTCTACTTTTTCTTTTTTGATGACGGTATGGGATTAAATGTTGATTCAATTTGAAAGAATTGCAGTTAGGTCATTTTTGAGGTTCGAATAAGTAAAAGTTTGAAAGAGAAGTTTTCATTTAGTTACTTGGTCCTTGAATTATGTGCGAGAGCATCATCACGGAAATTTTAAGAATATTCACTTTACAGATAAATCTGGTTACAGCAGACGAAAAATAGAAGCATTCAGAATATGATGCCTCAGCTACTTAGACAATAAAAAAAAAGGACTTCAGATTTTTTATTACAGTTGTTCTTCAAAAATTACATTGAAAGTGTCAAAAGAATTTAGAATTTTACTGCGATATTAAACTATTTTCTAATTGATAATCTTAAAAAGATTTAGACCGGAGAAAGATAACTTAGCTTTGTAAGCACAATAAAGAACTTATATCAGAAATTAAAATTACAAAATCTCTGAGCAACGCAAACTTGGTATTCAGCCACGAGCCCTTGACACTCGTCCTTCAGTTTCAGACAGCACATCTAAAATGATTGAGAATGAAGAAAAGTGAAATTGTGAAATTCAAACGTGAAGTACCGCGAAAATCAGACACTCCTCCTCCAGTTTCAGACAGCATGTCTGAAATGATTGAGAATGGAGAAAAGTGGGATTGTAAAATTTCGAACATGAGGTACCGCAAAAATCAGACTGCGAAGAAAGTGTTAAGCTAAGATTAGGACCAACCTCTGAGTATTCTGTACTTCTTCATCACCCTTTTCTTCGACGCCAACATTCTTCTTGACATCCATTTCACTTTTACTTGACTCCTTCTTCTCTTCATTCGATTCTTCTTTGCTTGCTGACACACCCTCAGGACTTTCTTCATCTGGGACATGGAAGAATCACTAAATGAAATCTCGTGGCCTGTCTCGTCTTCTTTTTCTCACCACAGCTGCCCGACGGTGAAGGCTGCAATTGCTACTGCTTAGTTGGCCCAATTTGGGACACACAACTAATCAGTGGCTCCAGATTCACTTTCTCCATTCAATAAAGCAATGTACGAGTAAAGCAATGTAGACTTCTTTCTGTACAATACTTCAAATTAAATATTAAAGAGAATATAATGTGATAAAAAAAGAAAAAAAAAAAAGAAGAAAAAAAATCCCAATTACTCGACATAACTTGCATTAAAAATTTAAAATAATTCATGAAACACACAGCAGGGATGGCTACAATGACTTGAAATTATAAAATCCATTTCCGTAGCTTCCAGTTGTCGACAATGACTGCTGCTTTCCCTCACAGCACACTCCAACGACAAGACTTGATTTCCACGGTTAAGTTTGTTGGCTGCGTCTCCTTGTCCAGAGAGTAGATCCAAAGTGCGAAGACGATGATACTTGGACTGCCGATGTTTGCCGGAGACTGATTCCTACAGCTGACTTATTCAATTTCTACAGCTGCTACTGCCTGTTTCACAGCTGACGTTGCTGGATGTTGTCTATTTATTGTTGATCGACATAAAAAAAAAAGAAAAAAAGTCACCGCCTGGTTGAACTTCACACTTAGTCTGAGCCATTATAACCCCTGCTGCTGTTAATGTGTTATAACCTAACATTCCTACATAAAAGCTTCATCCATGTTATGAAAAGAATGAAATACATTACCTTTATTCTTCTGAGCTTTTTCGGAATCACCGTCCTCCTAAAATCAGAAAACAAAATAATTGACACTAACAATGAGATGAGTAATTAAGATGGGCAAGTCATTGATATACATGAGACATGTAGATCAGTGAAAAGGTCTAATGCTAGCCATTGTGACCAGCCTGCTAATGCTTCATTCTACTCACATGGACGAAGGTGTGCTTATATCAATGAATTAAGATAATGAATTGTAATTATAGGGATCCCATATATTGTTCTTAAGTTATGTAAGAAGAGCATTGTGGAAAATTTCCTCATTTAGTAAATACGTACTCTCAAAATTCTAATAGGATTCTCCCAAAAAATCCTTAAGTACTTTCCAAAACCTAAAAATTGAGGTCATTTTTTAATTCAACAGAAAAAGGCACATCAAGAAGTCATATCAGACATCCGCTGATTTTCACCCTTTTTTGTAGAGGCAAAACACCGCTGAAGGTTTCATATAGATGAACAATGCCTACTTGAGCCAGAGGGTTAATAATTTATGAAAATAGTGAAACGCTCTGTCAGACTCAAACCACTGTGAGGTACTTTTTAACAAAGTAATGAGGAAAATCCGATGAAAAGCCTCCGATACATTTTCTCTTGAAAACAAGGCAAGATTGTGCCAGCAAGCTGCCGCGAAGAACTACTATTTTCTATTACTTTGTCTGCAATTTTGTAGAAGAGAATATAATTTCATTGAACTTAATTTAAAGATGTGCCAGGTGCTAACACTTGACATTGAACTCATTTCTTTACTCCTCTGACCAAATGGCACCTCCATCACAAAAATTATGAAATGATTTAGCAGCATAAAAAACAGCTAGGATTTCTATGTTATCATTATGCAAATACTGTCTTTTCATTGCGTTTAATCACTTTGACATACAATGTATTGCCTTATACTGACAAAATTAATGTGAAATACATTGTTGCTTATTTTCTCCCCATTTATCAAGCTTCTCTTCTTGACAAAGAAACGTTTCTGCTAACCACAAGACGATAAGTATTCTGTTGTTGACCACTACATTTTGTATTGACATAAAGATTATTAATGGACTATTAAAGGAAATATGTAGATTTAACTAACCTCTCCAAGCAGTAATTTCTCATCTTCTTCAATATTCAACATGATAGAATCATCATCATCAGCTGTGCCTTTGGTAGAGGCAACCTGAAAGATAAAAGAATAAAATAAGTGATTTCCTCCATCACTAGACTCTAATAGTCTCTTCACACTTATCTATGAAGATTAGATTGAGAGAGATAGCTCTGAGAAAGCGCTGATGAATCGACATGTCTAGGCCCATCAACAGGTTTTTTTTGCTTGATTTGAATAAATAAAAAAAATTACGGAACAGATTTCTAAGATGTGATTTTTAGAGTACACTGTTGCCCAGCATAGTTTAGGAAGAATTATTTGCATGGACTATCGACAAATATTGACTAATGTCTCACACAGGCAGATTTTTTCAACAAAAATTGCAACCTAACTTCTCAGTTTAGCTTTAATCAATGATTTTGCCGCATCAATATGTGAAGAGGGAAAAAAAAGGGTGACAACTATCAAAATCCACCCTATGGTGCCATGGGATCGAGCATGCTTGCTGATCACTTCATGAAGAGCTCTGCTTCTATCTGCTCGAAAATTAAAAAGGGGAAAATAGCTAACAAAACAAGGTTGTCACAGAATTTGGAAAATGAAAATCCCTGCCATTTTCCCTGACAATTTTGAGTAGATTTGCCTGACAATTAAAGATATACCATTGTGCCGAAGAAACAATTTGAAATAGTTTCCAGAGAAAATTTGTTGTTCTAGACGTAAAATCCACGTTAGAAAGCTGATAAAGGTAAATTACCAATTTTTCCCTGACACTTTCGCAATTTTCCCTGAAATTTCTAGGTTTTCCACGTATTCCCTAACTGTCGCAACCCTGATAAAAGTATTCATTTCTATGACATTCATTAATCAAATACAGCAGCAAATAAGCAAAATTAAATAAGAGATAGAAAGAAAAAATATGATCTCCTTACTTCTTTAGAATCCTTATTTTGATCATTCTCCGTTGGAGCTTCTTTATCTTGTTTTACAGATGCGTCATCCTCTATTTTATCAGAATCTTCAGAGGCTGCTGGCTTTTCACTTTTTTCAGACTCCTTTTCTTTCTTCTCCAAATCTTCTTCTTCAGACTGTTCTGCCTTAACAACTACATCCTCATCGCTTTTTTTCTTGCTACTGCCATTTTCCTTTTTAACTTCTTCGACTTCTATTACCTTCACATCCTCCTTAGTAACTTTCTTCTCCTCTTTCTTAATCTTAGGTTCTGGTTCATCAGCTTTTTCTTCTACCTCTTCTTCTTTGATTGCATCTTCTGAATTCCCATTCTCTGTCATACTTGCATCCTTATCTTCTTTCTCGGACAAACTGTCATCGGCACTTGGCTCATCCTCTGAAACAAAAAAGGAAATCGACTGAGTTTTGTCCAATTTTTTCACATTAACCAATTCAAAGAGCTTCTAGGAGTAGAGTCTTTGTCCATTCTTAAAAACATGAGCCCATCTGTTACGAAAAATCTAAAAACTGGCCACACAAATTAATGATATACTGGTCCATTATTATATTTATTTTGAGGCTCATCAACGGCTTAAGTAGCAATTTTACAGGGGCTGGACAGAAAGTCATGCCCATACAGAGAAATACTTGAATCAGCGTACCATTAATTTCTGTTAAAGTTTTTGTTAGTTTCCTCGTTTTTTTAAAATTTTCTTGAAAGTGACCTAAATGTGTTTTTGTAAGCTCCACCTGTGCTATGGCCTTTCAGCTGACATGTGACTCATAAAGATTAAACCTAACAAATGCATTTTCTGTACATTGAGTAAAATTTACTTTCTTTTCTTTTGGTGGGTATCGGAATATTTGACATAAAGAACACTACTACCTTATGTTTTCACAAAGAATGAAGACATTAGCTTTAGATACTGGGTAGGGAAAAAGGAAATAAGAAAGTGATAAAAAGAATAAGTAGAAAAAAAATTAGGAATCATTAACAACTAATGTTAACTTGGAGAGAAAACAACAGTTACTTGTGAAATCACATTACTTACATGTGAAAGAAAAATTACTGAAGACAGAGCTAATAGCCTTGAAATTATTCAATCCTCAGTAATCATTTTGTAAATGAAAAGCTAAGACATGCGAATAGAAATAGCATAGAACAGTGACTCACTTTTACGAGCGCTGACTTTTTTTTCAGAATTGAGATCAAAGAGATACTCCTCCGGATTGTGGCCTTCATCAACTAATGCCTGTAAAATGCAAAGAAAATTAGGTTTAGCTTTGGAAAAATTGGGTGAGAAATTTTTGCATCTGCAAAAATTCTGAGAAACAAAAAAAAAAAGGATAAAAAGAGTTCACATAATGCTGGATAGGTATAGTAAAGTTTGAACTTTACTATATCCATGAATGTCAAGGCAAACAATTTTTTTAGGGGATACGATCGAATTTCTCATTTTTAATAAATATTCTGGTGCCAGACTGCCAGCATGGATCCAAATTCACTTTTTGTCCTGAACAGTACTATTGAGACCACTTTACTTTGTTCAATATTGGTGCACAACTTGCATAATCTTACCATAGAGATAAATGAGACTCACAACTGCTATGAAAAACGGGTAGACGCTATTAGAGGCGCGTCATCATAGGGATTTTCCATAATATCGAATTGGATCCAAACAATAACATTGGCATAACCTCTTTCAATGCTACCAATGCAAAAAAATGGATATCGACGGTGTAAGTCGGCAATCACATAACTCGATTTGCGACGTCGCAGACTTCCTGTCATACTTTATTTTTTAAACGGAAAACTACTCGACGGCAATTCTTTGAAACTGCCGTGATTTTTCTTCTCTGTGCGAAGAATATTCTGTAAAAACTTCGAGGAGTTATGTCAATTTGTTTTCCTTTAAAATAATAACATAGAGGCAGAGATTTTCAGACACCGCAAATGAATTATGTGATTGCGGACTTACACCGTCGATATATATCTAACGCACTCATAGCGTCTACGGCTATGGTTGAGTATACAAACATATATATAGTGGCTTGATCATGAGTTTGAATTATTTCCATACAGAGAAATAAACTTTGGGGTTGGATTGAGGGAGGGACTTGACAGGGAGTTAGAGCTTTTTCCTCTAATTGGTTCAGACTGCCAAGCACATTACATAATTCAACCCCCCTCATATCCGCACAGCTATTGACCGGTCCAATAACATGGACTACAATCAAGTTTAATTGGCCATATTATTATTTTCCTTCCATGATGACTGAGGAAGGTAAAACAATTATCAATTGCTTTTCTGGGGGCCTGCTGCACTTCCAGTTTGGTAAAATGAACCTGAAAGGTGAGACACGTCGAGTCTTCGTTCCAGATTAAGCAGGGGTACACACTAAAAATAATGGAGTTTTGGCATGTGTGAGGAATTTGATTTCTGAGTAAGTACTGATATAAAATTTTACGAGAAACACGGTAGTGCCACTGGTTTTCACTGAAATCAACAAGTTGATTTCAAAGACGCACAAAAGTTCAGGCTGTACTTAATAAAGGTGGTATCCCATACTATTTTGAGAGTCGCCTCTACATCTAGTCAACTACTCCATGTACAAATAGGAAATAGGGATCAAATATGCTAGAAAGGTTGCCGTGGTTCCTGTCTCGGAGTCTCCAAACAAATTGGCAACCCGGAAAATGTGTTAGCTCAATATCTGAGCATGGAGAGTTTGACTTGATGTGGAGATGGACTTTCAGTATGGTGTGGGGTATTTCCCTCACTGCAGCCTGCGCTTTGAGAACTTTATCTGGGCGCAGGAGACGATTTCAGAGAAACCAAAGTCACCATTGAGATCCTCGCAAAATTTAACATGAGGGAAATGCAAGAACTCAATTTGCATATTGATCCCAACCAAGAATATTCATGATATTGAAGAAAAATCTCGCTGCAGACATGTTGAAATTGTGAGGCAATGGAGTGATAAATAGTTTATTAAAGCATTCAATAAGGCAAATCTCGCAAATGGATGAGATATTAGAAAGAGGTTAGGTAAAATGGCGTCCCTGAATTCTACGGTCGTGGGGACCTCATGTAGAAAACTAGCGAAACTAAGATCACATCATGGTATACTTGCCTTGGACAACCTTTCGGTTAGTTCTTTTTTGACGCCTTTCGTTTCCAAACTCCTTTTTTCTAGCTCAAGTTTAAGATCGATGACACGAAGATCATTTAAATGAGTACCCGAGGGCTTCTTAGCAGTCATGGTGCAACGACGTTATCGGCGTGATAGTATAAAGAAATACGAGGAAAAACTGCACAATCAAAAAGTTCGAGATTTTTTAAACCTTTAATTGTAAAAAGGCACAATCAACACGGTCATAATGCGAACATTAATTAGACAGTGATAAAAGGCCGACACTCAACTTCACTTGGTTACAGATTTCAGAAAAGAACATGGCGTAGTTGTCTTGTTTACTTGCTAACGATCTGGAAGACGCCATGCTGATGACGATACCTTTACGAGCGATGACGTAAGACAAGAGTCTTTTTCGCGCGAAATTCAATTTAGCGCACTCATACTGAAAATAACTTTACGCTATTTTAGAGTGCGACAGAGCCAAAGACATAAAGACGGAGGGCTAAAAGCAAAAAATGAAGCTTCTTTTCAACCACCTCTACTATTGGCTAGAGGATTGGCGGCGAAATCGGGACAAGTTTGAATTCAAATGTAGGGCGGGAACTGAATAAAATAATTGCGGAAACAAAGTATTCTAGGTTGATTTTTGCCCAAATTCACTTACCCACTCATATTTCTTTAACTTTAGGTTAGCTTTGGTCCGTCGTCGACCGATTAATTTCATTTGGGAGTGACGGTCATCAAGAACTGTAACGACCTGTTTGAACCTGCAGAACCACCATGAGCAGAAGAAAAACTAACTTTATCTGAGATTACTGCCTGTTACTGAGCAAAAGTAGGTGTATTATATTAGGACGCAGACTGAACTTTCTTAATATAATCGTTTTAGGCATTTAAAACACGTTTAGAAGAAGAAATAAGGAAAAATCAAGAGGACAAGTTCAAATCAAATTTCCGTTTGCCGCCATGGATTCCCGCGCTCATTTACACACTCACACAAGCACCCAGCGCCAAACCAGGCTTCACTTTTTCCCCGTGCTTTTAGATACGAGCACTCCGTCTTTATGTCTTTGGACAGAGCCCAGTGGACCAGCTATCTAAGGTTCATTAGCGGAAGTCATTGCGGGAATCAATAAGACGAATTCATTGGCTCCTTAGTTGCCAGGGGGGCGACCCCCAGACTTTGGCTCCTTAGTTGCCAGGTGGGCGGCCCCCGGCTTTGGCTACTTAGGGGTCAGGGGGCGGCCCCCGGCTTTAGCTTCTTAGGGGTCAGGGGGCGGCCCCCGGCTTTGGCCCGAAGTCAATGATTCGCCTTCAAATAGCCGGGTATGCAAAATGACTACCGTGACGCACGAATAGTGGTATCAGAATTTTGCATTAAGTATACGGATTGATTTGAAGGCGCTCTTTTGTATCCATTGTGAGTGGCTTTGTACAACGATGTTGACCAAAAAGTTCATAATTTTGGGTTTTAAATCGAGCCGCATATTCGAAAAATGCCGCGAGGAATATTATTTTGAAAAAATCTTCCTCGATGGATCGTTCCACTGAGCGCCGGCCGGTCTTACTTATCGACGGTGTAAGTCTGCAACCACGTATCTCAGTCTCTCGGTTTGCGACATCGCACACTTCCTGTCATATACTTTACTTTTCTAATGAAAAACTACTCAACGGGAACTCTTAAAAGCTGCCGTGAAACTTTTTCTAAAAGTGCCGAGAAAATTCTGCGAAAACTACTAGAAATGATGTCGATTTGTTCTCCTTTAAGAAAATAAAATAGTAGCGGAGATTTTCAAACACCGCAAACGAATAATGTGATTGCGGACTTACGCCGTCGTTATATCTTTGTCAATAAGTAACTTAGAGGTTTAAAACGTAGCTCCGTGGGATTTCTCGTGGTATCTCCCATTTGAAAAAACCCTTGAAAGTTAAATTTAACGAAATGAATCTAAAAAATTGCGGTTTTAGTCAAAAATTTTGTGGCCGACCTTTCTCGATGGTTCGTTCCGCTGTGCGCCGGTCTCACTTATGCTACCATGCTAAGAGAAACCGCCCCTTGAGCCTTCCAATGTTGCTAAATCGCCTTTGACAAAGCACAAATTTTCCAGAAAATTTGTGAATATTTTTCTTCCAAATGTTTATTAAATTTTGTTCGTAATTTAATCTGATGTGTCTGAAAATTTCAAAGAAAAACGCATTCATAGCGGTCTTCAAAAATAAATATTTTCTGAGAGGCCAAGTAGCAAAATAGAATTTTTTTTCTAGAAAAAAAAATATTAAGAAAACTTCTAGAAAATACCAAGAAAATGAGAGTTATCTAGAAAATAGAAAGAAAAAACATTGCGAGTCAAAAGTCTGACCAAAGAAAATAGATCTATTACATAGGTCTACTTTCTGTCAACTTCCCATTTGGAACAAAGACAGAAAATTTATTGAAAGTAGAATTATTTTCTGGCCAATTTCTTAATGTTTTCTTTTAAGAAAATGCAAGGAAAAAATGTATTTTCTTTCTATTTTCTTGTGTCTATTTTCTAGATCTCCTTTCTACCTAGGTACTTTCTTTCAAGAAAATTGTTCCATCTAGAAAGTATACATTTTCTCGATGAGCGCCACCTAGAAAGTAGATGACAATGCTACTTGGAAGGCGATTAGGCAACAATTGGAGTGTCAAGTGTGCGTTCATCCTTGGTAAAGCAGTATGCGATCCTTGTGTCTGAGCCGAAATGCACTTTTCGATGCACACGCGCGCTGGATCACACGTAATATAATGCACTTCATCTGAAGCGACTCCGGCTCCGGCGGCATCCTGATTCCCGCGCGAGGAAAATGACCATTGAAATTTCAAGGCCAAAATCTAATAGTTATGTTCGCCTTGAACTTACTACGTGCTCTCGCTTTTTTAGTGCCGGATTTTCGTCCGACGGTCAAATTATGGACGGATTGCAGGGTAATCGATGCTCTGAAATTGCACCTCTGGTCGGTGAGGAACCTGGAATTGATCAAGTTATGAGCGCCTCCAAAATATTTTCAGGTGAAGCCTGAGAACAACTCACCGTGACTGGTGGTAAATCGCATTTTTCCACTTCAGGATATGCATCCACGAAACTATCCCCCACCTTTTTTTTGTGTTCATAAAAAACAAGACGGGCTACAAACCCAGCAAAACTAGTAGTGACAGTTGCAATGGTTGCTCATAAAAATAGTCAGTTGTATGACAACACTATGAATTAAAAAGCTTTTATCAAGGATTCTATAAAAAAACCTGTAAAAAATCCAAAATTATGTTTTGAGAACCCCCTTTTGGATGTTTTTAAGCATAAAATTTACATCTGGGTTCTACGTAAAGAAGGAAGTATCATTACATTGGTTGCATCAATGTTTGAAGACGAAATCTCAAGTAAGATTATAATGTCAAGAATTATACTTGGTGCGAGGTGTGAGGTCTCAAAAGTAAAATTTTGGCTGTATTTTCATACTTTTGCGGTCTCAATTTTATCCTCACTAGCCAGCTTCTTCGTATGGTTCAAAAACTTCCTACACATATGAATAGACTTGGTTGTAATTTTCTCAGATAGACAGATGCTACGGCTTACTCTAATTTTTGTCGGTGGTAGGATTTGGTAGACTCTTGCAGGCTGATTGTTGGAATTCATAGATAAAGCGATAGACATAGAAGACATGAGGAGTATGGAGCGATGCTGGGTATTGGCTAGAATAAGTGGTTCTTGCAGACAAAGGGAAACAATGATGGACTAGCTAAAGGGTCTCTCGTGGATTGTCGTGCCTTTTTTTATTTGATTGAAACCACCCACTTCCACCAACAGGATCCCTCTATATCCTTTTTGTCTTCTTTGTCCATCGCTTTGTCTATACCAATTTCGACAATCAGTCCGCTGATCGGTCCAGATACGGCATTCTTTAAGGCTCTTTGTCGTAAGATTTTCTCTTTAATTCGAGTTCTCGGGAGATTTCGTAATTTTACGGGCACTAGTGAGTACTCTTATTGCATCGCGGTTATTAGAGGCTTCTCGCGGGCATTCTGAAATCCGAACGTTCGCGTATAATTAAGGTCATTCGTGGATGCTCGCGTGTTCTCGAGGTTTTTCGCGAATTTCCAGGCACTCGCGAGTGACGCACGCTCGATGCTCTTCCTTTTTCATGCCTCTAATAAAATGATCGTGTTAAAAAAATTAACTGCGTCAACCTTCGAAAGCTCCATCGTCTTCGGGCCAAAAATGTACGCAGAACGCGGGCGAACCGAGATACAGTTAGCGTTAAGAATGAATCCGGTGCTTTGACTTCCCGCTGGCGCTCGGGTTGATAGTGCTACCGCGGTACTAAAAAAAGCCGTATGAACAATTGTATGTTGCCAAATTCTTCCGAATAAAATGCTAATTGTTGAACAAAATTATGCATATATTAATTTGGAATTTTCAGATACGTTTGGGTAAAATGCGAGTGAAACTCTATTAAAAAGATCGATGGGAAAGCGTATATAATTTTTCCCGAAAAATTGTATTTCATCAGGTGATATTTGACAACGTTTGAATGTTCATACGGTATTTTTCCTGCGTACGGTAGAGTAGGAGAGCTTCGCGAAGTGAACTCATTGTTCGTACACGTCGTAAAACGGATCAGTCAAGCCCGAAAGCCACTCAACATCGCTCCCAGCATCGCGGCGATGCGATGCCGCACTGATGACGTCGCTTCTCTGACGTAAGGGCGTATCCAAATTTCAACGTGAGCCTTGCTTTACATGTAAATCCATGCTCTCTGGGGCTCATGGGAAAATCGAGGTAAGCTCTTCCGGCAGAGAGGCGACGATGAGATGGCCACCGCTAACAATAAGACCACCGCCACTCATCAACGGAGATAAATACACTTCAAGGAAGAGCGGAGAATAGAGAGCGGAGGGAATCGAGGAATAATAAATCAGGAGCAACGCGGCGTAGGTGTTTTATAATAACAAAACACGACGATTCTGAGCTTGAGCAAGTTAACTTTCCAAGTAGCTCAAATTGCATAGCCACCGAGATGAGGGCGCTTTTAGAGTTTCGTCCATATTTTCCGATTCCTGGGCTCTCAAAAATGCTGGTTTTCCTCTCACGGTTATCGTGGAATCAAGAAATGATAAGGAGTCTTCGAGAGATGAGGGAGAAGAAGAGCGATTGGAAAATAAAGAGGAGGAAAAAACGAACTACGACAAAAAAGGTCAAAAGGAAGCACGATCGGAACAATTGGCCTGAGTCACCCAGTGCACTCTCAAAGTGACATAATTTAAAAATGAAATATTTGTATTTAAGTCAAATCATAAGAACTCTGACGTTTTCTCTTAGGTCGCATGCTTAAATGGGACATTATTAAATTAACAATGGAGTAGGGATGAAGGAAAAAGTCAACCAAAAACAACTCAATCCTCCTCCCTTTTGAAAAACAGATTTGAAATATGCAGCTAGTAGCACCAATAATTAATGATATATACATATTGTATTACACGTATGCATTATGAGTATATTTTTGTTGTATGAACGAAGCATTGAAGGGGATCTGTGATTTTGGATCCTCGAAGTCGCAGTACAACCCGCTGCCGCGCCAGGGTGAAATAGCGAGCGACGAGTGCCGGGAGAGTCAAAACGCCTTCACTTGCGTGCGTATGCAACACGGACATCCGCAGAGTTCGAATAGTTGCATCCAGGCGTTGTAATGAAATCTCGCTAGAAGTTCGTTGCACACGATACTAACTAATGGTACTTGTTCCTTGTGCATCATGACTTATTGCCGACGTTGTTAATTGCCCTGATGAAGTAAACTGTTACTCACTGATTTTTTGTCGTGACAATGTTGATTTTCCGAAAAAGGCAATTTCCGAGAAGGAATTATTTGAATGTGCTACGACGCTTCCCTTCTAAAATTTAGGCTGCGGCCCTACATTTCTGAACCTAAGAAAGACGAACGCAGCAGAGTGGACATCCCAAGAACCAATTTTTGAGCGCGTATATCCCAAAGGATTTATTTTTGCACCTAGGCTTCTTTTAAAAAGAAATCCAAAAGCTTGCAGAAGAAATGTCTATTACAAATTGCTTCAGAGCCATCGAATTGAAGCACCAGCAGACTGGGTTCATAATACACGAATCAACGACGGTGTATTTAAAGGAAGCCGGCCTAAAGTCTCTCACATAAAATGCTGAGTAGCCGTTGACAAAAATCGATTAAATATTCCTCCCTGAGTCTTTCCTCATTTGTGTGTATTTGCGCCAACCAACAACCGTCAAAAAAATAGTCACGTAAACTTTTGTGATTGTTTGTTATTTGAACTGAGACCATTTAATGTCACGTAATTAAAAAATATCCTTACATTACGATCAGATTTCTAACATACACTGAAACAAAGTTTTCTTGATATATTATTTTGACTAAAAGCGTCGTTTCTTGTCGACAATTTTTTTTTTTAAGTTATAAAGAAAAGTTGTTTATCATTTGTTTAACTTAAACTTGACGACGCTTTTTTAGCTTAAAAAAACTGTTTTTAAGATGAATCCGCATGCATTTAACAAAAAAAAAACAAAAAAAAAAAAATTTGTCGACAAGAAAAGACACTTTAAGCCAAAATAATGACTCAAGAACAAATTTCTTCAGTGCACGGATAAAGTTTTTATCGCCTCTTTTTCTCAAGTTTCAGTGGCAGTCCTTTCTACCACCGATCCCCTGCTTTCATCGCCTTGAAAACGCACATTTTCGTTCCCTCAAAATTTACACAAAATATTCTGCTGAAAGAGAGGAAAAATAATGAAGGAAGTTTTTGAGAAATTACATCGACTGTAGTTTTCCGAGGAAAGCACGACATGAAGTCCACAACGTTGTAAACGAAGATACGTGGTTTCTCGCTTGGTCCAACTGATTTACACTAGTTAAAGTGAAGTCTCGAAACGCAAGAACGAGCTGAGGAGAGCATAGGAAACGACTGGTAGAAGAATGTTAGCGCGGCTCGGCGACTTGAAAAATACGGACGTGATATTGAGTGAGTGATCCTCTATTGTGATATAAATAAGTATGCACTTTACTTTAGGCAACGGGGAAGTTTTAACAATTGTATTCTCTTTTTCCCCTTGGTACGTATATGTTATTCATGCGCACAAACACCAGATGGATTGACCACACACTAGAAACATTAACGAACAAATACATTTTACGAGCACTCAACTTCGGAGGCGAATAGGAAGACGCCTATAAGTATTTGATTAAAAATTTAATAGGCAAAAAGGGACTTATACATTTGGACGAACTTGGGTTCGATGCGTATTCACCTCCAAATTTGTCACTCATACTATACTCATACAAATGAACGTATTTCTATCAAACGGAACTATGTGCATTAAGACATGAGCCCTGACACCCATAAGAATACATGCATAACAGGGCTCACGTCAGAATGCATATAGTTCTGTTTGATAGAAATATGTCCAAATGTGCCTCAACGGTGGTTATCAAAATGCGTCAGCAGAGTTTCCACGGGCGAATATTTTCGTAGTAGAGTAACTATCTACGATGGGCAATATAGAGCGGTCTGAAGGCAAAACGAAATTTTCTCCGAATGATTTTTTTATTAATCCCGGTGAACACAGTTTACGTTATTGTCGATTTCTGAATCGATTCCCGGAGGTGTGTTCAATACCGAATTGTTGCAATTGTTGGCCACAGAGAAACGAATAACAGTGTTACCCATGTAAAAGTAAAAACGCCGTATCTCCATTCAACAATTTTTCAATTTCTAACTGACATAATGCTGTTTTGCAAAAAACCTAACAAGTGTTCATCCTCAATTTTTTCAATACAACTCCGCCACACCATTAGGAACTAAAAGTTGAAAAATGAACCATCGTGGCAATTGCATTTTCTTGTAATAGAGCAGTACGTGCTGGAGAGAATGAGACCAATGTGAGTGGAGTTACGGCGTTTTTGCTGTTGACGGTAGTGATGGATTGGTATTGTATCGAAGTGTTATGAATGTTGCCTGTTCACTAATTGAAGGAGCTCTTCTTATTGAAATTCATTGTAATAAAATTGAAATGAGTTGCCAATTGCCTTCCTATCCCACCCATAGAACTCATTATATTAATTGTTCGATTTTGGCATTTATGGACCTAATGATATAAAAATATTGCAATTTCATAGTAAAAAATTGAATTGCATTCAGGTGCAAAATTATTTCATTGTTTTCGTTGCATTGTGATACTTGAACACCAGGTCTTTGACTTATGTCAAGTGTTTTTTGTTTTTTTTTTGTTTTTTTGTTTTTTTTTGAAAAGTTCGTATAAGCCGCATTTTATTCAAAGAAGTGTGTAAGATTCAATTGTAAAAAATCGCCTATGGTAAAGCATGGTAACATTGCACGGTTTGAATGCATCGTAAATGTGAACTGCAAATGGAGTAACCAACTATGATGCTAAAAACTGTGCATCGTCAACGCAATACGTGAAAAGTGCACACTGGAAAAAAAAAACACATTGAATCTAGAGTCCAGACTCTTAAAAACATCGACAAGAAAAAGTACTCTTGATTCAATCAGAATCTAGCTTAAATCAAGAACCAAGCCTCTTAGTTTAAGCGGATTTCGTTTTGATTCAAGCAAAAATCCGATTGAATCAAGAGTATTTTTTCTTGTCAATGTTTTCAAGAGTCTGGACACCGGATCCAATGTGTTTTTTTTTTCCAGTGCACACTTAAAGGGAATATGAAGCACTTGGGACGAAACTGCTTATGGGTAGAAAATCTGAAGATTTTTTGGGAGATTGACAACACCTTGAGGATCCTGCTTATCGAATTCGGCACATCAGCTTCAGGCAGGTGGAATGGGAAGGCTCCATTGAGCGATGAAAAATATTGAATACGGGATTGATTGAGGTGAACGCACCTAAAGCCAACGGCTTTGAACCTCCTCGAGAAAAGAGAGGAGGAAAAAGAAAACCGAACGTATAAATAGAGGATGCATCTCGCTGAGCTCTATTATAGTTGGTGGACCCGGGCCTGTGAAATTTTACTGAATGAAAAAGTGTGCTTCCTCAGAAAGGGAAAAATATTTTGTTTCACGTGCGGTTTCTTCGAATTGTACGAAGGGAACCTCCTTTACACATATTTTACGGGTGGAAAATGATTGCTGTTAAAAATCTGATCACAATGTTTCAAGTTACGGTGAGTTGTTAATCTTTAATTTCTTTATTTTTTATTTTGTTTAATTTTTTAGAAACTGCATTGCAATAAAGAGTAGCGTCGCAAACGGTTGAACTACATATATTCAGGAATTTATAACTCAGTAGTTAAAGCCTACGATTCTGACTTTTTTTTAAAAAAAATATCCCACAACATAATTTTAAAAAGTAAGATTTTTCCCGCGCATTAAAAGCAAATTTTACCTGAACTCAACTCCTATTCGTCTCGACGGCCCAAGTAGGACAGATTGCAATGAGTAGCAATTAAATTGAAAAAATATTGCAATTTCACTGAGTGCTGTGTATGTTGCCTACCTCCAATTTTAAGGGGCCCCATTTATTGAAACTTATTGCAATAAAATTGAATCAAGTTGCAATTTTTCATTGCATTACATATTGCCTATCTTTCTGACACATGAAACTCATTTTGATGATTGTTTTAAATCGGCATAAATCGACTAAGTAAATGGTGTACAAAAATATTGCACTTAAATGGTGAAAAAATTACAATTTAATTGAAATCGCATTGCAATTTAATTTCAATATTTTCGTTGCATTTTGCTACTTGGAGGATTGATGATTAATCAGTCGCCCTCTCCGAATGTAATGAGTATGTATGAATGTATTGCGGGGCGAAACAAATTTTAAGTAGAGGAAATTGAGAACAACTTTTTCTCTCGGTATGCCATTTTTTAGCGGTGACTATAAACAGAAATCGCACAATGAGGTACATGAAAAAACTTAGAAGCGAAATATAAAGAACTAGAGCTGCCATAGCTGACTTGAGGCCGAACGGTTTCTAAGTTACGGGTGGAAGGGGGCAAAGAAGGCAAAGAAGTCCAAAGCCCATTTAATTCTTGTCGTTGTCTTGTTGAATCGATGTTGCCACGAGATTTAACTGTTACTTAGGTATACACACGTTACCTAAGCGTGACGAAACCAAAGAATTTGTACACGTAGGTAGCATTGAATTTTTACGCCAGAGAGTTAATACATCGATTTGTTCCATCAATATTTCATGATTTTATACAAAAAAATGATGGTTCTTCGGAATTGAAATTAGTACCTAAATATCGATTCACGAAAGAATGTAAAGGCGCTCAACAGTCAACATAACTAAAGCACATCGGTTCTTACCTACTCATTTCTACCCAGACAATGGGCCAGTTGCGCTGGTCACAGAATCCTGTTTTGATGCTTAATTCTTGTAGATTAGCTACAATAATAAGATCTCTACAAACATCAAGTTTCTACATTGAATATTAACCGAAATATCATCATTTGAAAATTCGGGTTTGTGACGTCATCCTACGAGGTTGTGCATAACATGGTAATACTACCGCAGTGGATGACGTCATTAATCGAGTTTTTCAAGTCGCGATATCTCGGTTGATATTCAACGTATCCTGGTAAAAATTGGCAGTAAAATCTGTGTTCCAAAATACCATAGACCTACAGCCGGCTGTAGGATTTCCAATAGCTTCTACAGCCGGCAACACAATTTCTTATAGCCTTTTATAGCCGATGGCGACTAAGCAACAGCCTGGCGATAAAGTGTATGCTAAACGTTACTAATTACGGATGCTAGGACTTAGTGAGTTATTGGACTACCGCTCTCTTTTTGGGCCGCAGTATCTTGATTTAATTTGCGAGGAAAGCTCCGTACTTTTGAAGGATACCTGCCATTCCTAATATGTTGGAGCGCCTTCAATTTCGTATGATACTGTGCAATACCTCTGGTGTGGAATAGTTGCTTCAAGCGCCGCGGTACGCTGCGGCGCGGCGCTGCGGGCGGGCAGCCAGCGCTGAACGCGCATTGGCGCCTACAAACCTAACAGGGATACTTCACGCATTGCGCAAGGAGTGAAGTATCCCTGTTAGGTTTGTAGGCGCCAGTGCGCCGCCACTCCGCTTTGAGTTAGGCTCAAATATTTAATCTCGCGGAGTCAGCGTTTTTCAACTCATGACTTTGAAATGTTTGCACACTCTGTATGGATTATTCTCATTTTAATTGATGATAAAAAATATATAGTAAAGGAAAATATAATGTGCGTTTTGTAAATATTAAGGTGATTCCGTACAAACTTAAGTATTTACAAAGCACAAGAATTTCTACACAATTTCTTATAGCCTTTTATAGCCGATGGCGAAAAAGCAACAGCCAGGCGATAAAGTGTAAAGCCCGGCGATAGGAACTGTAGCCCGGCTGTATAATTTTTTATCGCTTCGTGTAGCCCGGTCGTATGATTTTTTCCACTTTCTACAGCCAGCTATATGATTTTCTATCGCCCTCTTCGGTCGGCTATAAGAACTCCTATGGTATTTTGAAACGCAGCTCCTATCGCCAATTTTTACCAGGGTAGAAAGTTGTCGTTTGGGCAGATCCTATTATTTTTAGCTGATCTACAAGAATCAAGCATCGAAACACGATTCGATGACCAGCACAACTGGCCCGTTGATTTTCGAGATCGACCTGGTTCCAAAATCAGTTGTTTTATTCTCAGATACTGTTGGTGTCCATGGTAAGCTTAGCAGTTTGCGCACCGGCCCCCGCACCAGAACCTAAAGCCAGCCCGAACCCAGACCCAAAGGCTGACCCGAAACCAGCGTTAGCAGTGCCCGTGGTTTACAGTCCGTATGCAGCAGCCCCTGTGTCATACAGCTACAGCAGCGTGGACCAATTCACGAGCCATTCGGTGCCTGTCCATACAGCAGCAGTTGCCACACCAGTTGCTGCGCCTATTGCACCTATCGCTTATTCTCACCACGTGCCTCTCAGTGAGTTTCCCACTGCCATTAGTTCAGACTTCATCCATAGAGAAAAAAAAGAGGTGTTTGCATCTTGAGAATTGTTTACCCCGTGACGTAAGTCACGGAAAAAATTAAATTGCCAATTTAACAATTCAATCGCTAAAAAAAGTGACTGCAACGTTTCAGCCGAGATTTTACAACAAATAATGCTACTTTAACCACTGTTGTAAGCTAATTTAACCACGGGGATGGTTAGAGTAGCATTTTTGTGTTGTAAAATCTACATTGAAACATTGCAGTCACTTTTTTTAGCAATTTAATTGTTAAATCAGCAATTCAATTTTTTCCGTGTCAGTACAGGTAGTCCAGCAAAATCCGGAATTCGAAGAATGAAAAATGGACCATAAGTCCGGTTTCTCTGCTTAATAAGTACATCAACTCATGATATAATTTCAAACACTTAATAAAAAATTATTTTTTCCCATAAACTACACCATTTCCGAGAAAATCCATGATAAAAATTGCCGTCCCGACCTACGTCATCAAAAAAGTCCAAGATGCCCGAAATGCAAACACCTCCTTTTTTCTATGGTCTTTATCCTCCGATACCCAAGTTTTAATGACCGTCTGGGAGCATCCGCGAATTTAATGACTCATTAAGTTTCGCATCAAAGCTGACTGAGGAAAAGAAATGTGCATGATTGCGACAGAAGCAGAAAGACTGCGTTGCATGCCTTCGCATTAAATTTTCACATAGAAGATAACGCGCACTACTGTTTTGGGATCAGCACCACTGAGATAATGCCGGTTGCAATCTATATCCAGGCGGAAAGTCAAGAAATCAATGCTAAAGTCTGCCCCCCCCCCCNCCCCCCCCCATTGGAATAAGAGAGAATTCATTGATTTAAAAAAAATTGGAAATTAAGTCTCTGCCACGACTTTAAAAAGTGATCGTATTGAAATGATCTTCGGCATTTTAGGAAACTAAGAACCTGAAATTCAATGGTTTTGTAGCTAAGTGATTTTCTCACCTCTAACTTTTACACAGCACTCATTCATGATTGCATTTATTCGTAGTACGGAAATATCATTTCCTCTTTGTTATCATCCGAGGATTTCATCTTACCACGTATTCATATTGACGCGCGGCGCGCCACACATTGCTTTGAGCACCCTATCATGGACTGGAACGACCAGAGCGCCTTCAATTTTTTCATATGCAACACGTGCGACCACAAAGCACGAATAGTTGCATGAAGGCGTTAATATCAACGCCATTGGTTGCGTTGCTTCTTATGACTCAGATATTAGCATCAGAATAATAAGGCACGCGGGCGGGGCCCCGCCAAGTAAAATTTTACCCAAGAGCTGTCTATAAAACTGAATGAAAAAATCGATCCCACTTAAAAATGCTAGTATTTTGGCATTGTTCGTCTATAAAAACAAATTCAATGGATCTTCTTCCGTTTGTTTGGGGCACATTTCACTGGCTGATGTCACTCGGGAATTTTAACTGTTGACACAACGATCTAGAGATCAGCCGTGAAATATTATTTTGAGGTCTATACAAGGAGTCACAGACCACCCGTGCCTGGCTTTTTTCTCGATTTTTTCAGATTAAATGATGTTTGGGATGGGAGAGTCGAAGAGGGACCATTAAGAGAGTGGATAAAAGCCTTTTAGCAATATGCCTTCTTGAATTTTTTTGGCTTATCAAATAGTCCTTGAAAGGAAAAGAAGAATCAACGCTCTGAATAATCTTCGTATTTCACTGCATTGTGATGTACTTAAAAACATGGGCATACTTAAATGAGAGCTTTGAATCATGTAATGAAACTAGCGCAAATATTATTGCAATGGTATATTATTGCATATTATTATGGGTTTAGGAGGTTTTTAGCTTTTTGAAACGCCCAATATCCAATCAATGCAATTACTTTGGAGGTAGTAGCAAGGAAATTTCTGGAAATTTTTGATTACACTAAATATTGAGTGGAAGAATTGATTTCAAAGTTTAAAAAATATCTAAGTGTGTTGTCTTCTAAATTTAAATTGATTAGTTTGTAAAATAATGCCTACTGTTGCTCCATGAGTGTTTGCTCATAAGGTAAGCGCTGGACATTTCATTCAGTCAGAGAATTATTTCTTTTCTATGAAAAACGATTTTTTGCCGCGAGCGTATGATGAGGCTGAATTTTCACTTAATTTGACTTGCTTTGTTACGAGATTAAAATGGAGTATGATAGTTTGAGGATATTCAGCTAGAGTCTGAAACGTACTCCTTACTACTCAGTGACAGAAATTTGATATTTGCACGTAATAAACAATTTCAACTGTAAATAATTAACTTTAAATAATTCAAAATAATTAAACAGTTTGAAATTAAAGAAAGCTCAAGTTCTAGTAACAAAATAGTTTCATTTACTCAGTCAAAAGATCTAATTATTTACAAAAGGTACAAATAAATATTAAGAGTGTACTCTGAAAAATTTATAAATAAGCCCTGAATTTGGATCTATATTAAAACTAATTAACAACCAAAACAACTACAAACATCACACCGTTTCTTGAAAAAAAAAAAAAAAAAAAAAAAAATGAGAAAAATGAAAAACACAAGATCCTCCTAAATTTAAGTGGAAGCAAACGCCAAAATAGAATTTTCTAATACATTTTTTATGACCCTTGGTGACAGTCTCTCTCGATTATGATAAAAATAAATAGATGAAACTATAACCATGGTATTTTGAGAGGAGGTTAAACTTCACACAAAATTCTAAGTTCTGTAACTTGAAAACATAACAAATAAAAATATCAAGGGAGAAAAAAAAAATTCTACAAGAATTTTAAAGTTCATGATTTAAACAAACATAATTTAGTGAATCAAAATACATTTTCACGTACAAAAATAAATTCAGTTACTTTTTTATACCAACGTTTGTAAATAAAATGATGATTTTGTTGAGATGGTATAGTAATTGGTAGTATCCAATCTTCCCTGTAGTTCAACAAATTGATTGAACAAATGAAGTGAATACGAAATATAATTTTGAGATCAGGAGAATTTGGTGTAGCGTGTGGATTTAGGAGTCAAAATAATCTGCTGAAAGTAAGAGCCTTTTAAGAGTTTTTGCGCTATATACTGAATTAAAAAAATTAAATTTGAGGTGAGTTGCTATAGCTAAAATCACAAATATTCTATCCTCATGGGGCATCCTAAAAAGCTCGACTATCCTTCATTGTTAAAAAGTCTGGAGTTATTTAAGTTGAAATGAATTGACTCCAGGTTTTTGGGTAAAATTCATGACTAATGTTGGGTTCCACGCAATGCTGGCACCATTAAGTTTACAATTATTTTCCGACGTAATGATTGAATTCAAACCACTACTTGGCCGACACCCCTACAACAAAGTATTCCACCATATGTAAGTACTTGAAAGAATTTTTGGCATTGACTAACCATGAGGGTAAAAACAAAATTGCGTGAAAAGCAACCTAATGAAAGTGAGTTGGCATAATTTTACTTCCTTTTCTAAAAGTCTAATTTATTTATACGGGGAATATTTACTTCTTCTGAATCTTTATCCATGCTGCCTTGTTGATACCTACGTGTTGAGTAATTTCTCAACGTAATGCTGAATATTGTGTACATACAAAATTACTGAATGCATTTAACTTTCTCTCGGAATGTAACAGAGAGAAATTAACAGTACTAACAACATTCTCTGAATGCAGGATCCTTAATCCGTCTATGGATTTGCTTCATTCTTCATTTTTTATTCAGAGCATGAAAAAAGTAAAGAAACACATTAAACGACTGTTCCTTTAGCACGTGCTCTAATGACTAGACATGAGGCAGCCCCCTGCATCCACTGTCACCTGCTTTAGCTAAGTGACATTACAGCTCATACTCACTTTGAAAAACCGTTATCCAAATAGGCTCACTTCAAGCCACTCTTTTCACTTATTATTCGAAACGACACTACCCCGTAAAAAAATTTAAAAATTATCAAAACAATATTTTTGCAGGAGACACGTCAGTAGGGCACGATCCTCTTCAAGGCGGGATGGAGAGAATATTTTTACTGGTGATTAATATAGATCCTGATGTGCATACTGCCAAGCTAAGGAAAAACCCTGTACGATTATTTGAATGTTGGCAAAATTCCTCTCAGGAATGACTTAATTTTAAGGGAAGTTATGACTATTTTCCCTTGAAATTTTCAGAAACTTTAGATCAAATTACGAACAAAATTTTCTGTAAAATCGGAAAAAAAATACATTTACGATTTTTTCCAAAAATTCATAATTTGACAAAGTAAATTTGGCAACATCTGAGGCTCAAATACCGTTCTTTCTTAGCACGGTGGCACAGGTGTCTCAAAAGTGATACAACAATCGCCATCATGAGAAAATGAGGCTTAAATAGAGCTCAATGCAGCATGATTACAGTTTAAACGGGACCTCTGTGCTCTTATTTTTATAATTCACTGAGATACGGTCTTTGAAAGATAACTTATCTAACAGCCACCGGTATTATTTTCAAAAGGTACCACATCCCTATCATACACACTTAATTTGCAAATAGTCTGCCAAAATGGGATCGGTTTTATTTATTAATGTTTGGTAAATCTTAAGGTTTACACATGAATAAACATTGATTCTCTCCCTGAGCTAAGTCTACAAGTCTACAATGGTGGTAGACATGCCGTTGTGAAATAGAAGTTGTCTCTCAAAAGCAGTTTTTTTGACGACAAAAAGACGCCTCTTTCTTTTCAAACATGCTCCAAAGAATGTAAATCGTTTTTAAAGAGTAAGTGCCCAAAATAAGCCATGCTGTACATTAGATGGCATGGATTAGCATGTAAAGTGTGTTGCATAGTGCTGTTCTTTTTTCAAAATTCAAGAACTCATGATGGGAAATAGCACAGAGAGGCCTGACTGACAGGGCTACCCCTGAGATTCAAATCATGAGATTTTCTCAACAGTTTCCAAGGAAATTCGTTTCTGCAAGACACATTTTTTGCCTGGGGTTCCTACTCTGTCCTCAGATTTTTTCACTTCAGTTTGAAATCTCCCCCCCCCCCCCCCCCCCCCCTCCCGCCACGCTGCGCCACAAGTCATCTTTAAAATGCTATATTTTGGTGAATCTTTGACCTAAAGAGCTCTAAAAGGTCTCGTTAGAACCACAATTGTGCCACCTGGAGCCCTGTTAAAACCATAAATCAATCTCTGTTTTCTTTGCAGCTGTGATTGTTGCATTAGTTTTGGGATAAACTGTGTATGATTTATTTTTCATGTTACTCATAAATTCTGGTTGGTTCTAAAAAGTGTATCTTCTTTTTTCAGGTTATGGATACGGTTACCCATACGTCCTCATCTGATGCGACCAATATCCAACCATATTCATTAGGTAACTACTTTTGAACAAAATTGAAAGACCTCCCTTAAAACTTTACAGAATCCTAAAACAGTTGAATGTGTTCAAAAAATATGATTAGGGAAATCCTTGTTGATACTCATACCACTTATCTTTAAAAATGTATGTAAAAAAGTTAGAACTGTTTCTCCAAACAAAATGATTTTTTAAAGAAATGTGACCTTTATTTGTAAATAAAAAAAGAATCTCAAAAGGTTTAAAAATGGATGATATACTTTGTTTTTATTCATTTCTACAAGACTCACTTTCTTCCCTGCGGGCAAATTATTGAAATTTTGTGTTTGTCAGGCGGACATAGATGACATAGGTTACAAGGCGGAGGGAGCGTGATTGGTCGGCTATGTCTCATCGCTGCTTTGCCGTGCCTATGTCGGGTTAAACTCACAACAAGCTATCAGTACCTCTTAAGTTTCCGACAGTATGTTGTCCATTCCACCTGACAAAGACACGACAAAGCGGCGATAAGACATAGCCGACCAATTACGCCTCGCCATTTAGCCCATGTCATCTATCTACGCCTGACAAACACTAAATTTCAATTATCGGCCCGCTGGACAACAAAGGGTTCGATTTTTTTAAAGAGGCCTCTGAAAGTTTCTGCAGCAGGTTCACAACAACAACGGGACAATAGGTATTTGACATTGCAATTCAGGAGTGAGTGTGTACCAAAATTGTATAGTTGTACAGGTGGCAAAAGCTATGAACAAAAAAAATCTGCCTCCACAATTTTTCCACAACTGCACAGTTGAGAACAACTGACTTCCTAGAGTTGGGCAGTGGTAATTTCTTGGGGGAAAAGAAATTTAAGTGCTTTCAATTAAAAACTTGAACATAATCTTATTTCTTTTTCTTTCAATTGATGGATAAATTGGGAATGTCACGAGACTTGCTTTTGATGAGTGAATTTCACAGATGGAGAGAAATATAATCAGATTTGTTGGAATACCAAGTTCCTGATTTGGATATTGAACGAATATGATGTCTTTCAAAATACATTTGATAATATCATTTGCCATATCAGCGCAAATCACTGTTTCTTAACTCTGATTGTATCAGTGAAACATGCTGAGCAACAGTGTGAATTTCATTCATTGCTGATTGATGGGGCTTACGTGAAAACAAAAGAAGAAAAATCAGTGGTGAGAACTAACATAACAGCATCACCGTAATTTCTGCAGGCAAATTTCAGCTAAAACTGTGCATAGAATATTTAAATCTAGACAGTTCTAGTTGCTTTCAGCTGAATAGAATTAGGCATCCAAAAAAACTTTGGTAACAATCCCAATCAATTTTCAATCCCTTTCATACAATTTGGCAGTTTTTACTTTTCTATTTTCTGTTGCTCTGGTAAAGCAGATCTGATGTCAAATAAATTAACAATTGTTTATTTCCCATTTGCAAGCAACTGCATTGCCACTGTCTGAAATCGATCAATGAGCAAAACTCTAGCTGTGCACAGAAGTGAAACTGTCTGCCATGCATCCATACATGACAGTTAAAAGTAAACAAATATTAACTTATGCAAGTTCTAGGGATACTTGCACATTCCTTTGCTTCATGTAAATGGGTATGTAATTACGTGTAAGAGATCTTACAGGGACCCTATTTTTTTCACCTAAAAGATAGTGGAAAAAATACTAGGGCATTCACAATACTGGACTCATTTTAATTTGAGGCGAGCACTAATGGAGGAAAAATGGAAGATTCGGTTTAAAACCTTGTAACTGGGTTACCACTGAGTAAGTATACTAAGAGATTTAATAGAGAAAATATTTCTTCAAAAATAGTGACAAATGCTCGAAGAAATTGCTATGCCTTTGGAGCTAGTTAGATGAATCAATAATACTTTTGATTCAAGGAAAATCTTTGCATTGAGAAACTGAGCAACATGGAATATTGTTGCACCAATGCAAAAAAAAAAAAAAAAAAAAAAAAAAAAAAAAAAAAAAAAAAAAAAAAAAATACAGAGCTGACTTTTTCATTTCAAGATTTTAAAGAATTCACAATTTACCTCTTCGGAAACGTGACGCAGCATCAATAGGAAAAGTGAAACATTATTCACACAACATTGAAACCTTGAACTCAGCAATAGTTATGGTAGATCCGCTCACCTGCAAAAGAAAAAATCGAGAGAGACTTGTTAAAAATGCAGAAAATTGTTGCCTCTCCTCCCCCCCCCCCCAATCACATAGGTATAGGACACTGAGTCCATCATCAACATAAATGCACGATTCATTTCTGACTTTTGAGCCTTTTTCTTCTTTTCCCTGACTATTCTATTGTTTATCCTTTGTTTGTTTTTTCCCCGCTTGCTTTACCAGGTTCTCTCTGACAGTCGTAATCTTGATTTTAATTGATAGCTTTGTATGGACTTCTTTCAAATAATTACCCCAAGTATAACTTCTTTTCCTTCATATTTCATCTGAATACAGTAATTTTTCGTATATCACTGGACTGACTAATCGATTTCATAAAATAGCAGAATCCATTTATTCAAATTAGCTTGGAGCCTTTGAGGGGACCAGAGGATCAATCTGTTAAATGTCAATCTGGTAAATTGAGGTCCTACTATAATAATTCAATCCAAAATTTAAAGTTGAAAAGAAACTGAACTTACCGGTTATGTTTCTGATAATATTGTCGACTAGACGTCCGATAATAGTCTTTGTGTAGATTAAACCAGCAACAATGCCAGCCAAGTGACCTAAAAATGATGAATTAGGAACAAGCATATTTATTGCAAGTAACTCAGCCCAAGCTGCATACTTCACGGGCACCAAAAATCCAGCAACATTGGTATACCCACGTGGATCCTCTTGGGTTGTCACAACTTTCAGAGCAAAAAGTACTCCTAGAAACAAAAATTAGATTTTAAAAGAAATATGAGACAACAAACTCCTTGTCACAGTTAGAAATGAAGCATCTTTGTACATTTTTGTGCGTACAGACTTTACAAAGAACATAACTTACGCAATACAAACTTTGAAATTCAACTTGTGGGTTAGACCTACCTTTGAATTTTTTCATGCATTTTAATCAAAAGACTTTTAACAATATATAAAAATCGAGAAGAGAATTATTTGTGAACGTCTGTGCTAACGAAAAAATAATAGAATACAAAGTTGAGATGGACTTCATTTTGCAATTAGGAACTACAATTTCTGACTCATTTGTAAAAAAAAAATACATGCATAGGGAAACAAATGGTTCTTACATTTTTTCTGAATGGAGTCAGAGATGGTAGTTCCTAATCGCAAAGTTTAGTCCAAATTATGAACAGAACTGTTGAAAACTAGTGTGTACAAAACTCACATTAAAATATTATGAAATTAGAAGTATTAAGATCTTCAAATGCCTGCCTACTTTTGCCGAGTACTACATTCTCAGTAATTTGGATGGGGAGAAAAGATGTAGGAGAGGGAAGAATTATTTGAGGAAAATGAATTTAATTAGATGGAGGAGAGAATCTCTTACCTGAAAAACCTATTGCGCAAGATTTCATAATATAAGGATCATCCATGATTTGAGCTCCAATGAGTGCTAAAACCACATAGGAGCAACTTGTAATTGCGCACAAAAATGCCAGAAGAAATCCAAAGTTGGCACTCCCATACTTTCCTTCAAGTGTTCTACCTTTAACCATGAAAGATATCATATTGTAGTACAGGTGCATGTCATCTCCATGTTCAAAGGTTGACCAAAGAAGACGCCGATAATCTTTGCCCTTAAGTACATGAGCTGCGCTAAGGCAGACTTCTGACTGGGTCCATGGTACATTTATCACTCCAATGTACAGCAATATCTAGAAAAGTCCACAAGAATATTTTAACATGAAGAATATGATAAAACAATAAACCACACTGAAGCTGCAACACAGAGGGCTAAAACAATATTACAAAACTACTTAAGTGAACGTTTTGACTAATATGATGTAATGCGGTCAATATCAGGAGGCTTGAAGAGCAAGAAAAGAGAGTAAGAAACGAACCAAGTACAAACTGATAGAGTCAGAGCTTAAGGCAAAAAAAAGAGGCAGAGAAATTCGTTTTTCTTCTTCTTTAATTAAATACTTTAAGCATAAGTAATGAAGATGATTCCTACTGAGTTCAGTCGCTATTTTTTTTTGCATCGTGATTTCATTCGAAGCCTTGTTTCTAGCAGTTTGATGGTTTGATTTTCTTTACTTTTCACGTATTATACATTTTGGTGTACTCATTTCTTGCAAGTTACTGTCAGATGTTGGTTGAATTTTTCGCTTATTTCAGAGGAAGAGAGAGCTTCAGGGACGAGCAGACTGACACTAAGCCATTTTAAAATTCTCCCAGTTCATTTTAAACAACACAGCTTTTGACGATTGTTCCAGAGAAGCCTGTGTGATAATGCAACGAACTAATCAATTGAAAACTTCATGAGTTTGAACCAAAAATTCTGCTTAATTCGTCTCAAGAAATGGTAGAGGTTGCCAAGAAAAAAATAAAAAATAGTGTATTTCCTTCGGAAATTAAATTGATTTACCAGTAATACTTCTACCCTCTTGGAGAGTCCGGTTGGAGATATAACACTTACTGGACCAAGCATTTTGAACTGGCACATTGAAAATTTAGAAGAAAATCAAATCCTGATGCTGTGTCCGTGAACCCGAATGAAATTTGTTTTCCAGATAAACGTGCGACACGCAAGATCCAACTTTGCTGTATCAATTATCAAATGAAAAATGAGCTTTAAACCATGAAAAATTTCTTACCTGGCCCACAACAGTTGCAAGGGTGACAGGAGGAATAACATCATAACCAGTTCTGTACAGCTCGGACAACAAGAGAGCAACGCCCCACTCAAGTCCTCGGTTAGCTCTTCGGTTACTTCGGCTCATTTTGTGTGAGATGCAAATTAGATGTGACAGTGGATAGAAAAGAGGATTTGGTAAAAAAACAGTTGACACTTTTTTGTTAGCACTTTACTCAATAGATAATGTCAGGACTTCTGACCATAATGAATTCATGCCTATGTATTAGTAGGTATATGAGACTACTAATAACATTTGCTACATATAACTAGGGGAATGAAATACTGATGGAAATCAAACTGAAAAATTAAGACTGATTAACCACGTCAGTAGAAATTGCTTTCCACTTGGTTCATTTAAAACACCCACACAACTTTCTTGCCGCACATCTTCGAAATCTTCCAGAAATTGCATCATGAATTTGCAGGTTATCACAAATCAAAACAACTCACAGCGCACATGGCGTCGAAAATATGAACTATTTAGCGCGGGAGATTTACGCGGGGACTTTACGCGGGTGATTCAATTTTTGCGCGGGAAATTCAATGTGACGCTCCGGTCCCCCATTGAGCGCCACTGTGCGCTTGCGCTTAGCGTACCTTCAAAGGGAAAGTATGGCCACTGGGTCCTACTGAGGGGCTTAGGGCCCAAAAATGGCGGCGATTTGTTTCGGTTTTAGAGGATGGAAGAAGGGGTCATTGCCAACTTTTGACGGTTTTCACTTGTTATCAGCAACCGCACTTGCTGCCAACCACACTACATCTCAAATAATTATTCTCGAAAATTGTAGACGATTAGCCGTAAAATTATGTAAATACACCGTAACAATGCATTTGAGTAAATTTCTCGTTGCTATATGCAAATAAAATGACATTTTGAGTCATTTTTTATTTACATATACTAACAGCGTCCGCAATTTTTGGACCCTAGAGGGGTCCCTTCAGCACATCAAGGCTGAGCCAATCAGAGGTGGTAACCGAAGTGGTTATACTTTTCCTATAAAGGTACTCTACTTGCGCTTGACAGCATTTTAAGAGAGGGGGGGGGGCAGCTGACTGGGACCTTACAGTCCATTGCATTTTCTTGCAGTAGGGTAAAAAAAATAGCAACCCCCCCCCCACCCCCCCTAAATACAATACTTTAATCAGTTAGAATATTCACGTACATTTAATTACTATACGCCTTTAATACGGATTGATTTTTGATGCTTTATTAGAAAAGCACAGATGGGGATGTCATAGGTGTCGTAGGAGGCATAGGTGTCAACATATCGCGTTCACTGAAAAAAATGAGTTAGCGTCAGATGACTAAAAATGGTTTCTATACACTAACTCAAATTGTGTGATTTGGACACACATGATTTTTGGTTTCTGTACACTAACCACTATTAGTGCTGGAAACTAATTCCGCTACTCTAATTCGCATTCGGTAGGGTTGGGTCAACCTAACCTCAAAACTGAGAGAGGAGAAAACGGCTTAGCGAATGATAACTGGACAATACTTTCAGGAAAATAAGATTTCTTAAAAGATGATAGGTAAAAATAAACTGACCGGTTCCAAATGAACGACAGAGGAAAGGAATATCCCATAGGTACGTGCAAGTAGACAGAATTATCCTTTAGAGAGACACATACTCACACATGAAACGGTAGCGAATGTTCACACTGAATAAACATATCTCGTCCGAACACTTGAGATATTCTTTTGAAATTATGGGAGAACACGAACTATAGAAGTAAGCAGTAAGTTCACAGGTTTTCGTAAAATATAAACTGAACGCGGAACGCTTTAATCGCAATTTAATACAGAAGATTGACGACTCCAACGAATATCATGCTTGTTTACTTTTTGAATCGAACAGACGATTTCTAACCTATAACAGGTTTATTTATGTTGCTTTCGAGCGTTTTCAAGAAAGAGAGGACACTATAAATCATACCGGGAGTATTTACATTGTCAAACGAGCCCGAAATTTCACATTTTAATTGATTTTCACGAGCTGACGCGATTGAGGCTGTAGTACCGACGCCACTTTTTCGAAACTAAATAAATGTAACGGACAATGTGGCAGTTAGCGTTGAGGGCGAATTAGTTTGACCCGAAGGTGAATTTTTCTTACCACAGCGCTAATTTTACAGCTAGTGCTGTTTTCCAATTCTGGTTCGCGCTCTAGTAAAGTGAAGTCAGCGTATGAAGCGAATTGATTGGTGCTTCAGTACAATAAATTAGTTCTGAAGCCTAATTTTGATTCTACTTGGCGAGAACTTACCAAATTAGTTCTCAACGCTAACTACTTTTTTTTCAGTGTTGATAAGAAGACTCAATAAAATTCCGGGCTCGAGATGGTCAACCAGGGAAAATGGCAACTGGGCATGGATGTCATCCTTTTTCAACCAGCTGCTTAAGCTATCCATTATTGACAGCGTATTTCCAACGTGTTCGTATCGTAATTTCAAATATTTCCAAAGATGTCTAAGTATCGTTGATAAGCAGACTCAAAATTCCACGTTCGAGATGGTCATCCGGGATAAATGACAATGGGGCATTAGGGTGGCCCACACCGGGATAAATGAAATTTGGGGTCAATCGGACAAAATTAACCCGACGCGCAGTTGTCATTTGTCCCCGCAAAAATAGCAAATTTTTACTGTTTTTCAGTAATTTTTCGCTCCCAAAAAATAAAGTCGGAGGGGTCTGCAAATTAAACAGAGGGCAAAATTAGTTCATAAACTACACCCTAGTGAAGTTTTGGTCCCCCGCCATGCTTTTGACCCGACGCGCGGTTGCCATTTTCACGCATGAACATAGCGAATTTTTGACTGTTTTTGATGATTTTTCCCTCTCGATAAATTAATTTTACAGATGCCTAAATTGTAATCAGAGTGTAAAATTAGTAGCTTAGATGCTCCTAATGCTCCCCTTCTGATAATCACGCTGCGACGTTGCCATTTTTCTGAGCAAAATCGTGAATTTCGACTCATTTCAATATCATCTCTCTAGACCTAAAAAAAAAAAACTCAGGAGCCATCGAAAAAGTGCGCTAAAACACGGTGATTATATCATGAGTATCTGTTTTGAAAATTTGGACCCTGTAAAATGTTTTAGTCGGCGTGAAGTTACCACTTAGCAAACAGTGGTTGACGTCAATAGTCAATTTTCATACGTCAATGCGCCTTCAATTACATTTGATACCGTGCAATACTTTCGTGGTGGAATAGTTGCATTGGCACCTACAAACCTAACAGGGATACTTTACTCATTGCGCAATGCATGCATGCCCTGTTAGGTTTGTAGGTGCCAATGCAACTATTCCACCACGAAAGTATTGCACGGTATCAAATGTAATTGAAGGCGCACTAACGTATGAAACTTGACTGTTACCGTCATGGTGTCAGGAGGTATTTTTTAACGAGGAACTTGAATCTCAACTCAAATTTTTAAAATTCAAAAATCTAAAATGGCAGAAATTGCTAAAAATGTTATCTTGAGACTTTCGAAATCTAAGACGGTTGACTGCCTGACCCAGTGGACCACTAGACAAGGTACGAATTTCAGCATTCTGATACATGTTTCTCAACCAAAATTTCACGTAAAACACGATACGCACAGCGAAAATTACCAAAATCAACTCCTGACGAAGATATTTAATGATTCTTGATGCGTGAATTCAAACCACCCGCTCATGAAAACTCAATGCTCTGCGTGATTCACATCGCGCGCTAAACGTTATCATCAACGTCTCTGCGATATATAAATCTGGCAACCTCAGTCCTGACGCTTTGGCTCAGCTGCAGCAAATTGCTTACAGTTTGAACAACACATGGTGGGAAATGAACATAGCTCGATTGAGAAGTTTGCTGAAACCATTGTAGTGCGCGATTTGACTCACGTAGAGCTTTGAGTTTCTTGTGAGCGGGCAGTTCAAATTCTTCGTCACCAATGTGAAATAAAAACGTTAATATCTTCGTTAGGAGTTGGTTTCAGTAATTTTCGTTGTGCGAATCGTGCTCTACGTGAAATTCTGGTTAAGAAACATGTATCAGATCGCTTAAATTCGTACCTTGTCTAGTGGTCCATTGAATGCTCTTTGTCACATATTTGGACGTATTTATTTACCATTCATAAGTATTTTAAAAGAAATCAGAGACAGGTGGGGAAGAGGGAGTCTGCTCGTTAGTTATAAGGGCCGTAAGAAGGAATGCCGGTGACGTCAGCGGTGATGACTCAGATGTGCAACGACGAGGAGATCGGTGCTGGTGCACTTCAGCTCATGAACCTTGTCCACGACGCTCTCGTGACGTGCCCACGGCAAATCCCAAAATTGTTATTTTTTTAAGAGGAATCACGTCGCGCCTACTTTTAAATTTTTTCTTAAGTAGTTTTCTAGAGCACATCCCATCTTTCCCACACGTATCAAGTTTTTTTTTAAGCAAATGTACGTTCATTTGATCAATTCATCATTGTTTTCAAAATTTAAAGCAATGAGAAAACATCTAATTATCAAAATTGATCGATACTTAAAAAAACACAGATTGTTTGAACGTTGGCCGATAAAAATACGATCTGAAAAAAAAAGTGGCCAGTTCGCATTTTAGAATAATTGATTTTTCAATCGATTTTTACCGTCCGAAAGCGAATACACCGAAAATCTGCATTAAAAACATGCAAACCTTATTTGGTCTAACCATCAGCTTACGCATTCAATAAAATTCCTGATTCAACGATTGGCTTGTGACACTCACACCCAAGGTAAGTATGCTCTTCACGACCTCTTTGGCCGAGACGCAGTTTTTCTTCCTGCCACCAGATTCGTGGCGCGAACTTCGAATTTCAACAACTTAGCACTCTTGACCGAAAATCAATGTGATCGTCTGCCATTGATGTAAATGAACAAAGAGCCGTTTCACTTAAAGAACAAAAATGCTAATTCTTCACAAATTTTCTTGTATTGTTAGTTTACATCAACAGCAGACGGTCATATTTGTTTTCAGGTGTGACTGCAAAGTTGTTGAAATTGAAGGGCCTCGAGGACAAGGCGCATAAGTGCAGTTTTTGCTATTTCGAGAATTTCTTGTTTGAAGTCTCGGAACTTCGTGGATCCTCATGGCGGAAAGAAAGTTGAAATTGACTTTTCGATGCTTAAAAATTGGAATTTGGGGGCGAATTTTTCACAGAACTTGCATTCAGACTAGTTTCACTTGAAATCATTAATATCTCAATTTTTCAAAAACAGCACCAATCCGCTTCTCTTCCAAGCCTCTCAATTCAAATCTGGCGCCGCGGCTTTAGTGACGAGAAAAAGAAGCTGCGTTTCGAGTGGTCGGGCGGATCATATGCCTTACGTTTCTTTTACCTTGACTTACAACTACTTCCGTTCACTAAACGATGACGCCTCTCGAGCTTTTTTTGTTCGTGAAATCTGATAACGTTCGTTCTTAGGCTCCTTAGTTGCCAGGTGGGCGGCCCCCGGCTTTGGCTCCTTAGGGGCCAGGTGGGCGGCCGCCCCCGGATTTGCCTCCATAGGGGCACCCCTGTCCCCTGAAGAATTGAGGGCTGTCTATCCATACATAGAGTCGTAATGCAAGTGGGAGGGCTGGCGCCACTTTTAAGCATTTTCCAGGTCCCGAATTCCGAGATTCCTGTACGGCGCCGGGTCCCTTTATCGATACATAATCGATTGTTTGCGATACACGGGGACCCGGCCATATTCCACTCCGCCATTTTGGATCGAAAAAGTGACCCCGCACACCGGGCTCGGAACTCGTCGAGCAGGACATGGCGCCAGCTCTCCCTCTTACATTACGACTCTATGTACTCTATGTGTCTATCATATTAGATCCCCGAGGTGCAGCCCTCTCCTGGCGTTGCCGCATCACGGGCCGCGGTTGAAGCGGTGAGTGCAAGGAACGTCAAAACGCCTTCCCTTTCGTGCGTATGCAACACGGACATCCATGAAGTTCGAATGGTTGCATCCAGATACCAGATTGCATTGTCGCATACTACACTAGCTGTGACTGAGAACGCACTGAATGTTTCTCTTACATTTCAACTCAATACAGCGTTGTCATATGAGCCAAAGAAACAAACTGTTGCTAATTTTTATTGCTGCAATATAAATTTTCCGATAAAATGAATTCATAGTTGTTTCGATATTCCTTCATTTAGGTTTTTGCGCTCTCAAGTAATACATAGAAACATATTTATTGAACTCTTAATCTCGTAAATCTTTGGACAGAGACTTCTTGACGGCAAGTTACTTCGAATGTTGTTATATTGCAACAGAAAACGACTCCCGACCTAGGTCTTGCATCCACAAAAATAATGATAAACGTATTTAAAATCATTAAAGGATCCTTCCACCTTTTAAAATGCTTCGGAAAAATGGAGAAGGTAAGATATATGAAAGGTTAATAAGAAAATTCTTTGATTTTCAAAACTTCTTTTATATCAAAGTAAAAGTATTTACAGTCAATGTGATGAACTTTGTACATACTTACATTCATAATTATTGATTTTAAATGGTGGGGTGGGGGAACTTGTAATTCGAACTGACAAAATATTCATTATAAACATTTTAAATTTCAAGACTATGAAAAGTCTTATGTGTGAGAGGTTAAATGCCGTTTGAATTTTGAAATTTCATTTTCCCTCCATAAATGAATTAGTAAGGTAGGCGGATGAGCATTGACGTCCTTCAACTCTGAGAAATCTTATACAGTGAAATGAATCCAGCCATTTTCTCTACTCTCATTCGTCTCACAAAGTCCAGTAACAACATCTGAAACACATGCCAAGCAGAGAAAAACTTAAAAATCGTATAGATAACATTAAGAAAGCAAGTTCTGCATGAATTTTTAGGTCTCTTTTTTCTAAAGAGTAAATTAAATTTTTGAGCCACTTGAATAAAATTTCGTCGGCTTTTCAATTCAAAAGTTTGATCTTTGCAAACATACACATGAGGAAAGGTTCATGGATATGCACCAAGCCACTATTAGAATTCCAAAGAAACAAAAGCCTCCCGATGTGTAGTACATGCTAAGCACAATTGGATTGCATTTTGCAATTTGGACTTATAAATTCTGGCTCATCTGAAAAAACACTTATGTGCATAGGGAAACTAATGGCACATTCGTTGTTTTTAAACCGAGCCGGAATTTATAGTTCCTAATTGCAAAATGTAGTCCAATTAATGAGAAGACTTAAAGTATTTGTGAGATCAGAATGACTGAACATAAGACGTATAGTGGTGTAAAAGTTCGATTTTTCACAAATGAAGTGGATGCGTGTATTTCAAACATCTGGGTCTGTAGCACATAAGATATACGAACAAATCAATATCGTACAATTTTAACCTACAAAACCGCCCAAGAATCTCGACAAGCACGTCGAACAAATCTGAAATCCATGTTCTGCAAATTTTAGATTTCTCTCCCATCTCTATTGAGCACGTTCTTCCAGTGCAACTTTTCCTCTTAAAACTACATTCATTTCCCTCTTTCTCTCTCTTTGTAAGCAACAAGAAACAAATGCATTTGATGCCATTTTACAATGGTTACCTCTCGCTCAGAATCGATGACGTTACAACACTCAACGAGCACAATGTACGTGAATAGAGAGAGACTGTTTGGCGCCTCTCGCAGGAAAAACCGGATTCGAGACAGACCAAATTCCTCCGGTAAATTCATATAAATGTATAATGCACCCGTCCAGTCCTTCCATGTATCTACCATAACCTGAAAAAAAAGGAGAGGAATAACAAATTTATGAGTTTTTTTAAAAAAAAATATACCGATTTGGAACTGATTATAAACAAGTTAAATCGAATTACCGCGTAATCGAGGTAAACTTCGGTTAAGCTTAACCGGACTAAATTCAATTTAATTTTTAACTTACAATTGAGTTAAGAGCAATTTTGATCTCAACCTTCATTTCATTTTTTCCTGCCAAAAAATTACACCATCCGTATCATAATATCCATTTATACATCGAGCTTTTTGAAAGAATGAGTTTTCTCATTGTAATCTAAAAAAGACTTGGCTCTTCCTTCCTACGCGGCTCAGTCTAATTTGCCTGTCTATTATTTCAATTATCCCCATTCTTTTCATTGTATTTTTAGGCTTCCCTTGATGAGAATGTCAAATAGTACTATATGTATACCTCCTTGAAAATTTCATAAATAATTGTATAAGAATATACTCTCTTGAAGAAATGAAGTAGGTTTAAAAGGAAATATTGAAACACAAGGCGAAAGAGGTACGGGGGTTTTCTAGTTCTACCATCGATATGCAACTAGACAATCTGTTTTGGAGGGATCCGCAAACCTCGTTTACGTCAAAGTTCCGATTCCAGTCTTTATTATTTTTTTTGCTGATGTCATGTATCAGTTTATAAGGTAAAAACTACATGTGACATGACATGAGACATGATCATGATTGACACTCCGCAGCCCGTGACAAGATATACACAAAAAAAAAAAAAAAAAATTAAAAAGCGGGTAACAGGCTAAAATTTCATGAAAAAATTAATTATTGTCTGCATGTTACATATACCATGACAAAATAATTATGCAGTCACGTCATGAGAAGTAAAGAATAGCACTGTCTGCAATATTTGCTCTGACTGAATTCAGGAGAAATCGAAAGGTCAGAAAAAGATCAGGAACGAAAATTCTTCCCTGATATGATCATCCAAATCTCAATACCAGAATAAATTTTGAATCGAGCATATAAGTTTACTTGGACATGGTTCTATTTAATTAAGTACTTTGCAGCTACACTGATAAACATATTTGGGTTCTTGTATTACTTTTGGTTAACATAGGAAAGTGAAACACAAACCAGCACAAATTTTGTGTTGATTTTGGTGCAGTTTGCGGGGAATTTAGCGCAGAAAACGATGGAGAGACTGGGAAAATTCATTCTTCCCATTGTGACGTGGATAAACACTACTTGTTTTTTTATTAAATTTCCTCAAGAAAACTTGCTAGCAGTTTCTCTTGAAATCGTCGACTGAAGGCTAGGGTTTTTTATTTTACTTCGCGTATCAACCAAACTTTTGTATTGACATTTTTGTCTGTGCATAAGCTAACCTTCTGAGGGTATGTTAGTGGAGTGATGAATAAGCCATCTTTTCGATGGAAATTTGGCTGCACTGTGGAAAAGAACATGCAAAAAAATTAATGGCTACAAATATTGTCGCTCCTCTGGCGTATAGGTATACCTCAATTTTCACGTGAACCTAGCTTCCCACAAAAATCCATGATTTCTGGGGCTGACGCAGAAATTGAGATACGTCTTTGCGTTAGAGAAGCGACGATATATGTGCTCGGTTGCATGAAAACTCTTTCTGATTTTGAGGAGATACGATTTTTTACCTGACTTAGTCTATTTTCGACGCTCTTGAAGCCAAGGAGGAGATGAGCTGTGTTTCGTGGGGTGAGAGGAGCAGATAGCGACTCAAAGTCGTTCTCAACGATGATACTACGAATTTCCCGATACACCCCTGCATACAGACACAACAAGATGTAATTAAAATAGTAATAAAAACATTTATGAATAAAGTTGAAATGACATTTCTCACTTACAATTATCCAAAATAAAGGTACCCTAATAGCAGAGATTGCAAATAATTTAAATTACATGTTGAAGTTATTGTTACCTTGCTGGAGTTGCGCATATGTTATCTATTCATTGCTTGGAAGGGCTCTTTTCATTGAAATTTATTGTAATGAAATTGAAATAATTTGCAATATTTTCTGCGTTGCAAATTGTCTACTACTTCAGTCCCACGTGGTATTCACTCGATTGTTCCTTTAAAATCGATTTCTTTTTTTACTAAACGATACACACATATTGCTATTTCACGGTAGAAAAAATGGAATTTTACTCCACTAAATTGCAAAATTAATCTATTATTTTCGTTACACTGTGCCTTGTATAGGTAAAGAGTGGAACAAGAGGAACAAGTGGAACAAGTTTCTTTTGAGCCACATTCTTCAAAATTCCCAATAGTTTCCGTCATATTGTGTACGACGTCAGCAGCACGTACCTTGACGTAAAATGAACTGATCCTCCAGACTGGTCTCAGCCGTCAGTGAGGACGAGAGAATAGCCCTGTCATCGCACAAATGAACCACAGGATAGGCAACTGGAACAGAAATATATCAATCCAACATTTACCAAATCCAATAAATTGCCTCAGAGTTTCTGCTCCATCATCCGTGTAGAGAAGTCCTAATATCTTCAGTCTTGCTACGTCCATGATCTCCTTTGTAATTTGTACCAGCCACCGATTGGAATTTGAATCTATGGTTTTGAGTTGTCATAATGAGTGGTGGTGGCTCACTTGAGTTTCGTACTGGATCCCCCTCCCCTCTTAAATCTATAACCTTTCTATTACAGAGGCTATTTTATTTCATCCAATTCATGTAATTTTTTCTTTTAATTTATTCCTGAAATAAATATTTAATTTTTTAAAGCTTCTCATCCTGTTGATGTACCATTTTATCTTCCTCAAAAAAGCATAAAACAGAAACCAGCCAAAAAAACTCGATGGGAAAATGTCGTATAAACCTCCCGATTGCCGAATTTCCTTTGCTAAAAATCGGTTTTTCAGAAACCTTGCGAATCTTTTTCTTCCAATTATCAAAAGAATGTCATCCGGAACATCATCTAAATTATTCAACATTTTCTTGGAAAATCTTCTTTATTGATTCTATGGAAAAGTCTCCATTCTTTCCTTGAAAAATATACATTTTTATCGGATAAGATTTGGCAACGGCTGAATGTTAATACGGCGTTTTTCCTCAGCACGGCATGTTTTACCGCTGTCTCTGGCATTCCGCGATGACTAATCGCCGAGGTAGACGTCATTGCACCGCCGTGACGTCACGTTGTGGCACAAGTTACCGAAGATTCCTGCTAAGTGAAACTTTCAAGGCCTCTTTACTCTGCTTGTGACTATTTTTCTACAACGCTTCAAGCCCCAAAGTTAGTACATCAGTCAGCAGGAAAAAATCTGCGGTAAAAATAAAGGAAAAGTTCATACATTACCTCCTTCCTCTCTTGAGCCCAAAATCAGCGATCTTGGAAGATGATTTTCCAAGGTGGCTTTGTACAAGGCATGCTCTCTCTCCAAATCTTGACCAAAGTTCGTCCGTTTTTTTGGTGCTAAGAAGGAAAATACCACCAACGGTCCATCCTCCTCGGCAGAATTCGAGGCTGGAAAAAAAATAAGACAATATTTTCATCGGATTAAATTAAGCAATGGAGACTATATTAGTCTCGATCCGAAGCAAACGGTACAAGGAATTTATGTCCACTTTTTTTACGTCCACAGACTTTTCGTCACAGAGCCTAGTCGTCATTAGAGCCTAACACAGAGCGGAGCGGCGTGTCAGCAGCGCAGAACGCGCACTGGCGCCTACAAACCTAACGGGATACTTCACGCATTGCGCAACGCTTGAAGTATCCCGTTAGGTTTGTAGGCGCGTGTGCGCGTGTCACGCTGGTCGCCTGCCGCGCCGCAACGCTTTAAGCAACTATTTCGCGTCAGGGGCGTTGCACAGTATCCTACAAGATTGAAGGCGCACGAAATAACTAGTCAAAGAGGACTTTCAATTGGACTGCATTTTGCAATTTGGACCTATAAATTCCGGCCCGGTTTAAAAACAACGTATGTGCCATTAGCTATCCTATGCACATAAGTGTTTTTTCAGATGAGCCAGAATTTATAGGTCCAAATTGCAAAATGCAGTCCAATTGTGACTGCATCTGTTACTGAAAAATGTTTAATTTGGCATTGGAGCGTTTCCTAGGCTCCCGCTTTGGTTTTCATCTTATCATATCCGTACAGTGTACACATGAACATATATTTTTATCTGCTCTTAGAGACTGTTCCTTTTCATGACTTTATTCATGAATGAAATGTTTTTAAGAATGAAGGTAGTAGTTGTATGCATTTATTTTTGAGGTGGTTCCTGTCATTTAAATGAGAAGAAAAAAATGTGGACATAACATGTCCACAATTCGGACAATTTTGGACATATTCATGGTTGGACATTAAATCATGTGGACTTAATAAAGACTGGACTTAACGTTCAGTGGACATTAATAGCGGAGGACATTTATTTAATGGATGAAAGGTAGGTGGACATAAAGTCCTGGAAGCAAATTTCCAAAAATCCAAGTCTCACAATTCTAGGAACATGCGGGTACTTTCCACCCGTAAAGATTGAAACTTTTAAGGCGGTTGAAGAACAGAATTTTGGAGGAGGGCGAGGTTGATTTCCACGTGCTTCATTCCGTGAACGGATGACGTATGTTCGGGGATTTTCCGACTTTTGTCAGTTCCATTTTTCCGCTTAATTGGTTACTTTTTTCCTTCCCTCTCTATTTCTCCCCCTTCTTCTATGTGACGTAAATATGATTTTTTTTTTTCATTTGATCAATCGCAAGTTCTGCCGTGCTAAGAAAAAAGGTCGTATGAGCGTTCGGGAGTTGCCTAGTTTCCTTCTTTAAAATTTTCATTTTTGAGAAAAGTTATGAACAATTTTCATTGAAATTTTCAGGAACTTAAGGTGAACTTGCGAACACAATTATCTGAAAAATTGGAAGAAAGATATTCATAAAACCTGGAAATTCTTGTTTTATCGAAGGAAATTTGACAACGCCTGAAGGTTCATACGGCGTTTTTCCTTGGCGCGGCAGATTTGGCAACAGTTTTATCCCGATTTTCAGGCGTTGTCAAATTTCCTTTGATAAAACACGAATTTCCAGGTTTTATGAATATCTTTCTTCCAATTTTTCAGATAATTTTGTCCGCAAGTTCACCTTAGTTCCTGAAAATTTCAATGGAAATTGTTCATAACTTTTCTCAAAAATGAAGATATTAAAGAAGGAAATCAGGCGACTCTCGAACGCTCATACGACGTTTTTCCTGAGCACGGCAGATTTGGCAACAGTTTTATCCCGATTTGAATCCATTGAAATGCGCTGGATTCTGGGTAAAACAGCCTGCAGGTTTTTTTTTGCAGTTTGTGAACCGATGCCATTTCCACTTAGCGGGACTCAATGAAAGTTTTCTGCTCTTTATTTTCAACTCGCTTCTCCTAGTTTTTGTAAATCCCCTCGCAAGCGAGCATGCAGAGTGAGGATCTCGTCACTTGCCATTTTTACGTTCGCCAAAGTCTTTGTCTAACAGTGATGGTGTGAAATTATCGTAAAACATCCGCCGTTACGTTTCCATATAAAATGCATTTTTGAGTCGGACGCAAAAAAATTTAATGATATCGATTTAATCAGTGCATGGGCGGACCACGGGGCTATTTGACGCGATGATNGACTGCATCTGTTACTGAAAAATGTTTAATTTGGCATTGGAGCGTTTCCTAGGCTCCCGCTTTGGTTTTCATCTTATCATATCCGTACAGTGTACACATGAACATATATTTTTATCTGCTCTTAGAGACTGTTCCTTTTCATGACTTTATTCATGAATGAAATGTTTTTAAGAATGAAGGTAGTAGTTGTATGCATTTATTTTTGAGGTGGTTCCTGTCATTTAAATGAGAAGAAAAAAATGTGGACATAACATATCCACAATTTGGACAATTTTGGACATATTCATGGTTGGACATTAAATCATGTGGACTTAATAAAGACTGGACTTAACGTTCAGTGGACATTAATAGCGGAGGACATTTATTTAATGGATTAAAGGTAGGTGGACATAAAGTCCTGGAAGCAAATTTCCAAAAATCCAAGTCTCACAATTCTAGGAACATGCGGGTACTTTCCACCCGTAAAGATTGAAACTTTTAAGGCGGTTGAAGAACAGAATTTTGGAGGAGGGCGAGGTTGATTTCCACGTGCTTCATTCCGTGAACGGATGACGTATGCTCGGGGATTTTCCGACTTTTGTCAGTTCCATTTTTCCGCTTAATTGGTTACTTTTTCCTTCCCTCTCTATTTCTCCCCCTTCTTCTATGTGACGTAAATATGATTTTTTTTCATTTGATCAATCGCAAGTTCTGCCGTGCTAAGAAACAAGGTCGTATGAGCGTTCGAGAGTTGCCTAGTTTCCTTCTTTAACATTTTCATTTTTGAGAAAAGTTATGAACAATTTTCATTGAAATTTTCAGGAACTTAAAGTGAACTTGCGAACAATTATTATCTGAAAAATTAGAAGAAAGATATTCATAAAACCTGGAAATTCGTATTTTATCAAAGGAAATTTGACAGCGCCTGAAGGTTCATACGGCGTTTTTCCTTAGCACGGCAGATTTGGCAACAGTTTTATCCCGATTTGAATCCATTGACTGCGCTGGATTCTGGGTAAAACAGCCTGCAGGTTTTTTTTTTGCAGTTTGTACCGATGCCATTTCCACTTAGCGGGACTCTATGAAAGTTTTCTGCTCTTTATTTTCAACTCGCTTCTCCTAGTTTTTGTAAATCCCCCTCGCGAGCGAGCATGCAGAGTGAGGATCTCGTCACTTGCCATTTTTACGTTCGCCAAAGTCTTTGTCTAACAGTGATGGTGTGAAATTATCGTAAAACATCCGCCGTTACGTTTCCATATAAAATGCATTTTTGAGTCGGACGCAAAAAAATTTAATGACATCGATTTAATTAGTGCATGGGTGGACCACGGGGCTCTTTGACGCGATGATGTTAGTGAAAAGTTTAGAGGTCATCATCGTTCTTCAGATGTTTTTGAGTACCTCTGCGGTTAAACCTTCCCTGGTTCAGTTAAAACGCTCGACCACAAAAACATGCGTAAGTCAACAAAAGAAAATGCATTTGATTTAGTATTATTATAATTACTAGGAAGGAAGCAATCAAAATGTGCCTAACTTCTCCTAGAGTACCTGCATACGGGAGAGTATTGCAATCTCAATCCTTTTACTACAGAAAAAGTGTGCCACTCTCCGATTAGTCGGCTATCGTGGAGCCCCAAAGTTGGACCATTGTAAACAAAACCCAGCCCCTCCGCTCTTAGTTTGGCCCAATGTAAACAAACAAGATGGTGAAAAAGCTCTGCAAAGTTCTATACGTGATTTTGGATGTGATAGAATTTCTTTATGATCAACTTCTAAATTGAGTTCGGAATCGACCTTTAATGGGTATTTTTGCCAAAAATTGACCTTTGAGTGTGATTATCATTCATTTTCAGCCGATTATACGTATTCCTCTGGGTCGGGTTTGTTTACATTGGGCCAAATTTGGATCTTCATGATAATTTAAAGCTGATAAACCAATCAGAGAGTGGGACAGAGATTGACAATACCCTCCTGTGTACAGGTACTCTAACTTCTCTCATTATTTCCCAAACCAGCACAATTTTAGCAGTGACCATTAATTCGTATAGCTAAAAATTAAAATAAAATATTAAAATACCCCACTGAGGCCTCTGGAATAAATCGTACAAGAGGCTTGGGTAAATTCGGCTTCTCGGAATGAGTTACTGTGGTTTTTTGAGCGCGCCACTATGAATGCAGAAATTGAAAACTCGGAGCTCGGAGAAAGGTTTGCAAAATTCGAATCGACGTCAGAGCAGTAGGCGGAATAATACAGACGTCACGCCATGTTACATTGAATTCACAGAGTAACGTAGAGGCTCCGAAATGGGGTTGGGCCAAAATTACACCGAAAGTTGTGGTGTACCTAAGGGTTTGTTTTTTAAAGCTATCGTCGACTAAATTTCGTCAATTTCCGTGAGACGTGTTTTGAACATTTGATCATATCCCGATTCGATCATGTCGACGGCAAAAGAGCGATACCGCGTATCTCCGCTTGCGACGTTGCAAATTTCCAACCATACTTTAAATTTTTTCGAAAAATAGTCGGCATATAATTTCTTGAAAAGTTTCTTCATTTCTCCTCTCTGTTAGCAGATATTCTGTATCAATTTTAAGCTAGAAAAATGACTTGTTCTCTTCTGAAAAATAAACTAGGAGCGGAGATTTTAAAACACCTCAATGGATATACGTGGGTCACACTTTCTGCCGTGCTAAGGAAAAACGCCGTACGAACATCCGAGAGTTGCCAAATTTCCTTCAATTCGTTGTTTATTTTTGAGGAGAGTTATGAATGTTTTCCCTTGAAATTTTCAGATACTCCAGATTAATTCGCGGTAGAAATCCTGTAAAAAATTGGTAGGAAAATATTCACAAGTTTTCCAGGAATTTCGTATTTTATCGAAGGAAAATTGGCAGCGTATGGAGGCTCATACGGCATTCTTCCCAAGCACGGCAGCTTTAGCCATCGATATCTCGATCCTGATGTTTTCTTCTTGACGCTCCGCAGTATAAAAAGTGGTATGAGGCGAATCGCTACGTCGTGCTGGCGTTCCTGAAAGAAAATCCTTGTAGCCAAAGGAGCACCCTGGCGGACATGACAAGGCATTGGAGATGTCAGCTAGCCGTGGGAGCATTCAACAAGTTGCCCAATGATGAGAGGAAGCTTTGTCCAGAAACTTCAAATCCACGCTGCCTTGACAAGGAGAACTGCGTGGTGGATCTACCAAAGCCCGGGGATCCAGACGGTCGAATCGTGGAGACTCTCAAAAGCTGTGCAAAGGCAATAAAAGACTACCAAAAGGCAGCTCCGGAGTTCAAGGAGCGCCCTCTGTCACCGATACCCCGAAGAGGTCGAAGCCCAACCCGCTCACGCTCACCACCTCCTAAAAATCTATAGACGTCATCACACTGTAAAAACTACAGACTATACAGGGTGATCCAGGGTTAAGTAGAGTACCTTTATAGACAGAGTATGGCCATTCGTATCTTTTTACCACAGGAAAACTGTTCCGCTTTTTGATTGGTCAACGAGTTTTTAGGCTTCATGATGCTCTTAGGGCCGTAAATAAACAAACAAGATGGCGGCTCACCGTAACATCGATGAGAAGCTAAATTTGACAAAAATTTCAAGTATGCGGCAGTAACAATTTAAACGAGCATATCTACGAATAGCACACGAAAAACACATGAAAACATTGTTAAATTGCCTTTCACCTTTATCACAGGAGGATGTAAGATGTGCATAACCTCAATCTTGCTTGCTGATAACGGCCATCTTGGTTGTTTATTTACGGCCCTAAGAGCATCGTGTCAGCCTATTCGCTCGCGACCAATGAAAAACCGGAACAGAAATGGCCATACTCTGTCTATAAAGGTACTCTAGGGTTAAGCGGCCAGACTGCAGGAGCCGAAACACCCCCAAAATTGAGAATTAATTTTTTTTTAGATCATTTATGAATTCAGGACATAAACGCACAGGAAAGTGCGAATTTTCATGAGATTTGGTTCACAACCGTTGCCAAAATTCAGGAACAACTATTTACTTCCCGGGATATTTGGGTAGGCCGTAGCTCCGATCGGGGGAACTTTTGGAAAAAAACTTTATACAACAAAAAAGTCTTATTTTAAACCATAGAACACGCTCCTGCTGTCTGGTTGTTTGACCCTGGATCACCCTATATAGGCGTTCCGTCCACTCCGGGCTTGAAGGTCGAAAGTTCCGGGTGTCTCGCCCGTTCTACCGTGATAGCGAAGAGAGCCGTAACTGTCATTCAAAATTCGTCACCTCTCTTTTAGATGAAATCACTGAAATAGCTCAAACAGCAAATGACGTATAATTTTTAAAGCATCAAAAACGTATAATTTGTGGCAATTTGACAAAGAACGAAGGCTTTCTTTCAATAAAATTTTCCGCTCGGGAGCTACTGAGCCAATTTTGTCAAAACTTACTTTTTGCACCTATTGCGGCTCTCTTCGATATCTTGGGCAGCGTTATTTCGGCTACTGAGCCTGGAACAGAAAAAGCTATACTGATGCAGCACCCAGAACTTTCGACCTCTGAGCCCGAAACGGACGGTAAGTCTGTATGGCCCGTAACTATTTTAACAATTTATGAAATCTTCACGTGAATTTTGCGTAGGGAAACGAATCAGGACGAATACTTTCTTAAATAAAAGATATCGCCATTTTGAAGGGAGGAAAATTTTTTGCTTCAAAATTTTGGAAACCCTCCAGGTATAATAGGAGAGCGGACATTCCGTAAATTTGACGTCTCACGCTAAAGATTTTCAAAATTTAGATGGGATTCGAATGCCAGGGAACTTTTAGGACACAATGGTATACTACCAGTAACACAAAAAAGGTCGTGGCAAGCATCATATGAATAAGTGCTGTTCTAGATGGCGGTAGCCACCCCGGCCCAATCCTAAAAAAACTCCCCCTAAAAGTTGACGACCAAGAGAGAGAGGGAAAAAAAATAAAATAAGACGGGTGGCTGCTGCCTAACTAGTTATACACGAAGAAACTCGATCGGGCTTTCGGGTATATACCTCAATTACTTCAACAATTCGGTGGAACTGGATGGTTTGCAGTATCACCGCGACTCTGCGTTCGGCTATTTAAAAACGCTCCCGACGCAACGATGGAGGAAGACACTGCAAGAGCAGGCGCCAAGGCTGGGAAGATGAAATAACGAAGAATGGTTTCAGCTGCGATTAACATCGACTGTCATTACGTCTATCGGAGGCGCACCTATTTTTTTCTGGGGTCCCGAGTTGGTGGGGGTCGTGAGGCTCTTCCTCAGTCGAGAGGAGCCGAGAGATACTGAACATGCTGAACCAGCGGCCCGATTACTGAAACTATGTCAGCCCGACACGACAAGACATAGCCCTATCTTAACCATGCAATATATCGCAATTCGATGTCTTATCGGGCTGGTTTAAATTTCAATAATCGGCCCGCAGGCAGTGCTACAGCCGTGCTGGTCTTACTCAATACTTTTTTGTGCTGATGACCGATTGACTGACGAAGAGACGCTTGGATAATTTTGCGATGAGGCGCGGTAGTGCGATCTGACGGCAACTTTATGCAACAATGGAGAATTTGCATGCAATTTTTTTTATTGCTTCATCTGAAAAAACTGAAAGAGCTGATTTCACAGTATTTTGTATATTTTTTTTCTGATATGGGAAACAATATAAAAATGGATTTAAAAGTGAGAAGGTGCCACGCATAGTGACGTCATCTGGCGGCATTTCCCATTTAAACACGCGTATTTCAGCAGATTAGATCAATTTGTCATATCTTCTCCAATAATTGTTCAGTTCACTCATTAGTTTCCACTAAAACACGAAATTCATCAAATTTCAGGCACCTGATAGTTCTCTATTTTATGCAGGGCCGGGTTTTCCTACTTGCTGCCCATGGGCCGCCTGTATTTTGCCGCCTCCTTCTCATTCGTTTTGAAACATCAATAAAAACCATCAAGTGAACGTGCCAGCGGGGGAGGTGTGCATAAGACGTGTTTACTCGTGTTGAACACATATTTTGGTAAAACCCTGTCAACACTACTAGCAAAAGGTCACGGAACTTTGCGCGAAAGTCAAGTTTCGTAAACCTATCTCTGATGGACAAGGCCTTCCATTCATAAGAAATGAACGAAAAAATTATGAAAGAACAAACACATTTAGTTTAACGATTTTAACTTCCGCTGCCGCGCCGCGCCGATTGCACCGTGTTTGGCGCAATGCATGAAGTATTCTCGCAGTCTTGTGGCGCTATGCGTTTCACGCTGACCGCACTGTGTTTGGCGCAATGCGTGAAGTATTCATGCATCCTTGTAGGCGCTATCCGTTTCACGCTGACCACAATAACCGCACTGTGTTTGATGCAATGCGTGAAGTATTCGTGCAGTCTTGTAGGCGCTAATATGTGTTACTTGCCGAGGGCTTCTCCTTTTCATCTCAAGTCCTCGTCGTTATTTCTCCGTAAGTCGCGCCGTTCCCGGCCAAATTGTGTGTTGGTTTCTCTCCGAACTCGACTAATTAAAGGCGCTGTCTCGTGTATCACTAAAAGACGACAAAATTAGAAATTACTATACTCTCAGGAAATAAGAGATTTTGTAGCCTTTTCTCGTTTGTAATTTTTTTTTTCTAAATCCGATTTTGTTTTATACCTACATTTAAAAAAATTGAAAAATTTGCCGCCATGGGTCGCGGCCCGCATGTGACCACCCCCTTAATCCGGCCCTGATTTTATGCAATAAAAGTATAATTGAAAAATGAATAACATAGCAAAAATCAGAAGATGTGCTTATTTGTTGTTTATTCACTTTGTCGAAATATACCAAAGCTGGAACTAAAAGTTAAGAAGTCGTACTGTTATTAAAAATACATTGGGATGAACTCAGGAACTAAGAGTCATCAGTGGCGTGGCGTGCTATGCGATAAATCTATTGATCAGTCATTTAAACCTATGAAAAAGGATCAATAAATATGGTGTTCGCAACGAACACCTTAATAATCGATTCTTTACCACAGCTTCAAATCAGAAAATATCGATAATAGATCATTGACGCCTCGCCACTGAAAGCCATGAAAGTCAGCGAACAGTTCCGGAGGCTTGTTCAGCTATTGTTTGTCGTCTTTCCCAGTTTTGGGATGGACGCCTCAGAATATTTTTTAACAAAACAAGAAACAAATGCCGAATATTAGCTACTTTGTTTCCATGATCCATGAATTTCATCAACAATACTTCCAAATCTTCAACTGACTAATAAACATTTAGAGGAAACTCCATTCTAATTTTCACTGGGAAGTGGGACAGTAAGAGTGTTTCGCGCTCTTGAAAAACAAGTTATTGAATTTGCGTCAGCTATGTTTATTTCCGGGAAGGAGACTTCTAAAATCTACAATTAATTCGTACAGACAAACTTCTATCGATACTGTTTTTTATTTTCCTCTTCTTCTTCTTTTTTTATTAATTCGCATCCAAAAATTTTAAAGATTTTCGTTCATGAGTCAAAATGGGGTTAAGATACATGATAAAATAATAATCCACATACTACGCGCTAGTCCTTGCAAAAATTATTATTTAATTCCTACAGTACACATGAACCGAAAGGAAAAAATTAATTGAGATCGTTATATTCCGTTGACTATAGCATTAAAACTTCAGTGGGGCGTGAAGACGCGCCTACAGAGTGATTGTCTCCATTTCGATCCGAAACGTGGCCGGACTGAGGTCGGCGCTGTTGCAAACTTTCAACATAAGAGTGATTGAGCTTACGCATCAGATGAAACTCACATCCCGGTCATATTATCATTTAGAGAAGCTTTCCGACTCCCGAAATTTAAATTTTTGGTCTTGGTTCGTTTTAAATATCTATTTGACGAATTTCATGATTTTTGCTGATTTCGGCCGGTAATAAAATCTCTGTGACCATATGAGCTTTATTAATGCTCGAGGTATGACTCATGTTTTTTTATGTTACGCGATGAACTTGTGAATTTCCCATTCAATTAGTGCGGATTCCATTTTTTGCCATTCCTTCTGGAGCGCAAAACGAGATTCGGAACGTGACGTAATAAATCCGTAACGGGATTGCATATAGTTTAGGTATTTCATGTTCAATTGAATAATTTCACTCTCGCATTTACGAATAATAAACCCTTTTTCATAGTACTCTGAAGTAGCGTAATCTATTAATTTAATATAAATGTAATCCACTTCAGTTTGAAAGTAATTAATTATGTGTTGAGTCCCGAAATTTTGTGCGACCGCAACGGTCCGATTCGTAATCCGTGACAGATTATGTGACGTGGGTGAACGTCATTCGTTCGCTGATGAGCCAATTTTCATGATTTTAGTGACTATTGGCGATATATAACCTCTAGATTAAACCATCCTCTTTAACATTTTTTAATATGACGCATGAAAGTGGCCTTTCGAGGGCTCAAAGCATCCTTTTGGGGTTGGGCCACGTAACGCCCAGGGGGTTCTCAAGTACTCCATGTCAATCGATGTAGAGAAGATGTAAGGAAGTTTGAAAATTCATAAGAGGGGCTTAGAGGACAAGGCGCATAAGTACAATTTTTGAAAAAATTCGGATATGAATTATTACGAGTAAAACTATAGTCTGAATGCGTGTACTGTGGAAAATTCACTCCCAAATTCCAATTTTTTAGCATCAAAAAGTCGGTTCGAAATTCCTTTCCTGTAAGAATCCATGTAATTTTGAAACTTCAAACACGTATTTCTCGAAATATAGCAAAAACTGCACTTATGCGCCTTGTCCTCCAAGCTCCTCATAAGTACCTTACAGATGATGCTGTTTATAGTTAGCCCTAAAAATTTCTCCCCGTTGAGATTAGTTTGCATCCTAAATTCCCGAACATCTACGAGGGGTATACGATACACTTCCCGTAATGCTCGTTATCTAATTAATCATCAACTTATGACTGGATATATCAGCGCCATACGTCAAATCGATAGCGAACCGGCTCTTGATGTTAATTAGTTTATAGTCTTATGGTTCGCGGTACCGCGGTTAATTAGTCGATCGAAAGAAGGCTTGTAATTCGATTAGATCAACGATGGAACCGCACAGCTCCGTGTCTCTCGTTTGACGGCCGACGTAAGCTCCACTCCTACACGCCGAACGAACCATAATATTACAGGACGGAGGACGAAATTGTGAGACCATGGTTACACCGTATATAGAATACTTTCGCGGTTGCCACATTGTGTACAATTTTCGCCGAAAATTTAGAGAATTAACAAAAAATCAGATTAGATTTGCGGTGGCAAGTAAAAATCGACAGAGTGACTGCTGAGCTACACTGGAAAAAAAAACATATTGGACCTATAGCCCAGACTCTTGAAAACATTGACAAGAAAAAATACTCTTGATTCAATCAGATTTAAGCTTAAGTCAAAAGGAAATCCGCTCAAATTAAGAGGCTTGGTTCTTGATTTAAGCTTAAATCTGATCGAATCAAGAGTATTTTTTCTTGTCGATGTTTTTAAGAGTCTGGACTCTAGATCCAATGTGTTTTTTTTTTCCAGTGTAACCTAACCAACCGTACGTTTGAATCCGAACAGAAGTTGTTTGGCATTTCAACATTTAAAAGTCTACCCGGACACTTAGTGTTCTTAATGAACAACAGGGGTGCGTTTAACATAAAAAATTTTAAGAAATTTTCGACAAATCTTATAGGGAGTTAATAAAATGCCAAAAATGCACTCGTTCATATTAACTCAGTGGGTATCATGAAAGATTCATTTCTATGTGCATTATCATTTTCTCTGCGAACACCAACATTCTCTTTATCGATCCTTTTATACATTAGTTTAAAATGCACAAAAATCGATAAATCGCAAAGCACGCCTGGAGCAAAAATGTTGCATTGACTAGTTCTAATGTATACTGAAATCACTAATTTCACTCATACTTTGAACATTAANAGAAATTTTCGACAAATCTTATAGGGAGTTAATAAAATGCCAAAAATGCACTCGTTCATATTAACTCAGTGGGTATCATGAAAGATTCATTTCTATGTGCATTATCATTTTCTCTGCGAACACCAACATTCTCTTTATCGATCCTTTTATACATTAGTTTAAAATGCACAAAAATCGATAAATCGCAAAGCACGCCTGGAGCAAAAATGTTGCATTGACTAGTTCTAAGTAATGTATACTGAAATCACTAATTTCACTCATACTTTGAACATTAATTTCTATATTATGTTCAACGTAGTGGCGTGGCGTGCTTTGCGATATATCGATTGATCTGCTATTGAAACCTTTGTAAAAGGATCGATAAACAAGGTACTCCCAACGAACGCCTTAATAGTCGATTCTTTAACACATCTTCAAACGGGAAAATATCGATAATCGATCTTTCACGCCTTACTCCGCCACTGGTTCAACGTCTTCTTTATGATTAATCGATAAGAAAACAGTTTTTACCCTAAGCACTGTTCCATTAATTGGACGTATTTCTGCCGAATGGAACTATGTGCATTAAGACATGAGCTCTGAGACCCATAAGAACATATGCATAATAGGGCTCACGCCATAATGCACATAGTTCCGTTTGACAGAAATACGTCCAATTATGAGGCGAGTCTTAAAAATTTAAGAATTATTCTTACCTGGCACAAGATTTACAGAGAAGTGGGAGGTAGTTGCTGTACACATTCTATTGCTGGATTTATTAAGAATGATTCAAGTTCACGTCATGCTGCCACTGAAACTGAACAAAAAAAACGATTGATGAAGTGAGGAAAAATGCTAATTTTGAAAGAAATAAACAAAACAAGGTGCAAAAAATTTTACTCAGTACTTATTAAGACCCTCATATCGACGGTGTAAGTCGGCAATCACATAACTCGTCTGCGGTGTCTGAAAATCTCCCCCTCTATGTTATTTTTTTAAAGGAGAATAAATTGACATCATCCCTTGAAGCTTTTGCAGAATTTTCTTCGCACAGAGAAGAAAAATCACGGCAGTGTTAAAGGATTGCCGTCGAGTGGTTTTCCGTTTAAAAAATAAAGTATGACAGGAAGACTGCGACGTCGCAAACCGAGTTGTGTGATTGCCGACTTACACCGTCGATATATTTCTCTCTCGCTGAGGTAAGGTAAGGAGTGTACACGCTATGTCTGATTTTCTACGTCACGTTTGTTGCGAAACAGGGAAAAAACGCGAAAGACACTGCCGTGTAATGGAAAAGAACCGCAAGTGCATTCCTGTAAGAGCCACGATTAGCACATGCTCTTACGTATCTCGAGGCTCACCTCAGAATGGAATGCATTTACTGCTCTTTTCCGTAACACGACAGAACGAATGAGACGTGTGAGAAATCCTCTTGGATATTACTGGTGCCCCGAGGGCAAAACTTCGATCCCTCGGTAGCTTTCAGAATAAATTCCTCCGCGAATAATTATTAGTCTCTTTACTGCAGAGATGCTTCTTCTTCTGAGAATGGAACTGCGAGAAGTTACTCTACGTAAAACTCAACATGAAATTCGGTTATTTTGATTTTACGTCACGATACGTATCAAGGAACGTCATGAACACCACAGTTACATTTTCGTATTGGAGTAAAGTGATTCTCTCCTCACTTAATAGTAAAACAATCACATCGTATTAAGAGCAGAAATAAGAGAAACCGCTGTACAGTTTTTTTACTGCCAACCACCCAAGATTCAGCACCAATCATAAGTTTGCTTTTGGCTGTCATTGATAAAATGCGGTTTTTTCTAAGGTAGGTATCAGGCATGGATTTTTTTGTAACTCGCTGTTGTTTTTTTGTGTCGTTAGTATGGGAAAATCCGTACGAAAAAATTCATGGCTGATATCTCTGAAAAAACTGCACTGAACACCAATTTTGTGCATATACTTTAGATAAGAAGTAAAACGTTCAGTTTTACCTTGAGCTGTAGTTCCATGATGAACTGTTTGAAAAATAATTTTACAAGTCAGTCGGGTCACTCTGCATTTTACACAATTTTAACCACATTTAAAAAATAAAAAAAAGAGGTCAAGCGAATCAACTTATGTTAAGAATTACGCTCTTTCGTTTTTCAAAAATTCCTCCTGGAAATCGAAAAAGAACTTTTCCAGGATAATCTCTATTTATACTGTCGAGCTCTCAGGAGCTAGGAGCTCATTTCCTCTATGTATCCCAGAATTTTCAGCAACTGACAACTTCACCACAAAAACAATGCCTTTCTCCTGTCGGCCATTGTGCCTCTACAGACCCATTTTGATGGAGCTGCTTATTGTATCGTGTGTCTCATTGTGAGTTGGTAAACGTAAACGTCCACCGACGCAAAGCGAGGACTCTGCCGCCGACTTGTCGATCCGCTGTCATAAATCCGTAGCCACATTTTGGTATGAACCTTGCTGTTCGTATGACCTCATAAGTTCTACGGCTCATGTAAGAATTGAGTTAGGTTCTTTACTAGCCAGTGGAGCGAGGAACTATGGGAAGCTCGTTACGTGACGGAACACCGTAACACGTAGCGCAGCGCATTCTGGTATCACGAGAAACTACACGTACGCACAGTACGCGTAGCTCAACAGCTGAACAGCTCATCTTCGGAACTTTTGCCTCATACATTAAGTTCCAAATTATATACACCTCAATCCAAACGATTGTTAATTTTTTCTTTAAAAAAAAAGGAAATAAAGGAAATTGTATATTTTTGAGAATCAACTGTTAAAAAACTGTTAAAATTTATGTTTTGGAGACACATTTTCTGGGTGATTCTCAAAGTATACAAGAGGTAAAGTTTAAGTAAAAAAAAGGTTAGAAATTTCATATAAGATTAAGAAACAAACGGGTAACCAATAATGCTAAAAACAACAAAAACAAAGCTTAGGACGTTTCAGGGTGGTTTCAAGCCCCTCTTCAACCAGGACACATAGATATGTAGAATAATTATAAAAATCAAAATCCTCAGACCCCCATTCGTGATGACAAAAGGACAGGTTCTCACAGAGGCATTATTTATAATTCGTTTTAATATATTTTTGTTTCCTGGGCGAATAGGGGGTTGAAACTACCCCAGGACGTCCCAGGCTTTGTGTTTGTTGTTTTAAGCCCTGGTTGCCCGTTTTTAGTGTTTATTATTCGGGCTATTCTCGTACATTGTCATCTCTCATGAGATCTTTAGTAGTTTTTTAACACTAAGAATATTTGAAAAAAATTTAAAAATCCTATTAAAAATTGCAGTTTTTTACAAACTTTTTTAGCGTAGATTTTACTTTAAAAATTCCAAATATCGTGTTTAAAAATATAATTATAAACAGTTTATTAAAGGTTATGAATTATAAAAAGTTTATTTTCCTCTGAACACAGCCCAGTTGAAATCTTGAATTCTAGCTAAGGACATATCTCAGCATCCGCCGGCCATGAGACAGAACACCGACTCCCATCGACTATATAGCCATTCCGGACCCTGCGTAAAATTAGTCAGTGAGGGGGGGGGGGCTATTGTTATGACAGGACGCTCCCGAACAGAACCTAGCGAGGATATCCGCGAAGTCTCGGCCCACGTGATAACCCTGACATTTCCGGAGCTCATTTCGGCATTCATGGAGCCTCTGGATATTGATGGATGATCACTGCCGGCAGCGTGGGTGTGCGCAGAATGCCAAGTTCGGCAGTACGACAAAAAGATGAAAAAAAGTATGTCCTGATGATCAATCTTATGAACATGACCCACGGTGGGCAGCAGAGACAAAGTAAGACCCTCAATTGGACTGCATTTTGCAATTTGGACCTATAAATTCCGGCCCGGTTTAAAAACAACGTATGTGCCATTAGTTTCCTTATGCACATAAGTGTTTTTTCAGATGAGCCAGAATTTATAGATCCAAATTGCAAAATGCAGTCCAATTGGTTTCTTGGCGGTGGTGGCAGCTTTTACTTTCGTGACTCCAACATTCAACTCCTACCTACTAGTGGATGTTTAACAACATGTTGCCCGTGTTCGATCTGCAAACAAGCCGAAGTTTGGTAAACTTGTTTGGCTCATTACTTCACCTGAAGCTCGCCGTCTTAGAGTACCTGAATACGGGAGTGGGAGAGTATTGCCAACTCAATCCTTTTACTACAGAAAAAGTGTGCCACTCTCTGATTGGTCGGCTATCATGGAGCCCCAAAGTTGGACCGGTGTAAACAAACCCCAGCCCCTCCGCTCCTAGTTTGGCCCAATGTAAACAAACAAGATGGTGACAAAGTTCTACAAAGTTCTGGACGTGATTTTGGATGTGATAGAATTTTTTTATATCCAACTTCTAAATTGAGTCCAGATCGAACTTTGATGGATATTTGTGCTGAAAATTAACCTTTGAGTGTGATTATCATTCATTTCTCAGCCGATAATACGTATTTCTCTGGGTCAGGTTTGTTTATATTGGGCCAACTTTGGAGCTCCATGATAACCTAAAACTGACGAAACAATTAGAGAGAAATAGATAGACATTCATTGGCACGCATAAGGCGTTTAATCTGAACATTAAGTCGGATTAAATTTGTGCTAACGACTGCATGAATTCCAACGTAACATGATTACCAAGCAATCAATTTTATAAAAAAAATAGTACGGCACGAGGACAGTAAGTATAAAAACCTCCAAAGATGAAAAACTCTGCATATTATTTTTCTGTTAAAAAGAAAAAATGAATTATTTGAAGGAACCTCATAATTTTATGGAACATACACAACTACCGTCCATAATTTTACAAGTGTCATAAAATGTCTCGAAAGCCCACTCTTATTCGACACAATGTGAGAATGATATTAGACCGTCATTAATGCCTTGAATTCTTATGGGAAGATTATAGTAGTTGCAAGAAATACGAGAGTAATAAAATAACGCCCCGATGACGGGAAAAATATACGTATGCAATTGAAACGAGTGAATGGGATTTGTTGCTCTTGAGCCGCACGTTTTACGAAAGGAGGTGTATGACAAATGGGCATGATCTCGCAATCAGCGCAGTGCAATAACTGCAGCTGGTGAATAAAATTTCTTAACTGCGTGCGTGCCAATTAATAACTAAGAAAAATAGCCGATTCGCGTCAAAATATTTAAGCAGAAGGATGCCGCCGAACGGACTTTCATGGTTAAAAGCCTCCGGGCCACGATTGAAACCCACGCAGTCGTTATTATTTTGAAGGTTACACTATCAATGATCTCATGATTGAATCACCGTTCTAAAGCTCACAGTGCATGCTCCTGCTACACTGCGACCGCGATGCAACGCGCGCTGCGGCTAGCTTTTAGCGCCGGCGTTGAAATCTCCGTATGCGTTAGCGGGGAGCTCTGACTCGCCCAACGCACTAAATCTCTTTGTAACCCTGCATTAATTAGTTCACATAGATAAAATCTTACTCGTTGAGTAAACCTGTTGAGTTCTCAAGTGGTATGTAAACAGACAAATATCGCCAGAAAATTGATTTTTTTTTTTTGCTGTTTTGTAGCTCAGTTATTAAAGTGCAATCTTGATTCCGAGATTGAGTCTCTGTCTCTGTCCCAGAGATCGGTTGCAGTTCTATAAATCATGCGACCAAATTTAGCACCGGATTTTCTTTATACTTCCTTCAAAGTCGGGTACAAAAGTTTCAATCCGTCCAAAAGCCGAAAAATTTGCCCCTCCTCAGTATAAAAATTGAGGAATAAGCAGTAGCACACGTGTATTCATGTGTTTACTTTTATTTATTTATTTATTATTTTTTTTTTTTACTCATCAACGCTAGGAATTTGATGGGTAATTCCTGTATATTTAGTGTTATAAAATCAAAATTTTCTTACCAAAAAAAAGAGATAAAATTCTCTCGAATTTTCAAGTTTGATTCTCTGAAAAACTGACAGGCGATTGAAAACTTTACTATCTGCTTAATCAGAAAAAATTTTTACATAGAAATAGCTCCACCAACATCAGTGGAAAAAATACCGGTTTTTTTAGACGCAAAGCGATCGGATCAATTTCACATGATGATGTGCGGGTACGTGGATCGTACCCTTCGGCCGGGATGAACCGTGTTATCAAGAACAGCAAGGAAAATTGGTCAGGAATACGATGGATTTTTTTCTCGTATATTTATGACTCGTGGATAAAAAAATGACATTGGATATACCTTCTTTCGTGCATTTATTTTCAGGGAATCAAATTTTCCTCGGAAAAGTCCGTTTCTTTAGGAAAATCTAGATTTTGTATGGTTGTAAGGTCGTTTTCGGAGCCACGATATTTAACCAGTTTTCTAACAAAACGGGTGCTTAATTCTCCTTTACCCATCGTCTGTTTGGTCCATTACGGCTCAATTTTCTTATAGAGGATTATCCTCTTTCACCTCCTCTGCCGTGTTGAGGTCTCGTTACACGATCAAATTTAGCCATCAAATTGGGCCTCTTATTGGTCGCATCCTCACCTCAGGTCTTTTTCCACCAATCAGAGCTTCAATTTGATGCTCAATTTGATCGTGTAACTGGACCGTTACGGAAAAACGACGTATGAACCTTCAATCGTGGCCACATTTTTTTCGATAAAGAACGAATTTTCAAGGGAACTTTAGGATATCCGAAATCAACAGAGTTTCATTCGCCATTGTGAAAATTTTGATAAATAATATTTGTAAGTTTCCTTGAAAAGTACTGTTTCAAAGGGGGAAGTTTTCGCAATATCCACAAGTTTATACGGTGTTTTCTCTTACCACGACATAGTGTCGCACGCATTCATTCGTTATAATAATGTTGTTCCTTCAAACCCGACGGGGGAAATCTGTATGTATTTACAGCGCCTGAAAGTTTAAGAATCGACACTAAATATTCAGGAATTAGCTGAAAAAAGTCTAATCCTTTAATCTCGTATCCTTGTTTCATTTTGGTGCAAATGTACAATCTGAATCCACGAGAAGGCCACACCCAAGGAAGAAAAGGAGAGGAGATACTTTTGGACTGAGATCGTTGTTAGTCTTCATACTCTTTTTAACTGGTGTGTCTAACCTTCATTTAAACCTATTTTGGAGATATGGAATCGCCAAACTCACAAAAAAGAGAAGAATTTACGTGCTTGCTCTATCATCGGCCAAGACCGCATATGTTACCTATATCCGTCGGCTAACTTGGGCTTTCACAAATGTTAAATACTCGCTCAAATCAAGATCGTTTCGTCAAACAGTCCGTTTTAAATCCTTCGTCCGGTTCTTTCTATCAAAAACCACCGTATTTAGAGCTCAACGCAGCAATATGAACTCGTTTAGAGATCTTAGGTATCTGATCGAGATCCGATCAGCCAATTACGTAAACTTGTTTAAGTAGGTGAAAATTCGCGTGAATTACTGAAAGAATTCGTACTATTTCGGTAGAGCTTTAAAAGAGAGAAAACCCCAACAAATTAAATGATGTGAATGTTCAGGAGAAACTACATATACTTATGATAAAGAATTATACATAATAATCACGAAGTTTACTGAACAGATCATAAATATTTTGCACGAAAAAGCATGGGAAAATGAGTTTCTGTTCAATTTTTTTCCTTTCGTTCGGTGGAGAAGAGGCAAAGAGAGGGAACAGGAGAAACAGCTACATTAAAATGCGCAAGTAAAAATATCCATTTCATTCTTTTTTTCTTCTATAACATCCGTAATATGATGAACAATCACTCCTGTACATGCCCCAAGTTGAAGTTGAAAATTGTAATTTCCTGAACAGAAAGAGTAAGTATTACGCATCATCTCACTCAGTTTCTTCAACTATCAGAGGCTGTTGTCGCATCCTTTGTATAGTACCTATACAGGGTGTACCAAAAGTCCGTCCCACCCCTGCTAACTTTTGAACGAATTAAGCTAGGGTAATGAAACTTTGGGAATGTTCCTATCTCAAATGGGGACCATCTTTTGGGGGGGTCAAAATTTTGGTCCTCCCTCAGGGGGGGCGCGCGGGGCCCCCAACTTTTTTTTTTCAAATGGCAACCCCTATCTTGTGATACATCATTCGAAAGAGCATAAAAAACTAAGAATTTTGGCGCAAACCGCAGATCAATATCTTAATTTTTGACCGAGTTATGATAGGTCAAAGATCAAATTTGACCTATTTTCAAAAAATCATAACTCCGGTTCAAATTATCGTAAAAAAAAAAATAAAACGGGAAAATTTACCAAACTGTGTCCGCTTTTAAGTAAAAATTGCAGAAATCACTTCGCTGTAATTTTAAGGGGGGGCTCGGACCCCCAAATACGTCAATTCAAAGGTCATTCAATTTTCCCGCGAAAAAAGGCAATTTCCCCTAGATTTGCCTCCACATTATCTCAGTAAGGTCAAAATTAGTTCAACATTACGTTGGCAAGTCCCCAAATTTCGGGAAAAGTTTAAAAAAAAACGAAATTTAAGGTGATTAAATTTGACCGTTTAAATTTCGTTTTTTTTAACTTTTCCCGAAATTTGGGGACTTGCCAACGTAATGTTGAACTAATTTTGACCTTACTGAGATAATGTGGAGGCAAATCTAGGGGAAATTGCCTTTTTTCGCGGGAAAATTGAATGACCTTTGAATTGACGTATTTGGGGGTCCGAGCCCCCCCTTAAAATTACAGCGAAGTGATTTCTGCAATTTTTACTTAAAAGCGGACACAGTTTGGTAAATTTTCCCGTTTTATTTTTTTTTTTACGATAATTTGAACCGGAGTTATGATTTTTTGAAAATAGGTCAAATTTGATCTTTGACCTATCATAACTCGGTCAAAAATTAAGATATTGATCTGCGGTTTGCGCCAAAATTCTTAGTTTTTTATGCTCTTTCGAATGATGTATCACAAGATAGGGGTTGCCATTTGAAAAAAAAAAGTTGGGGGCCCCGCGCGCCCCCCCTGAGGGAGGACCAAAATTTTGACCCCCCCAAAAGATGGTCCCCTTTGAGATAGGAACATTCCCAAAGTTTCATTACCCTAGCTTAATTCGTTCAAAAGTTAGCAGGGGTGGGACGGACTTTTGGTACACCCTGTATATTCACATTATGGCAAGCGTTTTAGATCACTGTCTCGCAGAACGCTCATGTGAGTTTATCACTGGAAAAAAAACACACATTGGATCTAGAGTCCAGACTCCTAAAAACATCGACAAGAAAAAGTTCTCTTGATTCAATCAGAATCTAGCTTAAATATCAAGAACCAACCCTCTTAATTTAAGCGGATTTCGTTTTAATTCAAGCAAAAATCCGATTGAATCAAGAGTATTTTTTCTTGTCAATGTTTTCAATAAGAGTCTGAACCCTAGATCCAATGTGTTTTTTTTTTCCAGTGTGGGTGAGTTGAGGGGGTCAGAGTAGGAGGACTCAGTTGTATTGCAGTATTCCCAAGATTCACCTGGAAATGAATTTATTGACTCAAAAATCGATTTTTAGATCAAATTTGGGAATCTTCCGGAATTTGGGCTAACTTTCATTTTCTTTTGATGAATATCTATTAATATACTCATTTTCAAACATGCACTTGTTACAAAATAAATAAACAAGCTGCAATATGAAACTCAGCGACGTAATTGGAGACAATATTTTTTTGAGACCCCCTACTCATGGGTGGAACTAGGAAAGTTTAGTGGGGGAGCCATATAGACTTATTCGGGGGGTTTGGATTGCACCCCACTAAGAAAGATCTGTGGGACTCTCCCAGCTCCAAAGGCCGATTTGAGGGATTTTTCGGGATAAACGAGGCCGAAGGGCTTTCCCGAAAAACATTGAAAAATTGTATCGTCTCCCCGGACTGATTATTGAAATTGATAGACAAAGTTATAGACAAAGAAGACGTAGGGAGTATAGAGCTATCATGTTGGTTGCAACTGGTGATTCTTTCTGACAGACTAAAGGAGAAAATGATGGACTAACTATCAGGTCCTTTGTCGGTTGGCGTACAAGTTAGTCTATTACTTACCTTCTTCATCCATTGCAACCACCCGCTTCCACCAACAGGATCCCACCATAAACCTATTTTGTCTTTTTCGTCTGTAGCTATGTCTATGATTTCCATTATCGGCCCGCAGGAGCAATTTTGAACTGTTCTCACCCAGAAGTTGATCGTTGCAATTCCAGATGAAAGCCCCCGCTTACGATGATCCCGTGCTTACTTCGCAAAATCCCTCACATTTCAAGGGAGGGGCTGAGTAGATTTCTGGGGGGGAGGGGGGATTTTTTCCCGTGCCCTCCTCTTTTCGTTAATTCCCTATGTCTTCTTTGTACATCGCTTTGTCTATCAATTTGAACAATCAACCCAATGCGGGTTCTCACAGACATGGTGAGTTACCAGGAGCTATGAATTATTGCGAAGCCAATTCTATCACCGAGTTGAGTGTTCGAACATTAACACGTGACGATCGGTCAAAAACTAGCTGATAGAATGATAGAGCTTTGTCGAGAATTTGGAAATAGAATTTGGCAACCAGAGATGGCAAAACTGCATCTAGGTATTCGTATTTGTAGCTACAGAGTAGCAACTAACCAAATATATAAAATCGGTAGATCTCTAATGAGCAGCTTCGGCTTATGATTCTTTTAAGGAGCGACATAAAAATGAAATAACCGCGTGGTTTATGATCAATTTTTCCATTTTCGCCGAATCGAAATGATCTATATTCCTGCACGTTTTCGCGTGCGGTGAATTGAGTCTCGGAACGAACAGCCACCAAAAAATTTGTGAAATTGATACCTCTGAGTTGACTCTGTGTTAAGAGGGACACTATTTTGAAATTTTCAGAAGGGACACCTACTTTGAATTTCAGAGAATCTCGTTGTAGGAGGAAAATCACGGAAATTTCGATAAACTCTAGCGTTTCTGACCTTTCCACGTTTTGCGAATTGTAATCTTGAAACTAACATGCAGTTACTGAAGTGGAACGAATGAGGGCTACTGAAAAGAGAGAGAATTTGGATTACTTCTATAAGAAAAATTCTAAGTGAATATGAAAATGGCAACATACCAGCGTTTCTAGGCATTCTAATATATGCTTCTGTAATAATTAGGGTGTTGTCGAGGCAATTCAGTTTCTCGGAATTTTCAAAGTATGGTATGCATTAGGTAATGCATACATGTTACAAATAATCTCTGGAAAAACTCAAACACATAGTGCAACAGTTTGCATTTTGAAGTAAAAATGCAAAACAGTTTTTTGCATCAGAGGCAGGATTATCACGTAAAATTTAAATTTTACCGACGATTTGTAAATATACTATATCGCCGCTCTTTTAAGTTCAAAAAATGCATTAAATTCTTTCAATAAGTTCGATAAACATATCATGACGCAAAATTTTAGCTGTGTAAAATAAAAGATTGGCAAAGATACCAAAACGGTCCACAGACTGACATAATTCCCACTTTAAAAAGTTCAATGAAGAAAACCGAGATTAATCGTACTGATTTTCTCATGGTGTATTTTAAAATTCCTTACCGGTGGTCTTAAATCAGTATCCGGCAGTTATCTCCGATGGTATAATCCGATGGTTCAGTCCAGAGTATCACAATTTTCACATATTTTTCGCGTATCCGATCAAATTTTGAAACAGTTCGCGCTCGCGACGCACCTTCGCGGCAAAACCGCCGCCAAGTTCGCACTAAACACGGCGTTAACCAGGCGAGCGAGTAACCGTGGTCATGAAACTGACATTTTCGACTCGATCGTGAAGACAGGAAGGAAGGCTAGCTGCGGAGGAGTGCGGTAAGGTTGCGGGTGGGAGCAGGGCCGCCACCGCGGACCCCGNGGGGGGGGGGGGGGAATAATTGTTCGGAGGGGGGACGAAGTGGAGGAGTAGGTGTAACTTTGAAGCGATCTCGGCTCGCAATTACTCGTTTCGTACCAATGGGAGACACTACGGTGCGAGTGGGATCGATGACAGAATCAATGGACGATTGTGAAGTTCGCCTTCTCCGTTTTAATTCGTGCCGAGTAAAAATTTGAGAGTGTACGTCGAATTGGCAACGCTGTTGATAGGAGCTAATCACTGGTGGCTGTTAGTGTTGACATTAGAGCGCGAAGACGATCGCGGCGGCGGCGGCGCTCTTTGAGCGGGTCGCCTGTGCCGGTATGACGCGCGTCGCGGCGCTGTTCTCCGTGCCAACGGAAAAAACGCCGTATGAACATTTGCACGTTGTCGAATTTCCCTTAATAAAAAATGTATTCCGGAGGAAAGTTATGCATATTTTTCCTTGAAATTTTCAGACGTTATAAATTGAATTGCGTACAAAATTGTCTGAAGATTGGAAGAAAGATATGTATGAAACTTTCCCATTAGATGCGTATTTTATGAAAGGAAATTTGGCAACGCCTGATGGTTTTTACGGTTTTTTCCTTAGTAGTGTTGCACTTGCGCCAGTAGCGTGGCGTGCTTTGCGATACATCGATTGATACGCCACTCAAACCTATGAAAAAAGATCGATTATTAGGGTGTTCGCAGCGAACACCTTAGTAATCGATTCTTTACCACAGCTTCAAATGGCGAGATATCGATAATCGATTATTCACGCCATGCCACTGACTTGCGCATGTAGCAGCATCTCCTCTTTCTATCACTCACAGACCCAACTTAAGAATATTAAAAGTTTATAAACCTCTTGGAAAAAATCATTCCTCCAATTAGATCCATTTCTTCCTCTTCTTTATTTTTTCATGATACAGGAACCTATACTATTAGTATTCGTGGCCAACTATTTTACTGACAACTATTTGCGCTGCGAGCTCGGGGAGACGGCGCGATGCTTGAAGTATCCCTGCAGGTTTGCAGGCGCTTATCCCGTGAGCGTTTTTCGCGTGAAATTCAAAGTTTCGGAAATTTTCTTCCGGAAGATTAGGTCCCTTTTTCACTGATCCGGTCTTGACTATGAAAAATCTTTCTCGCATATCCAAAACACCGAAAAAGGAGCTGGAATTCATTTTCGCTGACTCAGAGATTTTAACGCATAGAGCAGAAAAGTTGGATGGGGCGAAACGCGTGATACAACTATTTTAACTTCCGAGATGATGAAATTGCATGTCCACAAAATGAAGGAGAACCTAATCTCTCTTCGGCTGACTCGGAGATTTTCACGCTGGAGTAGAAAAGTTGGATGGGGCAATACACGTGATTCGACTATTTTGGCTTCCGAGATGATGAAATTGCATGTCCACAAAACGAAGGAGAACGTAAACTCTTTTCGGCTGACTCGGAGACTTTCACGCTGGAGTAGAAAAGTTGGATGGGGCAAAACACTTGAAACGACTATTTTGACTTCCAGAAGATAAAATTACAAATCCACAAAATGAAGGTAAAGTAACGTATTTTTAGCTGACACAGGAATTTTAACGCATGAGTAGAAAAGTTGGATGGGGCAACTACCCGCGATGAAATTAACATTTTTAGTGTTTTTTTCTTCTAACTAATGAACAGATCCCAGTTTCCTTTTGGGTGATGTCCTTCCATTCGTGGTCTAAACATTTCTTTTGTTTAAATTGTGTCCATCCCTGTCCTCCGACCTCGTAGGTTTGGCAATGGAGTAGAACGGAAGAACCGCACGCGCTGAGATGCTAGCATGCATCCCATGGCCGGAAATTAAGGTTGTTAGCCGGTTGGGCGGTAATGCACAAGGCATAATGATCGTTGCAGTCTCCAATCAAGATCGACGATCGACACTGCAGCTCCAAACACAATAGAAGCTTTTCGAATAGCTCCTAGTTAAGAAAATGTTATACGTTCCGAAAGAGAGGTAAAATACTGATACTTAATAAAAAAAGAGGTATATTCATTACGTTAACCTCGGTGAGCGTAAATACCGCTGCAACACAAAGCTGGTTGGAGAGACCGGTTGACTCGCCGATAAAGAGATATACCCAGCATCAAGTTCGTAATTTTAATGAAGGAGCAAGGGAATGGGGGAGAGAATACTTTAATTGGGATCGAGAGAAATCGGGACTAAAAAATGATGCGAGGATGAATGGCAATCGACGGCTGCTGCGTCAAAATTCCTGGGTGCAGAAGAATGAAAGTCGATCACATTCAGTCTGTATAAATCGATGGCTAAAGTGCAAAACCACGTAATTCCGTCGCCGTGTTTCGAAATCTCACTGGAAAAAAAATGGATCTAGAGTTCAGACTCTTGAAAACATTGACAAGAAAAAATACTCTTGATTCAATCAGATTTTTGCTTAGATCAAAAGGAAATCCACTTAAATTAAGGGGCTCGGTTCTTGATTTAAGCAAAAATTCGACTGAATCAAGAGTATTTCTTCTTGTCGATGTTTTTAAGAGTCTGGACTCTAGATCCAATGTGTTTTTTTTTCCAGTGCTCCGCTCCTACTTTAATTTTCCTTAAAGAAAGAAGTCGACTTCATGGCTTGAAATTTATACAGAATATTCTGCTTACTAAGAAAAAAAAACAAAGAGCTTTTCAAGATATTATGATGACTAGTTTGCCTGCGACATGTACATTAAGGAGAAAATATATACCTACATGCAAATGTTTGTATTTCCTTTGTATGGTCTGGCTAACTATACTTTTTTAAGAGTTTTTACCCTTTATTTTTTCTAGTTTGTTTTTGTTGTAAATTTTTCGTCGTGCGCTACTAGGTGTTAGTCTTGCCCCTTGCACATGCGCTCGCAGTAGCTTTCATGAATCAATACTGCAGTGGAAATACATCATTTGAATTATGAGGCAGGAGAGAATAAAGAAAAGAGTCAAGAATCGCCTGTATGTTGTTGTCGATCGTAGGTACAATAGTTCATCGAACCCGGGCGATTCATTTGCAATATTCCGTCGGAGTATCGCAAGCATTTTAAGTACCAGCAAGAATGTGTCAGATGACTGGCAAGAATTATCCCCTCAACGTCTAATCCTCAGGATAGTGCGCGCATGGATCATACTCAACAAAATATTTTCGAGTATGATGCTTTCAGCGATCCCTTTAAACTGGGCCATCGTGAGAGCAGCTCAAACTTGTCCTCTCTTCGGAGAAGGCTCCGACTTAAATTTTGGTTTCACTTTTGATCTCAATCGAGATATCTATCCAAAATGATCGACCAATGAAAGAGAGCCTGCAAAAATTCACCGATGCTTTAATTTGTTTCTTACCCCATTCATCAGTTCTTTGGGTTTTTAATGATCATTGTTCCGGTTTGACTAATGTTCTTTAGAAAAGAGATTACAGTTTTTATCATTCATTTTTCAAATAACCGGTGGAGATTCGTTTGCATGAATAAATAAATGACACATGGATTGTGGCAAACAAACCAGTCAACCACTTTGAGCCTTTAAAAAAAAGAAAGAAAAAAAAAACCTATTCGTCTATCGGGAAAAAATTGGTTTTTAGTCGTTTGGGGTTTTTGAATCGTACTTTTAAAAAGAGCAGAAGTCCATTTTCGGATTTTTTTTTACTCTCATTTTTTAACCCTTCAGTTGTGCTAACCATGATGTCCGAGAAAACAGCGGTAGTCCGCTTCTTGGAAAGCGAACGGTAGGTACACGCACGCAGGAACTCTAATATCACGCAAAAACGTCAAACACACAAAACACGTCAAAGAAACAAAAACGTTCGACGTCTAACGTCAAAAATGCAAAAAATAGTTTGAAAAATTGAACTTCCGCCTTTGATGAAAGTAGTAATTTACTTGTAGGGTGTGTCACACTTAAAAATGTCCCAATTCTTTGCGTCAGTCTTGGCCTTCCAATCGCTGGAATATAACACAGCGGGCGTATGAGTCGCGAATTCAAGAAATGAACTTTTCTCGAAGAGCCAAAATGTCCACCTGAATTAGAAATCAATTTTACTGTGATGTAAAACAAAATGAATCGGGCTCCTTCCGAGAATCGCCATCATTGTCTTGGAATGCCCGCTGGTGAGAAAGGTGAAAAACAATGGCGTGGCGTGCTTTGCGATATATCGAGTCATCAGTCATTTAAAGCTATGGAAAAAGATCGATAAATAGGGTGCTCGCAATGAACACCTTAACAATCGATTTTTTACCGTAGCTTCAAATGAAGACTTATCGATAATCGACCATTGACGCCTCGTCACTAATGAAAAAGGAACTTGGTAACGGGCGCGCACAGCAGGAGGAAAAAATTATTGCCACCTCTAAAGACAATTCTGGTTTTTAAGGATGATTCAACGAGTACTTTCCTTTGTCATAATACTCACATTCTCTGGTAGCAACGACGGTTCATCTCACTTTTCAAAAAGTCTTGAATTTAAAAAATTTAACTGTTTCAAAAAATTGTTGGAATATATGTTTCCGGAAACTCATGACGGGTATTTTTTAAATTTAAAATTATGATTTGTAAACTTTCAACGAAGAGAATTTTGGAAAAAACTCTTGAAATATCTATAGTATAATTTTGTAACATTTACGTGTGTATTATTTGAAAAAACAATATAGAAAAATAATAAGCTAGTAAGTTTTTTTAGATTTTATATTACGTAAATAATTACCAAGCGTAAATTTTGCTTTCAAAAAATTTCCAAACAGGGTCTCCAAAGACAAAATTTTAACAGGTTTTTAAGGGTTTTTGAAAATTGTGTTTTAATAATCGACTGAATGTTCGCGGGGATAATTCACCATACGCGGACCGACGAAAGTATGATTGGGATCAAAGATTTTCAGTAACTCGACAGTTTAATACTTTGCGAAATTAAATAGGTATTTCTTTTTATTATTTTTGGTCAAACAGGTCATTTTTTTTAAATGGTATTTTAGAGAGTTTCAGCAGTTTTGGTCGCCAAAAAAAAAAAAAAAAAAAAAATAAATTCCTTGTTCCCAGATCCAATAATGTAAAGACAATATCAAGCTCAGATTTGTTATTTCATTTGTTTCGTCTACAGCTTGGTATGGCGTGTGACGATATTTACCCACTCTTGGCTAATGTATGAACGTTTGAGACTGGTAAACTTTATCTTTGTTTAAAGTTGGTATCTACCGCCAATATAAGTGAGGCATAAGTGTCTCTGCACTTTAATTTTTGAGATTTGTTCTTTAATCTTATCGAATCTTCCATGTAAGCGTTCAGATTAGGTGCATACATATTTGCTTGCAAAAAATCTCGATGCTTTCTGCGCTCAGGTTGCAGAACAATGAGTTTTGTTTGCACGAGTTGTGCATGACCGATCCGTTTTCCTCCTGAATTTTCTCATTTTTCCCATCCTTTATAACTTACTCCAGATACATTCAACCTATAAGTATTAAATTTTGACCCTAGAATGACGTAAAAATCCACTAATGAAAACTCGATCTCGTGTGAGAACATTTGAAAGATTGAGATTTTGACTGATAACCTGAGAGTATTATGCAGCATATTCGGAAACACTCAAAAGAAACATTAAAAGAAACACTTAGACTCCGTTTTGCAATTGTGGAGACAGCTAATTTGGGCTCATATCGATAAAAACACCAATCTGCACTTGAAATTCAATGGCACATATGTTGTTTATAAAAAAAGCCAGAAATTGAATTCCCATATCACAAAATGTAAAAAAGTTTTTCATGTTCATCGTTTGTCGACAGGTGACATTGAAGATGTGTATATTTTCCTGGAAAATTAGCACTTAAAAAAGACGACATTGTCCTACTTTCAATTCCTAATGCTGCTCTTTACTTTCAATTTTGCAATGACTTCTTTTATTATTCGTAATTTCGATTTTATGATGGCGTTTTTCAATTTGCGTATTAAATAATCGTCGCATGTCGTTTCCTTCGATTTGAAAGATTTTGATTCATATTTGGACGAAAACATTTTTTTCTCTACCTCTCTCCTGTGCCAGCAGGAATAGCTCAAGACCACTAGATCTCATTTATTGAAGCTATATGTGTCTTTCTCTCACGTATCCGGTCATAGCTTGATTAGAATGAAACGCTGAAGCAGGGCCATGATCTCCTATGTAACGTCCGCACAGTTCGTCGCACCTCTGACGTAAGAACGTATCTTTATTTCCACATGACCCCCGGAAAGAATAGACTTATACAGAGGACAAGGCTCACGAGGGAACTGAGATACGCCCTTACGTCAGAGAAGCGACGCGTTTAGTATGCGAGTGGCGTGGTTTCAGACGTTAAAATTGGATATCAGTGTCAAATAAAGCTATGAGGTCAACTACACGCAGACATACACCTGCGTCCTGCGACCTGCCCTGGTGTTACGTCCAGCGTCCCGAGTTCGTTTCCGAAGAGGCAGCTTTGGAACTGGTCGTCCATATTTGATATGATATCGATTACTACCGGTTAATGGATCGTCATGAATGGTTTAGGAGTTGAAATAACATAGTAGGAAAAATTATGTCACACGCGATTTCGTGTGAGTAAAAACGTTATCTTCTAACGAGGGATATCGAGGATATTTTCCTTCAAAATTTTGACGATGGCATTAACCAGCATAAGGCGGGTCCAGACACTTCGAACGGGGGTGTGAGGGAGTTCTGGGGGCCTCTTGCAGAATATTTTTGAAGCATCTAATATGCAGTTTGGGTCAGTTTCGTTATGAATAGTTACCAAGTGTATGAGGGTCTTTCCATCTTCATTCCCCTGTCCCTTCCCTCTTTCTTCCCTCTCCTCTTCTTCCTCCTTTTTCGAGCGAACAAAGGGGGGGGGGGCGTATGCCTCTTACGCCCCCCTAGAGCGGCCTACCTATACTGGTGGCAGTGAATTTTGAAAATCGTGGTCCAAAAATTGATCAAATTTATTCTGCGGGAAACCCTTTTTCGGGATTCTTTTAAAGTATGTATGTTTGATAAAATTTACGCATGTTGAACTTCTTTAAAAACTACCTCATGCTTTGTCAAGACATGATCAACACTTTTTAAAACATATTAGTGATAAAAACCACTCACATCTTTCAAAGTTTTTAAAACTTTTTTTACTTAACTTTCACGAGTAATCAGTTCTAATTATTGTATTTTATTATTAATTTCGCTACCTGTACTTGCGGGAGCTATCACTAAATTATTAATAGATCGTAATTTTAATAGGTCTTTTTACGATCGTTTGGGAGGAAGAGAACCAATTAAATATACATTTTATTCATCAAGCCAAACAGAGCTTTCTCTTGCAAATTTTAATACTATTCTAGACTTTTCTTTTTAAAATGTACGAGTTTTTGAAGGTCCTTTTTAAACTGTTATTGCTATTAATTTGCAATTTTAGCAACTTCCGAAACTTAATATAGCCAAGGTATACAACACTCCAAACCTTTGCTTTAACCACACAAAAGCGCCTCTCAAACTTCAAAATATGCTCATTCCTACATTTTATCTTGTCCCAACTTAAGGAGTCTTTAATTTTGTGCAGGTCCCCAAGATCTCGTAACAACCTCATTGACACATAAAATATCGGCGAGAGCGTAAAAAAAAAAAAAAAAAAAAAAAAAAAAAAAAAAAAAAAAAACCATGCAGGCCAGAAAACGGTCCCGTTTAATATAATGAAAAATTCGTAAATAAAAAATAGAGAAAAATGTATTTACATAATTTAACAAACGTCAATAAGATGGATGTATCTACACATTGATGCTGAATTACATTCAATAGTCCTCTGAAAAACACTTCCAGCGTCATTCAAGAACAAGCGATGCCATACTCAACGTTATTGTATAAAGGAGGTGATTGCTTTTTGCACGAGAGAAAGTTTTTAGAGGTAGGATCAAGATTTTTTGACGGAACTGAGTAAAAAAAAAAAAAAATGTAAGGCATTAAATGATGATGCAGCCCCAACAGCAGGTTTGAGGATAATCTGGTGCGTGAACTTTCTTTTCAATCCCGTAGACGAAGAACTCTCCGTCATGGCCCTTCCATGTGTACTTGATAAGTGCCACAGGCACTACTCGTATTCTTTGTCTCTGCAACACAGAAACATCATAATTAAAATCCACACATAGGCGGTCCACCGAGTGCCTGCGGGTATCGCGGAACTTGACAGCTAAATTTTTTTTTTAAGAACAAGAGGTCTGTTCATCCGTTCCTTGGCGATGATTCTCATTGAAGTCAGTATACATGAATGAAGGGTTAGTGTTTTCTTTTAAAATTCGAGGCAACTCTTTGCCGTCGTGGTTTTTTACTACAGGGGTTCTTAAATTTGGCTACCTTTCAACGCTCATAGCGAAATATCATAAAATTAAGGAATAATCAGCTTAAGTTTAATTAAATTTACCTTAGTCTTGCTTTGATAATGAATAAGTACATTAGAAAACCCGTAATTCACTAAACGAAAAGTGCTTTTAAAAACTTTGCACGAGGATCAATGTTTTCTGCCAAACTCTCCAACGAATACTCATCGTCGTGGCTTTCCGTCGAGAGTGAGATAAATATACGATGGACAAATTGAAAAAAAAAACAAGAAGAAACATCCAACATGAATATGTTGGAAAAGCGTGCCGAAGAACTGAAATCTTGTGTGTGCACTATTTCCATTTCAACGAGATGTGTATAAATTACGTCCGTCCGCAACTCTCGCTTACAATGAGTCGGGCCTCTAACCTTCCATATACTCTCTGGCAGAGAGTAGAGAAGGTTAGAAGCGCCATCTTAGAGAGTAGTGACGGAGAAGGGGTACATTGGTTTGCCTGCTGAGTGATATGAACCCGTCAATGGCCGATGGGTATGACGTCATTGGAAACTCGACATGCAGCCAACTTGGGTTTAACCGCTTTTGAAAAGACGCTGATTCGCTAAATAGTTATGGCGGCATTTAAACTTCTAAAGTACCTAAGTCCTCCGAGCGTAGAAAAGCTTATTTGACGTACCTATGAAAGAAAATAATACGGTTTCCACGGGAAAATGTTCTCAAGGGTTTCCAGTAACAGGATAATTCGGTTTCTCGATGAATGACCTTCAGGGCTTGACACTATAACGGTTCAAAAACGAAAGAACGGATCCGACGGAAAAAAAATTCGGACCGCCCCTTGAAAAGCATTGGTCGATCGGTGTGCTGTACTACAGTACATCCGAGTGATTTCAAAAAGCGAGCCCTATAGGCACGCTTAAAATAATAATAAATGGGCCTGTTGCACCAATTTTTTTTATTGCTTTAATCGAAAGACCTAAGGCTCCTGATGTCACAGGAATTTTCCCGGAGTTTTTTGATCACCGGAAACCCCCAAAAAATCAACTTAAAAACGCCTCAGAATTTGGATTTTCAAAACGGTCGTTTCGGGTCCGCCATACTTGTGACGTGAAATGATATGACAGACCTGGTTTCTTCATCACTTACAATGTATTTTCCCGTAAGGAAATGGCAGCCGCTTTTCAAATGCAAATATCGAGTCAATCGCTAATTTTTTGTTCAAAATTGTAAGCAGAAATGGATTCCTCGTACGTTTAAATGGTTAAAACCTTCATTTGATAAATAAGAACCGACGGGATAAACCCTATTTTTAAGGAAGACTGTAGTCAATGGGCGATTGTTTACATCTGCTTAGTGATAACAGACATGGACATTAGCTCAATATTTGGCCATTTTCATGAGTTTTTACTTGTTTGTCACTATTTGAAGGTAAGTTTATTTTGTAAATCAATTGTCTAGTGTCTAAGGATCATGTTAAAAGCTGTAAAGGTATACTTTGTTACTTATTTATTCAGAACACACTCCGGCAGTCCAACGCTCAAACCTGGATGTAGCGAGTCAGTTGTTATATCTTACTATTTCACCCTTTAATGCTTCACTGAAGACACCAAAATGATAGTATCAATCATTGATGATAAAAAAAACTTACCTTTGACAATACTGATGAGATGAGGAGACCGGTATGTTTTAGCTGGAGGCAAGGAAAGTAGACGTAGGATCCTTCTTCGATTACCAGACTTTATCGATAAATTTTTCTGTATAGTGTTACATTTAAAACACACAGGATTTTAAAATAACATAAGTTTATAAAACGTGGGAACGTTCTGAATGATATTGAGATGTTTGTTGAAGAGTTAAGAATGATTTACACGCATTGAGAGAACATCCAGGGTTTGAGCGTTGGACTGCCGGAGTGTGCTCTGAATAAATAAGTAACAAAGTATACCTTTACAGCTTTTAACATGATCCTAAGACACTAGACAATTGATTTACAAAATAAACTTACCTTCAAATAGTGACAAACAAGTAAAAACTCATGAAAATGACCAAATATTGAGCTAATGTCCATGTCTGTTATCACTAAGCAGATGTAAACAATCGCCCATTGACTACAGTCTTCCTTAAAAATAGGGTTTATCCCGTCGGTTCTTATTTATCTAATGAAGGTTCTAACCATTTAAACGTACGAGGAATCCATTTCTGCTTTCAATTTTGATCAAAAAATTAGAGATTGACTCAATATTTGCATTTGAAAAGCGGCTGTCATTTCCTTACGGGAAAATACATTGTAAGTGATGAAGAAACCAGGTCTGTCATATCATTTCACGTCACAAGTAGTCACAAGCATAGAATCCACCAATCACAAGTATGGCGGTTGAAAAGCGACCGTTTTGAATGGGTCGGTTCCAAAAACAGCTTTTTTTTGAGTTTGAGAGGTCATTTCAAGGTTTTTTAGTAGCGCCATCGTTCTTTTCGTGAAATTTGCCATAAGAATCAGGCATCAATTTGCAAATCCCCGCACCTTGCAACAGGCCCATTCTCCCCTTGTGTTTATAAAAAAAAATCGTATTTCCATTTCGGGATACTTAAAATATATCAATCGTAAGAAACTGGATTTTCCAAAGTTTTAAGGAGATAACTCTTCGACAATTCACGGAAAGCCTCTCGGACTTTTGCCCAGTCGCGCATTATTATTCGAGTTTTTCCCCCAAAAAGAGGGAAAAACAGAAGAATTAACTTCTTTGCCTCTTAACATTCTTTCTTCCTTCTCCGAAATTCTACAACATAAAAAAAGAGAGGAAAAATGAATAAATACAATGAAACTGAAAGGAAAAAGAAATCAACTCGATATACCTGGCAAATGATGTATTGATCGGCGTACAGTCTATGATGTTTCTTGATGAGCCTGTTGGAAGCATTTACCATCGCCTCTTCCGGGAAGTCGGATATTGGGCCCACGATTGAATTCTGCTCGTTGAAAACGATTTCCCCAGAAACTTCGCTGATGAGTTTCCTAGGGAGCCCCGTCCGCTCTAATATAAACTCCGAACTGTTGACCTTCCTTGAAACATTAGGACAAATCTTTAAAAATCATCATATCATTTACGGGAAAAAACAATCTTCCTTTAAACTTGTTCGAAGACAAATTATTACAGAGCGTGAAAAAAAATCAGAAATAAACAATGGAAAACTTAATTTGCCTTGCGCTTTCTTGAGTCAACATTACATGCATTATTTTGAATTTCAGAGGAACGAAGAAGAGTGAACATTTTAATCTGCAAAGTTCATGGCAAAAAATTATGGCACAATATCATAAGTTTTTTTTCTGCACTTCGGAGAGAGACTCTATAGTCGATCGATAAATTGAAAATTTAGAAGTACGTCCCGCATGAATATCGCAAATCGAGAGGCATAGGTAACTAAGCATTTGCGATTATCACTTGAACTTATTCAAGTTAAAATGAACTATACCCATTCTACATGAGCCCTGAGATCCATCAGAATACATGCATGATAGTGCTCAAACCAATAAATACATAGTCCCTTTTGATTTGAATACGCCCATTTAGAACGTACTTTTTTGTATTTTTCTTCAAAAATTTGAAGGGATATATGATTGTATTAAGTTTTGAGATGCTTTAGGTACTTACCACGTCACTGTTAGTTGAATATAACAAATGATGAGCCCTGAATTTTCGCATTGAGGACATCCCATTTTGCCGGTAGCACGACATTTGTTACAATCCATGCGCCCGTAACCGTGGTTTGAGGCTCGACAGTAGAAACATCGTTCTCGATACTCCGAATCGGCCGTGAATCCATCACCGTGACAATGTAAACATCGTATCTGTACCAACACATGGACTTCGTGTTTAATTTTTAATTTTTCTTCTTTTTTGAAAAAAACCTCACCACTACATACAGCCCAAACAAGAGTTCAATTCACTGGAAAAAAGACACATTGGATCTAGAGTCCAGAATCTTGAAAACATTGACAAGAAATACTCTTGATTCAATTAGAGCAGGGGCGTAGCTAGGAAATTTTTCTAGGGGGGGCCATGGGACCACCTCTCGTGGTGAAGAGAGCGAGGGAGGGGTGAGGAATGGAGGATCCCGTTTTTCTAGGGGGGGCCAGGGCCCCCCAGGACCCCCCTAGCTACGCCCATGAATTAGAGTTACGCTTAAATCAAAAGGAAATCCGTTCAAATTAAGAGGCTTGGTTCTTGATTTAAGCAAAAATCCTATTGAATCAAGAGTATTTTTTCTTGTCGATGTTTTTAAGAGTCTGGACTCTAGATCCAATGTGTTTTTTTTTTCCAGTGTTGGATTACATTTTGCATAAGGAACCACTGTCTTAGACTCTCCCATAAAAGTACATATCTGCATAGGAAACCGTTGGCATGTATGTTGTTTCAAGTGGGCCAGAAATGGTGGTTCCTTATTGCAAAATGTGATCGAATTAAGAGTTACATACTTGTACTCTACTTTTTAAAATATATACGCGTATACATGTAACATTTTTAGAAACCAACAGAATTCTATTAAAAATATGTGTAATTATCTTACTCATTTTGAGGAGACACTAAAATAAAATCTGGCATTACTCTTTTAGTCAGTATTCCGATGTTTGACCCATTCTTTGGATAAGCGTAACAGCTAAAACGTTCTTCTGCCGCCTTACAACTACCTACTCCTTCAATATCGCCCGATTTAGAAACGCCTTCTAAACGCTGGGTATGCAATTTTACCTTCATGTAAGGTACATTGCTGGTGTTTGAAAATGAAGTTATTCTCAAGCTTTCGGTGAAAGTCGGTGCGGCTTTCTCGGGTAATCAAATGAAATAGTATTGTTCTTGTACTTTTGTGCGCGATTATAATAGTGCGATTGGAAACGTCAATTTATAGTTTTTTATAGTATCCAAAAAATTTGAAGGTGATCACGCGAAAGTAACTGACGCTAAGGTTGGTGCGATTAGATATAGTTTATTTGTTACTTTTAGCTTGCATGAAAATTAATTTTTCGGCGTGGAGGTATAAAATTAAAAATCGTAATTTCAGAATAAAATTTGACATTTGGTACTTGTAAAAAATGGATGAAACGGACCCAAATTTTTTGTAAAAATATTTTTTTACCATGTGGTACCGATTGCCGCGTGGGGACACTAACATTCCAAATTTCATTTTTTTAATGCACCTTAATGGCCATCTCATAGAAAAAGAGTTCAGAGAGAATGCCAATGAACACTGAACGCGTGTTGACCAACGTCCATCCCATACTGTGGCAAGATGCTGCGGACGTAAGATTTTTCTGCATCCCGTTCTGATCTCAACATTGGCTCCGTTTCCGCCATTGATTGAGGGTTGTAGACATTTGTATCCTTTGCAGACGTGCAGGATGTAGACTCGATCGCGGATGGACGGTGTACACATAAACATACAGTATCCACTTCGGCAGGCGCAGTATAGGCAATTTGCACATCGGAAAGTATACGCGTAACGGTGTTGTGCTTGAAGTATTTCTACGATGTCGAAGGCGCTGCATTGGGTCCACGTTCGCACGCCTTTATTTGTCCGCAATAATTTGAATTGGCGACGTTAGGGAATTGATATTGATAGAAAAGCTTACTTTTTGCTGAAACCTCTGCAAGTGCGTTCAGGTTGAAATAATACATGTTTGACTTCCTGCTTGCACCCTGATTTTTGTATAAATAACTACAACTGCACTAATGTTTGTTGTGAGTTTTGTTAACGCTTTGACTGCGCTAATTTTTGTTACTTGTTACTTTGTTAAAGTTACTTCGATCGCGATTATTTGTTTTCGTGTACTACCTCGACCGTGGCAATTTTTCTACTTGAATTATTCCGATTGCCTAATTAAACTGTGCCAAGGGAAAATTTGTGGATTCTTGGCGAAAGCGTGCACTGAAAAACTATCTGCATCTCTGATCTTTCGCAATTTAAAATGAGTAATAACATGTCTATGTCACTATCAACGTCCGCAAGCCGATCAGTGAGCTGATTGTTGAAATTGATAGTCAAAGTTATGGACAAAAAAGACAAAAGGGATATGGAGGGTCCTTCTGGTGTAAGCGGATGGTTACAATGGACGAAGGACGTAGGTAATAGACTAACTAACGGCAACCCACGAGAGACCCTATGGTCAGACCATCATATTCTTCCTCAGTCTTCCTTAGGAGCTACCAATGGACCACTAGACAAGGTACGAATTTAAGCATTCTGATACATGGTTCTTGACCAAAATTTCACGTAGAGCACAATTTGCGCAACGAAAACAAATGAAACACACTTCAAACGAAGATATTAACGTTTTTATTTCACATTGGTTACGAGGAATTTGAACTGCCCGCTCACAAGAAACTCAAAGCTCTACGTGAGTCAAATCGCGCACTACAACGGTTTCAGCAAGCTTCTCAATCGAGCAATGTTCATTTCCCACCATGTGTTGTGCAAACTATTGGTAATTTGCTATAGCTGAGCCAAAGTGTCAAGATTGAAGTTGAAGATTTTTACATCGCAGAGACTGTCATGATAAACATTTAGCGCGCGATGTGAATCACGTAGAGCATTGAGTTTTCATGAGCGGGTGGTTTGAATTCACGCATCAAGAATCATTAAATATCTTCGTCAGGAGTTGATTTTGGTAATTTTCGTTGTGCGTATCGTGTTCTACGTAAAATTTTGGTTGAGAAACATGTATCAGAATGCTGAAATTTGTACCTTGTCTAGTGGTCCATTTCAACCATTAGGATCGATCCATACTCCCTATGTCTTCTTTCTCTAAAGCTTTGTCTATAAATTTCAATAACCAACCCGCAGGCTTGGCGAGACGCGAGGAAGTGAAGGCTGGGGAGTAGCGGAGCAGGACCTACCCATCCTTTTCCCTTACATTCGTTGCAGAAGTTGGTGCCGACGCCGAAGCAGCGATGGCAGGACTTGAGGACGGACGTGTGGGGGACCTGGATGACCCGGACCTCGTCCTGGAAGAGTCGCTCGGGTTCCACCTCGATTTCCCACGGGAGGGGTGCTTGTCCCTCGCCCCGCTCCTCCACCGGGAGACCGCTGTTCCACGCTTCAAACACCCACGCCACCTCTCGCATCTCCACGAACGAGTCCAGCTGATACTGAAACAATCATCCCTTCGTCACAACCAAAGACAAGTTACGAGCTATATAGACATACCGTCCGTTCCGGGCTCAGAGGCCGAAAGTTCTGGGTGGTGGAGTCGTAGCGTAGCCCCGATTGCCTCGGACGCTACGTCCAGAACTTTCGGTCTCTGAGACCGGAACGCGGGTGGTACGTTCATAACCCATAAGTGCAGCTTCTACGGCCGGAGTTTTTTTTTTCAGTGTATCTTTCGTATGAGCTCAGGTTACGCTATCAACCCGCACTTTCAGTATATCAAGGTCAAATGCTGTGATTGGTCCAAGTCATCGAATAAGCCAATCACAACACCTGATCTTGATATATTGGTGGTGCAGTTTGATCGTGTGACGATAGCTTTAGTGTAAAAGTTATGCTCGGTAGTCAACGCTCTGATCCGCCTATCAATGACTCATGACCATCAGGAGACCTTGCAATTGCAGCATGTTTGCTCCGACGATCTCAAAATTTATCATGATTCGGCAAAGTATAATTGAGGATTAAGAATTTGAACGGAACAATTTTATGGCTAAATCAGAGAATGCTTAATGAGCTGCGTTTACAGTATTTTTCATAATTTTTTTCTGATATGGAAAATTGTGGGAAAATGTACTTAAAAGTGAAAAAATCTGCCGCCTTTTAACATCATCAGGCGACGTTTCGAATTTAAACACACTTTTATTATCTAGTAGGTTAGTGATTTGGTCATAGTTATTACTAATTTTTCGTTTTAGAAACCAAGGATATTCTCATGCTCAGGTCACTCAGTAGTTTCTTCTTAAAAATGAAATCCGCCAAATTTCTGACACTGGTAAATTCTCAATTACACATGAATTATCATTAATTAGGTGAAAATCGCGTTGAGCTTTGATCTTAACTGTCTATTGGCCCTAGAAAATTAACACTTCGATCTGAGGTCCATTATCTCATTTTGTTTTAACGCCTTAAGCCCTACTCACTACTTAGCCTGCTGGCATCACATATAAGATCACATACTCTAAATAAAGAGATGAAGAAAAGTTCATCCGTAAGTTCACGGGTGCGATGCGACTATTATATTTCAGTGCGATAGAGCTATTTTGCCTAATCGCCGTGTTGTAGGCGAACAATCCTCTGTTTCACGGAGCTATAGGCTATAGGTCTGAAATACGCAACAGGGCACGGTTATCCTTTACAGAACGATTGGACAAAAATAGACCCTACGCATTCTTTTGGTCACATTCTCACATTCTGTCCTGCATGCTTCACGGTCGTGCGGTATTTTACGATCTAAGTGTGAATTTAACAATGCATAAATTTTTATATTATACAACTGCGGGTTACATGCTAGAACAGAGCATATTTACCAAGACGTTTCGGCTGGAAACACCACAGCCTACTTCATGGATAGTAAAATATATTTTAAAATTTACAAAAAAAAAAAAAAAAAAACTTAGTATAACCTTTTTAAACGAGACAAAATCAATAATGCACTTTAGTACTACATTGATACCTATAGATTCTTACACTGGAAAAAAAACACATTGGATCTAGAGTCCAGACTCTTAAAAACATCGACAAGTGAAAGTACTCTTGATTCAATCAGAATCTAGCTTAAATAAGGAACCAAGCCTCTTATTTTAAGCGGATTACGTTTTGATTCAAGCAAAAATCCGATTGAATCAAGAGTATTTTTTCTTGTCAATGTTTTAAAGAGTCTGGACTCTAGATCCAATGTGTTTTTTTCCAGTGTACGAAGCTTTTAGGGGTTATTTGCAGATAACTTTATAAATGATAGTAAATTTATTGAACCATTTTAAATGTTAGGAATATGAAGTGAACTCTCCTTAACTTTAGCGTTAAAAAGAATATCGCGTTGGGCTCACTTCTCTTTCAGACGGTGAAATTTTGGACAATAAAATTTGCTCGTTACCACTTGACTCCGTCTCTTGCCCAACCAAAAGCTCCCCTTAATAAGTTCGAAGAATCCATCCCAGAATCATTCTATCGCTCACTTTCTTTATTCCTTTCTTTCTTTCTTTCTTTCTTTCTTTTTAATTTTTTTTCTTTAATTTTTATTGCAGAATGAGCAAATTTATGGAGACGGCGCGGCGGTGACTTAATGTATAGAGCGTAATAAACACGTCATAATACTTTATGCGAACTAAAAGACGAAGTGCTTCAGAGACCAAGCCCCGTATCCGAGCAAAAAGATGCGAGCAATCAGATACAGCCTATTTTTTCAAACACCAATGAACGAACACCCAGCTTCGCAATACTTTCCACTAATTACTACTGAAATTTACGTTTAAGTGGTTTATCGATAATTTTCGTCTAACTGGGTCATCGGTTATCAAAAGCAGGATTGCACATACTCGTAATAGCGGAAAAAACAATGACAGCTTCAGACCTGCAGGCCGATTATTGAAATTTTGAGGCAACCCGATAAGACATCGAAATGCAATATATTTCATGGTTAAGATAGGGCTATGCCTTGTCTTGTCGTGCGGACATAGTTCAATAATCAGCAGCCGGATTGTTGAAACTGTAACTGGCTACGTCGGCACGATAAGACAAGGCATAGCCCTGTCTGCGCCGTGTAATAAATCGATTTTCCATTCTTGTCGTGGCGACATTTTCAACAATCAGGCTGCAGGCAGCTAGCGACCGCATGAGACGAGATTGATATTCAGCCTGGATGCAACTATCCGTGCTCGGTGGGTGTCCGTGGTGCATACGTGAAACATTGAAGGCGTTTTGGTTTCCTTTGCCCCTTTGTCCTTGCCTCGCGAACACAAGATTTGTGCCATGCGCCTGAGGTGTGAGCATAGGAAGCTAAAACGCCTTCAGTTTTTACTGTATGCAACACGGACATCCATTGAGTAAGAATAGTTGCATGCAGGCGCCAGGTAAGCGTTTGTCGGCTGATAATGAGAATAAAATCTGGAGCAAAAGTCAGCCAGTCAAGTTATGGCCGACGTTATTTTTGAAATATTATTTTTTTTTGCCAGGTTTTCTTTAAAGCTAAAATGAATATAAGAGCTGCATCAAGATCTCTAAACGGTTTATACTCGTAAAGAAAAATTTGAATATTGTCGAAGTGTCATTCAAAACTGCCGCTTTTCTACAGCTTTTTTATATTGATTAAAAATGCCCAAGGCGCGACTTCTTCGTTGAAATTACAAAGCAGGTGATAAAGCAAAGCCTCTCACTGAGATCACTTGTTAAAATCAGCATGTACTCACATTGCTGGCAGTGAGAATTCCTCATTAGTGAAATGACAACAGAAATATAAGTTATAGTAAAAGTATATACTGATAACTTTTATACATAGCCGTGAGAAAACGCAGCAAAGGACTCACATGGAATGTAGAAAAAGATTGCATATCCGTTATTATCATAGTTTTGACCGGAGCTTTACCGTAACAGGAATGTTTCGAGACATAAGACTTGAGATGAGTCCTCGCTTGCTTTTCGGCGAGATTTTCTGTCCCTGGAATGTTGGTCGAATGCCGCCAGCAATCCGCTTGTCTAAGTGGACCGAAGATTTGTATCGAGTCAGGCGGAGGTACAACCGCTGTAAGGAGACAAAGAAAAGAAAGAATAGAATTTTCTATTTCATAGAATTAGAAGTGTTCTGATAACTTAATTTCGTGCTGCGAAGAGTTTATCACAAAATGGAATGAGAAGGAGACCACGCAATTTCTCAAGATATATCATTTTAATTGTCCGTTATATATCGTTATTGTCAGAATAATCAAAGGGGGAAGAGAATAACATGACTGTCGTGCTAGGGAAAAACGCCGTATGAACATTCGAGAGTTGTCAAACTTTATCCAGTTAAATGTTTATTTGGATGTATTTCTGCCGAATGGAACTATGTGCATTAAGACATGAGCCCTGAGACCAATAAGCATATATGCATGACAGGACTTACGTCATAATGCACATAGTTCCGTTTGACAGAAATACGTACATTTTTCAGGAAAGTTAAGGCATTTTCAGACAATTTAGATCAAATTGCATTCAAAATTATCTGAGAAATTGACAGAAAAATATTAAGAAATTTTCCTATACATTAGCGATTTGTCAACGGAAATTTGGCAACGCCTGAAGATTCATACGGCGTTTTTCCTTAGCACGGCAGTTGAGCTTTATGACTATTTGTCAAATTTTATCGGCGCTCGACGATGATAAAAATCAAAAATAAAAATACACGAGAGAATCAACGGACGAACTAATTCAAATCGTGGAGTTCGTCACGATGAATTAACGCTTCTCATTCGGCTGACAAATTGCTGGAAGAGATCGGATTCATTATTATATGAAATATATGTATCTGTTCCGAAACACCGAAATAAGAGATTGCCTCGCTCTATCTGCCCCATCGGCGGCTTAATGAGCGCCGTCTTCATGGTCCATGAGGATTCGGAGACTATTTTTTGTTTTTCTCCCGTCTCAGACCAAGCTTGTCACAACGGATGATAAACAAGATTAAATTATTCCAGCCATTTTATTTCGGATCTTCATTGTTTTGTTCCTCTGCCAAATTTTCAGGCTGCGTTTTCAATTTCGAAGGGATCGTCGCGGTGGAACGAATCAGCATTATCACGTCAATCTCAGGTGAAAAGTTTTAGCGGTTCGCAATTAACTTCTTCCAAATTACAAAAAAAGGGGCAAAAATTGGGGATTTTCATTCAATTTATTGGACTCGATTTTTCAATTCCCGTAAGATCACGGCGAGCTGCTGCAGTTTGCTATCAAACAAAAACTGATTTTGGGTTTTCCTGGGAGAATGGGTCTCTTACACGCAAGAGATACAGCCAACTGAATACACGTTTTCAGTGCAAAATCTCACGAAAATCACTTTGGGCGCGCTAGAAAAGTCTAAAATTTGCTCCTTAGCAGGGCTGGATCTAACGGATGGCCACGTGGGCCGCGAATAGGGGGCGGCAAATTTTGCAATTTTCTTATATATAGGTATAAAAAAAAATCGGATTAAAAAAAAATAACAAACGAGAATAGGTGAAAAATATCTCATTTCCTGAGAGTATGGTAATTTCTAATTTTGTCATCTTTCGGTGATACAAGAGACAGCACCTTTAATTAGTCGAGTTAAGAGAGAAACCAAACGCGCAATTTGGCCTGGAAGGTGCGGCGCAGAGAGCAATGATGACGAGAACTTGAGATGAACAGGAGAAACCCTCGGCGCGGCGGTCGGCATGTAACACATATCAGCCCCTACAAGGCTGCATGAATACTTCACGCATTGCGTCAAACACAGTGCTTGCGGTCAACAGCGGTCTGCGTGAAACGCATAGCACCTACAAGACTGCGTGAATACTTTACAAATTGCGCCAATCTTATTGCGGTCTGCGCGGCGCAGCGGCGGAAGTTAAAATTATTGAATCACATTAATGTTTGTTCTTTCATAATTTTTTCGTTCATTTCTTCAAATAGAAAGCCTCGTTCACACAGAGATAGGTATTCGGAACTTAACTTTTGCGCAAAGTTTTGTGAACTTTTTCTTGTAGTGTTGACAGGGTTTTCGCAAATAATGTGTCCAACAAGAATGAACGCGTCTAATGCACCCCTCTCCCTTTGGCACGTTCACTCAATGTTTTTTATTGATGTTTCAAAACGAATGATAAGGGGGCGGCAAAATGCAGGCGGCCCATGGGCGGCAAGTTGGTAAATCCGGCCCTGCTCCTTAATGCGCAATCTGTGTGGTTTTTGACTCGCTTTTTAAAGTTGCCCACGCGCGTCTGCGAGCAGTTTTTCTCAGCCACCACCGACGACCAGGTTTGCATGGGCAGAGGAGTTAGAAAAACTAATCTCCGTGTAAACAGACGATTTCACTAACTTTTTGTATTGTATGATTTCGATCGTTTTCCAACGTCTGTTTTCTTTTTCTTTCTTTATTTTGTAAAAACAATAACCCTGAATGAATTGAAGTCTGCCGCAAGGAGAGTGTATAACAGTTCGCAAGATTGTTTGTTTATTAGGGTTGGCTCTCTCTCTCTCTCAAGGCAAACCTGACTGCCGGCTACCATGAAAAACTGCCCGCATGCGTAGTGAATTTGAAAAAGCTTAATACAAGCTACGCAGATTGTGTGCTAGGGAGTGAATTTCAGTCTTTCTTGATGTGGCTAACGTGATTTTCTAGCGAATTTCCCCATGTGTAGTGTATCCACTATCCAGTTGGACGTATTTCTTGCGGGAAACATGTACCAATTCTGATTTTTCCAGATTATACCGAACTGATTAAGATGAGTGGTGGCCATTTTCGAAATTAGCGCCACGAACTGATACGTTATCAGCCCTTGACCTTTTGGCAAACGCAAAATGTCATGTTCTTAGCTACGCCAATGAACAGCTAAGGTTCTCCTTAAATAATATTTCCTCTAATTCCTCGTCGATGTATGCGTCTCGACTGGAGTGATTTGCAAAATGTTTTTGCTGCAGTGGAGAGCGATATCCAGGAAAGTGCGTTATTTCTGCTAAATTGAATCGGTTCCTGTGAGATGGGCGTACAATAACTCATGAGCCCTAGCGATCTGCGTGATCAACGAAAGCCAGGGCTCATGATTTTTTGGACTTACGCCCGTCTGACAGAAACAGATTTAATTATGATAAGGAGGGAGTGGAACCAAACGTTGTTTTGAGAGGGCAGAATTTCATTCATTTCTCTTTATATTTTTGTTTTTTGCTTATTCGATTTATAGTATCTGTATAGTAATGGGATAATTTTTTGTCTTTATTAAAATGAATTTTAGCAATTAATCAACTATCCTCAGAAATTGCCTCCTATTAAGGTAATAAAAACCAATTTTTTAACTCGCAAGAGTGTGAAAACACATTCCTTCGCTTTCCAAACCACGCTTTTATTCTACAATGGTACTTACTCGATTCGAATGTTAACTCCTCATATCCCTCAACACTGTCAGACGGATCCAATTGTGGAAGACCTGGGGCCGCAATGCTGTCGTCCCAGCCAGCGCCATGGCCTGTGAAAGATACATTTCCATGAAAGCCCGTTGTTGATGACGATGGAGCATTGATAAATTGATAAACAAGAAATAATTATGAAGGGATCTAGAATTATTCCTGCACAATGGAAGCATGCATTGAGCTGTTTCTATAATTTGGTATGGGTTAAAAGCTCGGTTGCAAGACCTCAAGATGTGGTTCATAGAACCGAGCGTATGGTTACGAGAACCGAATGGTACAGTCATAAACTGTCTCGCCAAGGAAGAACATCGTATGAACCTTCGGACGCTGCCAAATTTCCATTAATGAATAGTCAAACATTTTAGGGAAATTTGTGAATAATTTGCCTTCAATTAGTCAGAGAATTGTATTCGCAATTTGCTCGAAAGGATCTACAAACTTTAGGATGAAATATTCATGACATTTCTCAAGACCTAATAGTCCGTTAGGAGAAATTTTGCATTTTCAAACTGTTCGACATTTTCTCTCAGCAGGCAGCGTAGACCACCGTGCTTACAGTTCATGAGATCCGAACCCTTTTTTTGGTACAGATGAAGCGTACGGGAGTATTCCATAAAATCATTTGGGGAGAGCAAAGTACCCAAAATATCAAATCATGCCGGAGTTATGGCGGCAAGAAATTTGCATTTCAAAAAACCCACTTATGGGGGGAAAATCATTTTGACTAAGTCCCCGTTTACCATGCTGAGGGCTCTAAATTTCAGGATTTGATTACTTTACGCCCTCAGGATTGATACTCTACGCCGTAAATTGATACAAAAATTATCAGAACCGATTGTCATTAACTCTATACCGAATGTCAAAGAGTTTCCCGGCAGAAATCCAATTTTGTGTTCTATATAGTTTGAAAAAATCGCTACCGTGAAATTTTTGCCTCCGCGGACTAAAGTAAAGACCCTTTAATCCACAGGGTGATCCAAAAGTTCCGCACTGCCCCTGCAACCTCTGAAATTCTTGCCCTTTTTTAGTCGAGGGATCCCTTCGAAAAAAATTTTGCGGGGAGGGGTTGGGCTCTAAACGTCGTTTCTTTTGCCTCAGAGCACTCACAGAATTTCAAGTCGCTATCTCGATCAGTTCAAAAGTTACAGGGATTACTGGTGCTGATGGTGCGACATTTTTGGATCACCGTGTGTAAACAAATTCAAGGTCTTTCAGACTTGTGATCACGCTCACGTAATCATACTTGTAAATCACCGTTTCGATGCACAAAAGTGCAAGTTGCATACTCTCAAAAGTGTAAGTATTTGACTTATGTTTATCTTCTACAAGATTATAAGAGTACCGCCTAACGCACAATACTTGAGTCACAAAACTCAATTTTAACTACAAAATTCACTTAAAATCTTATTGTCTGCCATTTCCCTCATCGCGCCCCTCCTATTATATGGCCCTTGATTGAGTTATACCTCATCCAGCAATACTTGATTTCAACCCTAGTAAAAATTGGCTACAGCTGCGTTCCAAAATATCAAAGGAATTCTTTTAGCTGGCTACAGATGGCGATAGAAAGCTATAGAAAATCATACAGTCGGATTATACGAAGCTATAAAAAAGTACACAGTCTAGCTATATAGTTTATCGCTTGGCTATAGCTCTTATAGCTGTTGGCTATATCCTCATCACCATCGGCTATAAAAGACAGTAAGAAATTGCACAGCCGGCTACAGGAAGCTTTAAGAAATCTTAAAATCGGCTAAAAGTCTATGGTCTTTTGGAACACGGATCCTATAGCCAACTTTTACCAGGGAATGTATAGGCTGGACTGCGGGCAGCCAGAGGGAATAAAATATTTTATAAAAGAGTTAGGATCATAGATATCGACCTCCTTCAAAATGATTCGCATTTACTTATCAAAGAAGATAAATGCGCACAAAACCATACATAAGTAAAAATCGACGAAGTTATTGAAATAAATGCATGACAGCGGCTTTACTTACGGTGATACCGCATCCCTCAATTAGATTGATCACATCCAGGTGGAAAAGCTCATCGGTGAAAAACAAGAATTTATCGACATTTAAATGAACAAAAGCGTATTTTCCTTGAAAAGATTACACTCGCGCAATTTTTTCACCAGGAACGAAACATATCCTCATTAAGGTATTTAAGCGGTGGGTATATCACTGGATCACAAGAACTAGTTAGAACTAGAACTACCGTTACACTTACATACGATGGTTATTGGGGAAATTAAAATATGGACGAGCAAAGCTCACGATTTACTGGCAAAAATTCGGGAAACCGAAAGGAGCTTTCGATCCGAAACGCCTAGTGCCTATGAACATGCCTTAATTCAACAATAATACAAAAACCAGTATCTCGTTTTTCAACAGTCAAAATCCACTTTCCAGCTTTGAATCAATCGGGAATAACTGACTCTTTAATATTTGACGTTACTTCATACTTTCCTTCCCGAGCAACTGTTTTTATTTTTTTTTAATATTTTAAATTCCTTCCAGGCGACCAGAAGAGGCGGCCACCACAAGAACAATGCAACTAATATTAACACGTTTCCTCCCTCGAAATCACGAACCCAAAACAAAACCAATCGATACAATCATTTCCCACAATCGAAATGGATTTTTCAGAAACAGCGCATGTAACAATAGACGACAAAGGGGAGTCAATCGTTTTTTCACCGTTTTCCCACACCGGAGCCAGGGATCTCGGATCCACGGACAGGAAGAACCGGGACTGACGGTGAGATTCGGGAGGTGGTTTATAGATGGGCAATTAATAGGCCCCCC
>NW_017564655.1:931716-947433 GCF_001854935.1 Bemisia tabaci | reverse complement strand
TGCGATGAAAAAGAGAGCCGCATTTCGTGTGATCTCCGCGCGGGCTCCCTCCTCATTTGTTTGCCCCCCTCCTCCTCCCCCCCGCCCCTCCCGTGAGCCATTCCCCCGGGATTGTTTACATTAGCATGGTTTCGGCTATTTTCGTTAGGCGGCTTTTTTGCCGCGCCATTTTCTTCGGACGGAACGGACCGTCCGACGATTTTCAGGTTCGACTCCGGTTCGCTGAACTTGTTGCGTAAACTATCGACTTCTTCGGGATCCGACCGCGTGAAAAATGTTAAGGAAGAATGACGTATGAGCATTCAGAAGTTGCCATAACTCCTTCAATAAAAATCAAATTCACTGCGGGAAAGGAGCAGCGGCGCCGTTTGGTGGGGTACCCCCCCCCCTTCCCCCTGCGTTTCAAAAGGCTTAGATAAAGTAGAAAAATTGATCGAGTTGCTTAAAACTTGATTTTTTTTCTAACCTTAGGTAACATTTTGGGGCTCATGTCCGGTCAATTGCCCCCCCCCTCCCAAGGTTTAGGTGAAATAACGTTGCTGGAAAGGAGGAGTATTTTCTATCTCTTTTCAGTTCTAAGCACTGATTTTAACATGGGAAAGGCTGATTTTGGTGAAAAATGCGGGTTTTGTGGGTTTGCGATCACTCATGCTGAAAGAGTCGGCCTTCAGACCCATGTTTAAGCCAGTATTAGACCAAAAAAGTGACCGGAAATCACCAAATTATGATGCATTTTGCCAAATATAGACCCTCAATGAGCAGAAAATTGTAGAGTTTGAGGAAATTTAACTAAGGTGGGCACAAAGACGGTCCGCTCTCCGACCTCCTTCCTAGACAAATTTTTTCAAAATTTTTCAGACACTTTTGTTCGCAATTCAATTAAAATATCTAAATATTTCAAGAAAATATATGCATAACTTCCCTCAAAACTACATGCTTGAACCGCGGAATTTGGCAACTCTCAAATGCCCATATGACTTTCTCCCTTAGCACGGCAGAGCACATCCTAGAGACCCCGCGCTAATAGCCCTCCGAAGTGTGAAGTTCCTCCCCCGGATCAACGCTAATCCTCGCTGAATGATGATTGATGTGCGATGTGTGGAACGACATGTTTTAAGTCGTTTTGACAGGGCTAAAATAAAAGAAAATGGGAATACTGGCCGACGGCCGACGCTCATTAGTCTGAAATTAGTTTTTTCTGGGCATGGTACTGTAAAGCCGGTATCAGACGATCAAAGTGGAGCTCTCAAAGTGGCGTCACGTCGATGCTTGGCTGACATAAGGGCGTAACTAAACATTGAGATGAGCCCAGAAAAGCATTGAATTATATGGAGGACAGAGTTCATTGCAGCGTGTAGTTACGCCCTTATGTCAGGTAGGCGACGACGTGACCCTCCATTGGCCCTCTCATTGCCTCATTGCGGTCACGTGACCCCACGTGACTCCACTTTAAGAGCTCCACTTTGATCGTCTGATACCGGCTTTAGAGTCAGTATGATTGAGCAGATAGATGGTGATTCATCACTTTTTATAGGAGAAAATTTTCGGTAGCATATATACTACGGATGATTACGGGGACGCTCACTTTATTTCGTCTTTACATTTTGAAGGAGGCCAGAAAACGTTCTTCGTGCAGCAACTGTTATCTATTCGGGGATGTGTGTATTCGTTCATTTCTCCGTGCATTCACAAGTTCACGACATTTCTGAAGAGGTGAGAAAAGCGGGAACGCCTTCAACTTTTGAACATGCAACACGCACGTTCGTGGAACACGAATAGTTGCATCAAGGCGCACAACCAACTCAGTTTGCAGGTTGAGGAGATAATAACCGAATTTTTAGCATTAGATACTCTGGTTTCGCGTAAGTAACTGGCAACTTCGCCTCTATAAAAGTATTCGGTTTTTTGAGTGCAACAATTATCAAGTCCCGTACATTTCTGAAGAAGTGAGAAAAGTTGGAGCGCCTGCTTCAATTTTGATTTTGATTTGAGGCTTGTTGTCTTCTTCTTATAAACAGATTTTTGTTTTGTGTGCAATTAGGTTAAAGGGGTCTTAAGGTGAAAACTCAAATAGTTCAATACAACAAAAAATTGTTTAAGGGGATAAAAATAACGCTGCTAAACACTTTTAAAACAGTGTAGATTACCATTTTAATTTATAATTTACAATAAAGGGAATTTACAAAACCTGTATCATAATAGTCCTAGGTTTAGGTCTTTAAGTCTTAGTCTTAGGTCTAGTATTGATCAAATTGTAAATATTCTAATTTCTGTGTACAGAAAATGAATGATTTAAAAAAAAAAAAAATGTCGGGTTCCTCTTCGCTTAAGACAATTCCCACGAGTCGTCTGTACAAAACCGAAAGTGGCCGAAAGCGAGAGTAAACGAGGAAATGTAGTGGAGGGTCTTCTGGGAAGAGCAGTTTATACATCACCCATCTCTTTTTTTCTATTTTCTATGTTCTCTCAGTGACAGACGTCTATCTCGATGGCTTAATCGATTTGGCCGGTCGCCAAACCCCGAGCCGTTTATTGACTACGCTTGATGAAATTAGAGGTTTGCCTTCCATTAGCTAGCAATTGAGCATTTCGTCTTCCATCTCTGTCATCCATCCCCTTATCACCATTGCCTCTCGTTTGATCTCCCTACTCTCCAGTAATTTAATTAATTTTATTCATCCATCAGCCGAATTCTTTTCTTTTTGACCCATTTCCCAGTCCTAGTTTAGTTAATTTCATTTTTATACAATATTCTATTAGCCAGGTAGCTTTGTTTTTGATATTTTTCCAGGTTGGCTGCCTTGCTGTTTTTCGTGAGTCTGATATTTATCCGCTGAAGGGCTGTCCCTGATTTAAGACACGATCTTTTCCCCATCTTTGCCTCTTTCTAATGTCGAGCATCCAAGAAGCATCCTCAGACTCAAACCCCGCAGTATACATCAAGTGTATGCCAGTGGCATGGCTTGCTTTTCGATCTATCGATATTTCCCCATTTGAAGCTATGGTCAATAATCGATTATCAAGGTGTTCGCTACGAACACCCTGTTTATCGATACTTTTCCATAGGTTTAAATGACCGATTAATCGATAAATCGCAAAGCACGCCACGCCACTGGTGTATACAGCGCACAGTACGCTGAAGTGCAAAAACTCCATAATGTTAAAAAGGGGGAAACAGGAAAGAACTTTTCCAGATGTTGATGATCCTGACGATTTTATTACCGATAAAATCGCAATATATCGCGATTTTCCGTTGAAAAATGCTACTTGGGTTCAGGTCGTACACCTGAAGTACTGCGGTCCCGAAGTATTTCAGATGTGCGACTCAAACCCTCTGTCATATGCCAGAATACTTTAGATGTTCGACCCGAACTTTGGGCTGGACCACGATCTGGAAACTTCAGAGATCCATGTGATCTCAGCTTCGAGTCCCACGCACGAATTTTTTTTATTCTTGTAAATACTGCTTAAAATGGCACCACACAGAGGTTTTGTGGAAGAAGGGCGTAGGTATCCACCGAAACTTTAACACATTTTATTTCTTGTCAAATTTCTTTGACCTTTCTCGTGCGACCGTGATCTTATCACAGAAGGTATGTTGATTTTTCCGAATAGGGATTGGAAAAATCCTCGAAGAAAAATATTTCCTCAAAATTTGACTTTTGGTGTGTACATCCTTCTTCAATTGGGTAAGCCGTTCATCTCTCATAGACCGTGGTGAACGTGCTGTTAATTACCTGTCATACCTCGTGAGAGAAGCATAGATTAATTGGATTAAATTTTGCAATAATGAGCCACTATTTTTGGCTCTCCCATAAAATCACATATCTGCATAGGGAAACCGATGGCATGTATGGGCCAGAAATATTGGTTCCTTCTTGCAAAATGTAATTCAGTTCAATGACCTGAAACAAGTTGTGATGTAACTAAGCGAGTTCCAAATAAATACAAAACAATAAATTTAATACATGCCCACATTTTTGCATGAGACTGCTCCTTCGTGTAGATGCAGCGTTGGAATTCAATGACGTTCGGCGGCTTGGAGGAGCCATATCCACCTTCCTTAACCTAAAACAGAGAATAATTACTGAGTTACATGTAATTTCAAAGCCGTGCTGAATTGAATCGAGGTGAGGTGCCGATACTAAATTCACAACAAAGCCACCAAAGTTTGTCTTGCAACTTCTGCAAGATTAGGTAGAGCAATAATTGCAACAAAGATCAAAATTATGGAGCAATCATTTGAATCAAGCTTGAAGACAAAGAATCCATGCTTACTTCATTTTAAAAACCTTTACATTTTTAGTACGTGGTAAATATTTGTAAAACCTTTTCCAAGCAATGGCATCGATATGAATCTCAATGAGCCGTAGTTGTGATGAAAGAAACTATACAAAAATTAATAAAAGAGGAAAAAAACTAAGAAGCACGCAATTTTTTGTTTTTAACTTATTTGCACAACGACCTTCTTGAGTCAAATACGTCCAATTTTGAGCGTTTAGTTGCGCTTACGCCACGCTGCAGCACAGTAAAAGCCCAAAGCATAAAATAATAAATTTGAATGCTTTGGAAATCATTAAAGAGCGGAACACAGAGCGGAGCGGCGGGTTAGCAGCGCAGAACGCGCACTGACGCCTACAAACCTAACGGGATACTTCACGCATTGCGCAACGCGTGAAGTATCCCGTTAGGTTTGTAGGCGCGTATGCGCGTGTCACGCTGGTCGCCTGCCGCGCCGCAACGCTTTAAGCAACTATTTCGCGTCAGAGGCGTTGCACAGTATCCTACAAGATTGAAGGAGCACGAAATAACTAGTCAAAGAGGACTTTCAATTATTGTGACTGCATCTGTTACTGAAAAATGTTTAATTTGGCATTGGATCGTTTCCTAGACTCCCGCTTTGGTTTTCATTTTATCATATCCGTACAGTGTACACATGAACATATGTTTTTATCTGCTCGTAGAGTCTGTTCTCTTTCATGACTTGATTCATGAATGAAATGTTTTTAAGAATGAAGGTAGTAGTAGTATGCATTTATTTTTGAGGTGATTCCTGTCACTTAAATGAGAAGAAAAAAATAAGGACATAAAATGTCCACAAGTTGGACAATTTTGGACATATTCAAGGTAGGACATTAAATCACGTGGACTTAGACTGAACTTAATGTTTAGTGGACATAAATAGCGGTGGACATGTATTTAATGGACGAAAAGTAAGTGGACAGAAAGTCCTGGAGGCGTTTTTTCACACAATGTGGCAACCTTGATCCTGGTGAAAAAAGTGTCTGATAAACTCGCAAGAAAAACCTACATCGTCTTTCGATTCACTTCAGATGTCTAAGAGGTGAGACTGAATCCAGTGAATGTAACCTCGTCCACACCACTCAATCTCTTTGAAAATACTCTATATCAATTGAAGAGCTTAAAGAATATGGCGCTTACATGCAGTTTTGGAACAAAAATCTGATTTTAATGATTTCCACCGAAACCAGTCTTGAATTTATTCTATAAAAAATGCAACACTAAAATCTAGTTTTAGGAACAAAAAGCGAGTTTGATCTTTCCGCTACAAGGCTCCATGTAATTTTGAAACTTTCAACACGTATTTCTTGAAATTGCAAAATCTGCACCTATGCACGTTGTTCTACAAGTCCCCCAATTAACTTCTCCAAACCTCAAGTGTCCTATACTGCCGTACTACGGAAGAACGCCGTATGACCCTTCAGGCGTTGCCTTTTCGTTGGTACATCAGGAATTTCCGGGGAAATTGGTAAATATTTTTCTTCCAATTTTTCAGATAATGTTGTTTGCAATTTTACCTGAAGTTCTTGAAAATTTCTCGCAAAAATACGAGTATTCATAACTTTCCTCAAAAATTAAAATTTTATCGAAGGAAATTTGACAATTCTCGCATGCTCATACGGCGTTTTTCCTTAGCACGGCAATATAGGATAGTGGATATTATTTTTGCCGAGTGCAGTAAAACTTAATTAAGAATGGACCACTAGACAAGGTACGAATTTAAGCATTCTGATACATGTTTTTTAACCAAAATTTTACGTAGAACACGATGCGCACAACAAAAATACCGAAATCAACTCCTTACGAAGATATTTAATGATTCCTGATGAGTGAATTCAAACCACCCGCTCAATAAAACTCAATGCTCTACGTGATTCACATCGCGCGTTGAATATTATCGTGACAGTCTCTGCGATATGAAAATCTGGCAACCATAATTTTGACGCTTTGGCTCAGCTATAGCAAATTGCTTATAATTTGAACAACTTATGGTGGGAAATGAACAGTGCTCGATTGAGAGGCTTGCTGAAACTGTTGTAGTGCGCGATTTGACTCACGTAGAGCTTTGAGTTTCTTGTGAGCGAGCAGTTCAAAATCCGCGTAACCAATGTGAAATAAAAACGTTAATATCTTTGTTAGCAGTTGGTTTCCGTAATTTTCGATGTGTGAATCGTTTTCTACGTGAAATTCTGGGTAAAAAACATGTATCAGATCGCTTAAATTCGTACCTTGTCTAGTGGTCCATTGCTTCTTTTCATAAGTACGGACATCGTATAGGTCACTCTTTGACCGAAGAAAGATAAAACTTGATATTCCATAATCTCAGCTAAAACGACATCTTCCTGGGTGTTGCCATGAGTTAACAACCATTGACAATAATATAAAATGCCGTTTACACGGCCCGAGTGGCGACAAGCTGCGGGGGCGGAAAGTGTGGCGAGGAGGGNGTGGCGAGGGGGGGGGGGGGGAAAACTCTCTGAAAGCTTAATAATTGGTGCAAGCAGGCTTAACTCCCAGGCTCCTAAACGCCTGCACGTTAGGCTCATTATTAAACGAGCGGGTTTATTGGACGCGAGACGCCGAAAATACCACTCCGGTGATCGTGTTTACACTTTACACACAAAGGGGCCTCAAGTCTCGAGCTGCCCTCAAAATTGTCCCCGGCTCCAATTTTTCTTCTTCGCGGATGTTTCGCCAAGACATCACTGTCGGCGAGCTCCTCACGCATTGCTGCCAAAGCTCTCGTGTTAGTAGGATTATCACATTAAAAAGTATGTTGTCTCAACTGCTAAAATCCTCCGACTCTAGGTCCATAAGGTCTCGGGTTCGAATCCCGTCGGTGGCGACACATTTTCGTGGAACTGACGAGCGGATCTGCATGCAGAAACAGATTCCACTCGGCCTTATTAACACCTGAGGTTTTGAAGGCCTGGAGCATGGATGTGCAGTTGTGCACTAACCCTAACCCGATGATCATTCGAGGTTACAGAATCCTCTAATGGATTAAAGACCTCAAAGAACTTTAAAAAAAAAAAAAAAAAAAAAAAAAAAAAAANAAAAAAAAAAAAAAAAAAAAAAAAAAAAAAAAAAAAAAAAAAAAAAAAAAAAAAAAAAAAATGCTAAAATAAAGTTTTGCGCATGCCTTCGCGAGAAGGGAAGGAAATATACTACTATGAAGACAGGTTTTTGAAAAGATAAATTGACCTGTGCTGGTTTTCTAAAAGAAATTTCTATTTTAATTTTGGTCTGCTTGAGCTGTGGTATAGTTGAAAAATGTATTGCCAAAAATTGCCCATTAAATTGAGCTAGGATGAAGATGGAATTATCGAAACATGTGAGGGAAAAACAAACTTCTGCTGTTTATAAATTCAGATTTGAGTCCCACAGTCCGCTCAATTTCATTATTAAGGGGGGAAAATTCCCTGTTACGTTACTGTGGAGAAAGCAAGTGAAATTATTAAAAAAGGAATAAATGTGGTAGATAAGGGCGCACTTGAAGACAGTTTTGCATAAACAGGTGTTAAGTGTCTCCCGAATGTCTTGTACTTCTTTGAAGGAATCTGGTTTCAAATTTGAAAAGTCGCTTGGTTATGACAAAACAAATGGCATTGCAATGGAAAAACTGAGAATTAAGAGTTTGATTATTAGATTTCGTTAGTTGGAGACGATCGCTGCGTCGGGGGAGGGGGGGGGTCCTATCTGGAAAATGTTGAAAAATTGAGTCGTCTCAGGAGCAATTTTGAGCTTTTCCCACCGAAAAGTCGGTCCAATCACAATTTCAAAAATAGCAGATATGTCACGCACTCAACATAATCCGTCACGTTTCTTCGGAGAAGCCAAGTAGATTTCTGAGGGAAGGATCAGCACCCCCTCCACCCCCCCCCCTTTTCTACCACGTCTTCAATGCTATATTTCTTTAGCTCCACATCAAAATGGTTAGAGAACAATAATCGAAAATTTTAAGAAATATGGCACAAATGTTGAAACTATCATTTTCCATAATCATAATTTGATTCAGCTTGGACCTTTATTTTGTCAGTTAGACTGAAAATCCGCTCGCATGACGAACTAATTTGTACGCAATTTGGAATATCCAGACGTTGTCAGTTGATAACAACACTGCCGTGCTAAGGAAAAACGTCGTATGAGCATTCGAGGGTTGCCAAATTTCCTTCTTTAAAATCTTCATTTTTGAGAAAAGCTATGAACAATTTTACTTGAAATTTTCAGGAACTTAAGGTGAACTTGAGAACAAAATTATCTGAAAAATTGGAAAAAAGATATTCATAATTTTACCTGAAAATTCGCGTTTTATCAAAGGAAATTTGACAACGCCTGACGGTTCATACGGCGTTTTTCCTTAATACGGTAGAACATGACACAGGATTCACTAAATCCCATGCAGAACTCAGATCGACCTCGGAGGGGCTGAAGGTGGTTCCCTTAATTGCACAGAGCGTCAGTAAGTTTTGTGCTTAGTTATTAATCACAGAGATAAGATGAGAGTGGATATCCTGTCGTTGCTCCGCACTGCAGATACGATTCATGCTCTGGACGGGGCCGTGAACTTACGACTTGCAGTTCAGAGCACAGAAGCTCTTTGGGAAATATTCCAGGCCATCTGGCAGCAACTGCATACTTCACGGTGATCAATGGCCGTCTACTGATTGCCAAGCAAGACTCGGAGTTACGACTTTACCCGTTCGCGTCGGCTTACAGAATGTGACGATTTTCCGCTACATTCGGGCACTGACTCATCGGCCAGGGTTCCCGACACACTTTTTACAAATCCCTTGCATCACAACTTCCCGCATGCTTTGTTTCTGCGAGTGAGCAGTGTAACTGCAGAACAAACTTAATGTCAGTAATTCTGTCTGTGCCGATTCTTCCAATATGTTATTTTTAGTCCAAAGTACAAACGCAAAGGAAATATTGAGAGAGAAAAAAACACTAAGAAGTGGCCCGAACTGTATGTAACAAGGTGGAGAAGTAGTGCTGGGTCCACACCATTTCGCGGGGAAACAAAGCCAAGAAATTCCAAAANTTTAATTTTTGGAATTTCTTGGCTTTGTTTCCCCGCGAAATGGTGTAGACCCGGAAATATTGAAATAGATAAGCAATTTAATGTAATGAAATTGAAATATTTTTACGTCATTTAGTCAATGAACGGCAATTCAAACGATCAATAAAATAAGCTCCATGTGTTAGTGATGGGCGATATGCAATGCCAACATTTCGGAACTTATTTCAATTTTATCAAAATTTTCAAAAAGGAGAGCCCCTTCCATTGTAGTGAATAGGCAATATACACAGCACTCCTATACAAAAGCAATAATTTTACCATAATAGCAATGTATTGCAACCTGCGTTACTGGGAGGGTGTAAAAGTGCACACTCCTTAAAATTCCTTGTATATGTAACGGCCATTGCCGAAATTATCGAGTTTTCTTCCTCACCCAGAATGCATTATACTCATTGCGAGAGTTTTAATCATCGGTCTTCGTCCATTACTTGTTGACCCTATATAGCAGATAATTTCAACAAAACAATCTTGTTCATATCAATCGGGTTTTTTGGGAGGGGGGAGGGGTGATGGCTAAGGGGTGAGATGCACTTTTGATTTTTTTCGGAGATTTCTCCCGGTGTGCCGAGTCCGCAATCTCCCATGAAAAAAAAAAAAAAAAGAATATGGAATTTGAGTTCCATGTGTACCGAAAATGACCGAATCAATAAATCTCCCCAGCCGCTCAAGGAAAAGTTGTATGATGTACATCTGTGGTAGATTAAAACCACTCGAACAAAACAAACTTTAGCCGTGAAAGATGCCAAATGAGCAACGTATACGAAGCGAGAGTGATTTAAAACTCGAGCTTGCTCTTCACTATGGAAACTCCTCGCGCCGCATTTATTGCGTCTGCTTTTCGTCCAGTTGCTAAACTGTAAATAAACTGTTTTTTTGCTGTAACTTCGAAATTTACTTTTACATCAACGCCATATGTTGTTCTTAAAATACCGTGCGCGTATCACCCTGACTGACGACTGACATATTTATGCGGTTGCCTAGTTTGAGGCCCCTCTTGCATAATTGAAATATAGTGTGCTGTGCTTGCGTATGTAACCTAGTGCAGCTTTTAGTGTCCATTTGTATTGACTGCTGCGACAGTCAACATATTTAAGCTCAAGTTTCATCGTTTTTCAAACTGCTCTCCTCCTTCTGAAGTATATGGGGAATGTTATTTCCTCACAGAGAAGTTCCAGTTCATGCAAAAATGTCATTCCAAATGTTGATTTGATTTCGGAAGGGCAAACAGATATGATTCAAGTTTTGAAAAGGTATTTTGTTCCTCAAATTAAAAGTATTCATTGGTACCAAGTATTTTGAATTTGGAATCGATACAGACGGATCGCGACGCGATCGGACGCGATGTTTTCGTTCGTTATATTTTCTTTTAATGTAACCAAAACAAAATTAAATATCATCTGAATTTCTGAATTTTTACAATGAGGATACATATTTACCCTTTAATTATGATAAAAACTTGAGCAGAAAGTCAAAAATGATGACTCACAGTCCAACAGCATTCCTAAGCATTCTTGTAGGCGCTAATATGCGTTTCAGGCCAACAGACCGACTGCACTGCGTTTGGCGCAATGCGAGAAGTATTCATGCAGTCTTGTAGGCGCTGATATGGGCTGTACGCCGACCGCACAGTTTGGTGCAATGCGCGAGGTATTCCTACAGTCTTGCAGGCGCTAATATACGTTTAACGCCGGCTGCACTGTTCGGCGCGATTATTCGAACTCCCTTACAATAATCGCGGCATTGAAAAATAGAACTTAAAAGGCCCATGTTGTATTTTGACGCCGCATAAGCATTTCAACGTTGCCTCGATTCTCCCGATCAAATACTTTTTCCGAGAAAAGTTAAGTAAGATCTTTATGCCCTCGACCAATATTCAATCATATCACTTCATTTATCATCAGAGAGTAAGACGTCGATGATTTGTCAACAAACTCACCTAAACTAGCGCAACATAATAATGCGTAATGGCGCGGTACAGGTTTGAGAGAAAGTTTTCACATCCTCGATGAGTCCAGAGCCATAAATCGCGATGGTTAATAATCAACCATTTGCGGTGGCTCTATGGTCTATTTCCGACTAAAATTTTACGTATAAACTTCACACGGTATGCTAATTTCCTTGGTGATGAAAAGCGAGGGGGAAGTGAGTTCGTCATGTGGCTGGAGAAGCCATCTAAGTGACACGCTTGATATTTCAAGAGTTGAGAAACCTTTCAGCATAATTTCTCAGTTTAGTTCAAATACTTACTTTAAAATCTGCTACGTCAAGCTTCTCTTCGGCTTATCAATTCGATATGAAGATTATTTTTGCATAATATATATTGGTGAAATACTGAAATTAAAGACATTTAGACAATGGTTTCCTGTTCTCATGGAATCAGATTTTGGAAAGAATTTAGTTTGGCCTCTTTAATATTTATAACAATTCTCGGGATCTCAGGCATAGTTTAATCGCAACTCTCTCCCTCCCTCTTACTCTTTCTTTGCCTTGAAAATACTCATTATACCTTACTCTATGCCAGATTGTGTATCCAGACAATAGTCAGAGTTAATTTGCAAAAGCGTATCATTATTTTTAAAGGTACCCACTAAAATGAGACTGCATTGAGAGAAATTATTTTTAAATCGACGGTGAAACTACCAAGACGATTTATTTCGCTTTGCGACATTGCAGACTTTCTGTCATTTTTTAAATGGAAAACTACTTTACGTCAATTTTTCAAAATGACGGTGATTTTTCTTCTCAAAGCGAAGGAAACTGTAAAAGCTTCAAAGATGATACCTAATAATTTGTCCTCCTAAAAAAAAAATGAAATGAGTGCGGAGATTTCTAACCACCGCAAACGAGATGCGTATAGTCTGGTAGTTTTACCTACAGTCGAAATATTTTTCCTTTAAACATTGTAGAGGAGGGGACCAAGTTATTAGTACTTTAAAAAGTAGTGTTTTCCGCAGCGAAGATTTCCTGTCATAAATGAACTAAGATTCTGTAGTTCATTAAAATTAAAATTTTGAGACGAGTTTTCTCCTTTAAGGGGGACAAACAAGATGCACTATGTATTTAGCAGACCCTTTTCATTTCCAAAAAATTTGTTATGCTCAACTAAACTTAATATAAAAATGCTGATTTAATATTCTGGATGTACAAAAAGTATGCGAGAACTCACAGAACGCTAAATTAACCGCCATAGCAGGTTAGTTTTACATCTTGACGTTGCTGAAATAACTGCTGTAGCGGCTAATTCAGCGTTTTGTGAGTTGTCGCTCGCACTTTTTTACAGTGAAAAAAATGGTATGCTGTTTTAGCACCTAGGATGTCAAAAATGTGTCTGGTGATCCTAAGATGCTGCCTTGATTGCCCATGCAGTTGAATTTGCATTCACATGCACGATGTAAAATTAACTGTGGGGGCAGTAAAGGCAGCATCTTGGGATCACCAGACACATTTTTGACATCCCAGGTGCTAAAACAACATATCGACGGTGTAAGTCGGCAATCACATAACTCGGTTTGCGACGTCGCAGACTTCCTATCATACTTTATTTTTTAAACGGAAAACTACTCAACGGCAATTCTTTAAAACTGTCATGATTTTTCTTCTCCGTGCGAGGAAAATTCTGCAAAAACTTCAAGAAATAATGTCAATTTGTTCTCCTTTAAAAAAATATCAAAGAGGCGGAGATTTTCAGACACCGCAAACGAGTTATGTGATTGCCGACTTACACCGTCGATATTATTTTTTTCAGTGTACGTCCAGAATATTAAAGCAGAATCCTTTTTTCGGTGCGTTTAGGACACTGATCAAGATAGTCTCTTTTTCTTCTTTTCTTTTTTTAATTTTTTAATTTTTTTCGCAAAGCTCGTTAAATATTGAACGAGTACTTACTGCAACGAGGGCTGGTCCGGTAACGAGCGGCTGTAAACTAAAATCAAAGAGGTGATACTTGGCGGAGAAACGCGGTGACATCAATGGGAATATTGTCTGAGTGCTGCGGATCGGGAGAATATGAGACGCGAGTGTAAACAATCAACGGGAACGTGGTCGCGGATACGAAGGGATGGACGCGTCTTCACGTCTGCGCCCCCCGACCGCCCCCCAACCCTTACTTCTCGTGTCCCCGTCGCAACTCGGGAGGGGGCGGACATTGCATTTTAAGTACCGACCGCAGCCGCCTGTCGGTAAGACGTAAGAGTCGGTCATCGCACCGCAGTGTTTGACATTTTCGGGAATGTTGCCATAACGCATTTATTACACTAAAGAGACTGAATGCTGACGTCATTTTATGAGTTTTCAAAGGCGCGGGAAGCGATTCCTTGAGATTGGAAAATTTCTTGGCCTATCCCTCGCCCTTGTGCCTTATGTCCTCGTCAGGAAAATTAGATTCTTCATCGTTGAATCTGAAACTATTGTTAAATGTTTTTGCCGCTTCATGAGGGAGTGCGTTAGTAGTCAAGTGATCATAAAGAGAACGTCGGGTTAAAAAGCCCGACATAGAAACTTAAAATATGGGTTTTGCGAGGCAAAAAAAGACTGGAACGTTTCAAACTTGTCAGTTGCAATCTCGTTTTCGTATTATAATGTGATAATTACTGCAGTTTTTACTACAGTAAATAACTGGTTTGTAAGTGGTGTCACTTGGGAGGGAGGGGATGGAGGGCCACAATAAAACCAATGCAAGCCACTCTTTACATTAATGACTGAGGAGACGAGATTTTCTCTATGGGAAAAACACACAATAAATAGTTACACGTTTACAAGAATACGCAAGTGAAGCAACATCACTAATATGTGTGTCATCGACGCGTGTCAAAGAGGAGATTCCTCTTTCATTGAAAACCTTTTTGGCGGCTTTCGTGTTTATATGTATGGATAATATTCCTCCCTGAGCTACAGAAAATCAGATTTTTGACGAGTAAACGCTGAACCAATATTCATAATTCGTTATCCTCGTAAAAATCTGCATTAAGCCTACTTGCGAGTGCGAGATCCTAGCGCGTCCTTCCAACATGAAATGGGGATGAGCAGAGCACATTATCACTATTGTAGCACTACTAATTAAGTCAAAGAGAGTATCAAGAGCCGTCTCCAAAAATTAATCAGTCAGAATGTCATTACAGCCGCGGAGATGCGTCATGCGTCCCGCATTGAATGCGTGCCACAGACCTAGCGCCTTCAATTACAGAAGATACTACCGGCAAATCATTTATTGGCGTTCAACGACCAGGTGGACTGCATTTTGCGATGTGAACTTATAAATTCTGGCTCATCTGAAAAAACATTACGTGCATAGGGGAACTAATGGCACATACGTTGTTTTTAAACCGGGCTAGAATTTATAGTTCCAAATTGCAAAATGTAGTACATGTCATGTTGTCGCGTTACTTTGCAGTTGCACCGCTTTGCCAAAAAAAAAAAAAAAAAAAAAAAAACAACGTATGTGCCATTAGTTCCCCTATGCACGTAATGTTTTTTCAGATGAGCCAGAATTTATAAGTTCACATCGCAAAATGCAGTCCACCTGGTCGTTGAACGCCAATAAATGATTTGCCGGTAGTATCTTCTGTAATTGAAGGCGCTAGGTCTGTGGCACGCATTCAATGCGGGACGCATGACGCATCTCCGCGGCTGTAATGACATTCTGACTGATTAATTTTTGGAGACGGCTCTTGATACTCTCTTTGACTTAATTAGTAGTGCTACAATAGTGATAATGTGCTCTGCTCATCCCCATTTCATGTTGGAAGGACGCGCTAGGATCTCGCACTCGCAAGTAGGCTTAATGCAGATTTTTACGAGGATAACGAATTATGAATATTGGTTCAGCGTTTACTCGTCAAAAATCTGATTTTCTGTAGCTCAGGGAGGAATATTATCCATACATATAAACACGAAAGCCGCCAAAAAGGTTTTCAATGAAAGAGGAATCTCCTCTTTGACACGCGTCGATGACACACATAATAGTGATGTTACTTCACTTGCGTATTCTTGTAAATGTGTAACTATTTATTGTGTGTTTTGCCCATAGAGAAAATCTCGTCTCCTCAGTCATTAATGTGAAGAGTGGCTTGCATTGGTTTTATTGTGGCCCTCCATCCCCTCCCTCCGAAGTGACACCACTTACGTACCAGTTATTTACAGTGGTAAAAACTGCAGTAATTATCACATTATAATACGAAAACGAGATTGCAACTGACTAGTTCGAAACGTTCCAGTCTTTTTTTGCCTCGCAAAACCCATATTTTAATTTTCTATGTCGGGCTGTTTAATTTGACGTTTTCTTAATCACTTGACTTATAACGCACTCCCTCATGAAGCGGCAAAAACATTTAACA
>NW_017564655.1:896339-931691 GCF_001854935.1 Bemisia tabaci | reverse complement strand
AAACCGGGCTAGAATTTATAGTTCCAAATTGCAAAATGTAGTACATGTCATGTTGTCGCGTTACTTTGCAGTTGCACCGCTTTACCAAAAAAAAAAAAAAAAAAAAAAAAAAAAAAAAAAAAAAAAAATTCAATTCCTTCAAATAATGAACTGTCAATTTTCTAAATTGAGCTATACTACAGGTTTCCCTACTGGATCTCCTGACGATGAGATTCCCATTAAATTGAAGTTAAGGCCAATGATCATGAAAGGCATCAATATGTGTATTGATTAGGATTGATGATCCGATTTTGGTGGGAATTTTTGGGTAATTTGTCCATTAAATGTGAGTTTAGAAACCTTATGTAAGGTCATTAGGATAATATTCCCTTGCGATTTCCGTTGGATAATTTCTCTTAATATTTCCATGGTATGGACATCCGGTTGTTGCCACATTTCTTCCTAGAAACCACGAATTATCTAGGAAACTATTGAATTTCTTTTTAGGAATATTTCGGAGAATTTTGAGCGCAATTTAATCTGGAGTATTTGAATATAGCAAAAAAAAAAGAGAGAGAGAAAAAAAAAACAATACATTTTACTGAAAAATAAGTATTATATCGGAGGAAATCTGGCAGAATTTGAATGGCTTTCTCGTGTAACACGGCAAGATGAGTGATTACTGATTAGCAAACTTTTATTCATGTGATGAGAACCTCCGGATGAGGCACCACGCAAAGGTTTCTATTGAGGATCCAATTTTATTGTGCCTGTAAACATCTTCTTATGCGATTATTAAACCGCATAAAGAAATGTAATCTCCTTAAAATATTGTTCAAAAGAAGCTCACCAAAATTTATTGATCATAAATTCTTCCACAAAGGAGTCTGAAGGTCATTGTATAAATGCTAGTGCCTTTTAGTTGGGTAACATTTAAAAACAAAAAGGTTAAATTGTGATAGAATACTCAGAGGCATTCTTTATTTGCCGAGAAAAGGTTATATACCACGAGACGCATGTGTGTTTTTCGATTAGATAATTTCAATTAGCGTTTCCAAATAAGTTTGTTGCCTATATGCCACAATTGAAGGCGTAAACTTAGGAATGGGACTCAAATTTTTAGAGTTGTTCGTAACTTTCTCACTTGCACAGATTTTTCTTTCCATCATTTTGAGAGGCAAAATTTCAACTCTAAAGCAATTTAAGCTACAACTTTGACGTTATTTCAAAATTTAAATTCTTTATTTTGAGTTGTCTCGCTCTCTTTGTCATATCTTGAAATTTTGACGAGTGACAAAAATCCGTCAAAGGAATTGAAAAAAAAGTTGAGACTTTAAGAAAATAAATACATTCCAAAAAAAAATTAGGGGGTCGTAACTTTAAGGTGTTTAAGTTTAAGATTCATGTTCATAAAAAAGAAATGTTATTTGAGCTACAGAATCATATCTTGAAATTCTTTCAGTTAATCCTGGGACACTCTGTATACTAAAAGTTCGAAAAGATTTGTATGCGCAAAGGTTCGGGTGGACGTCATATACCTCCATTACTCTGCAAATGAGCATATCTAAACGGTCACCAAGTCATGCGCTGACGCTGGCCTTCGAGGTATGCGAGTAATTTAAGGAGTATCAGAAATCCACGAACAAGAGTCATAAAATGTTGCCTCGATGAGCTTTGTTAGGATTCCCTTTCACTTCCGGTGTAATTATGAGAATAGTGCGTGACCAGAAAAAATCAGCGAATGCGCTCCGAGTGAAACAGAAGTAACTTTCGGCGGAATGTCAACGTTTTTCCGTAGGGAGCTTGGTATTTGCCATTTTCATAATCATTTCTCAAACTTGAAAGTTTCCTTAAGTCATAGAAATCACATTGGTGGTGGGAGCCTTAACGTTTATACGACCCTTAGTTTTGCGGTTTGATGACTTACAGCAAACCTGTCTCTGTATCCATCCACTTTTGAACCCACCTTGGAGAGTGGGTCAAAAAGTTTTGATGTGGTCGTCATTGACTCATTCTTGATAACGCGAGAACCGAATTTTGTACCGCGTTGAAGCCGCAGGGACTTTCATTTCGTTGTAGCGGAGTTTGGCAGTTAGTCAAACACTGAGCTTGTTCCTCTCTAGAAACGACCCATCTTCGCTGATACATCACCACCCGAGAGCCAAAAGGTATATACCTAACTCACATTTTTTAAAAAATCGAGTTAGTGGCGTTTTCGAAACCTACGCATTTTACAACGGTTCCGTGTGTGGGGAAAATTTGGTAGCCCTATCTGACGTCGGTTATGAGTTACAGAGTTTCAAAAAATGCCATTTACACGGAGAAAAAAACCTCGTGCGTGGGACCCGAAGTTAAGGTCATATGGATCTCTAAAGTTTTCAGATTGAGTATCTGAACAGTTAAGGTCTAGCTGTCGAGGTTCCGATCACACATCTGAAACTTCAGTTCTCACATCTGAAGTACTTCAGATGTGAGAACCGAATTTTTTCGGATGTGAAAATCGAAGTACTTCAGACGTAAGAACTGAAGTTTCAGATGTGTGATCCAAACCTCAGCAGCTGGATCTTAAGTGTTCGAATGCTCAATCCGAAAACTTTTGAGATCCATATGACCTAAACTCCCGGTCATACGCACGAAGTTTTTTTCTCCGTGTACATTGGAAGCAATGGAGCCGACGCGCAGGGCCCTGATATCTCAATAAGACTAAAATAAAGTTAGGTACCTTTTAACTCTAGGATAGGTACTGTATAAGTAAGGGACCTCACGTCAATTTCGATGTGGTCGAACTGGCGTACGATGTATCGCAAAAATCTTGGCAAATTTTGACATTTTAGCCGAGCAAAAAGACTGTGGCTACTACTCATGAACCTAAAGAATCATTCTCAACAAAAAAATTGGCAAAACTCAGAGAACTGAAAGCAGGACTCTTTTTAGAATAAATGTTGCATTCGATACATTAATTGACCAGTGTATCCAATAAGACGTGTTTTATAAATACATAATCCCACCTCCATTTTCTTAAATTTTGCAATTTTTTTTGGTTGAGATCGATTCTTTGAGCTCACACGCATGAGCTATCGTCACGCTTCTTTTGACTAAAAAGTCAAAATCTGCCGAAATTTCTACTTTTCCACTAATCTACACACTGCTAAAAAAAACTCCGGCCGTGGGAGCCGCAATTACGGGCCGTATATACATACCGTCCGTACCGGGCTCAAAGGCCGAAAATTCCGGCTGCTGGAGCCGTAGCTTCGGCCTCTGAACCCGGAGCAATCGAAGCTACGCCCCTAGCAGCCGGAATTTTCGGCCCTTGATCCCGGTACGGACGGTATGTCTATACAGCCCGTAATTGCGGCTCCCACGGCCGGAGTTTTTCTTTCAGTGCAAGAATCTCCGATACTGTGGGCAACGCAACTGACCCGTTGATGATCCATCTCCAGTTTGGACAGGGATCATGTCGAAACTTCTCGCCCCTCCGCCCGGCAAACGAGAGTGAACCCCGAGTATTACATCATGACCTGTGTGACAAAAGTCGGACAAACTATGTCAAGAGCGGGTATCCTTGAACTTGCCGGTTAACGATGGAGTCTTCTGCCAGCGAACGACGTGACGTGCCGCCTGCTCCTAGAGGAGAGGAACCACACTTAGAGTGCCATTCACTTGTTCGTGACATCTGGTGTCATCGCGTCTGAGTCGGTTCCCGCTCCTTCTGAACCAAAGTGCAGTGCTCTTCTCTCGCCCCGTCGCCACATGCATTCACAACGCAGGTAACTCTCACTCACCATGTTATTCGACACATCTTACCGCGTGAGCCAGTTTCGTTGTAGTCAGTGTCCGAAACTCACAGGCGCCGACGCGCCAAATGCACCTAAAAAAACGGCCACGGCGCCTAGAAAATTGAGGCTCTGCGCCAATGTGGCCCCTGAAAATTACCCCCTAAAAATCTGGATTTTCATAGGCAGTCACATAAAGAAAGAAAAACAAATCTATTTGAATTCAAGAAAACTCAGAATGTTTAGCCCTACATGGGAAAGTTTTTTCTATTCTTCACGATTTCATTCTTGGTGCTTTTGTCTTCACCAAGTTACAGCTACTTACTAGTTCTGTTACGAAAACATCTTGCGTCTAACTTTTCACTAAATGCGCCTTTATATATAGGCAAAAAGTCAAGTTGACCCCTAAAAAATCTTTAATGGCGCTTAAAAATAGGGCTTGATGCGCCACATGGCTTCTAAAACTCAAAGGTGAGTTTCGAACACTGGTTGTACTTAGTCGCATCACTGCGGGACGATTATTGAAATTGATAGACAAAGCTATAGACAAAGAAGACTAAATGGATATGAGGGGATCCTATTGGTGGAGGTGGGTGGTTGCAATGGACAAAGCAGAACGGACTAACTATCGGCAACTCACGAGGGACCCTAAAGTTAGGTAGTCCATCGTTTTCTCCCTTAGTCTACAAGGACTCCTCATTTCAACCAATAGGATCGCTCCATACTCTCTATGTCTCCTTTGTCTAAGTATAGCTTTGCCTATAAATTTCAATAATCTGCCCGCTGATCAAGAGAATATANTTTCAGTGCAAGAATCTCCGATACTGTGGGCAACGCAACTGACCCGTTGATGATCCATCTCCAGTTTGGACAGGGATCATGTCGAAACTTCTCGCCCCTCCGCCCGGCAAACGAGAGTGAACCCCGAGTATTACATCATGACCTGTGTGACAAAAGTCGGACAAACTATGTCAAGAGCGGGTATCCTTGAACTTGCCGGTTAACGATGGAGTCTTCTGCCAGCGAACGACGTGACGTGCCGCCTGCTCCTGGAGGAGAGGAACCACACTTAGAGTGCCATTCACTTGTTCGTGACATCTGGTGTCATCGCGTCTGAGTAGTGAGTTGGTTCCCGCTCCTTCTGAACCAAAGTGCAGTGCTCTTCTCTCTCCCCGTCGCCGCTCGATCATCACATGCATTCACAACGCAGGTAACTCTCACTCACGATGTTACTCCACACATCTTATCGCGTGAGCCGGTTTCGTTGTAGTCAGTGCCCGAAACTCACAGGCGCCAACGCGCCAAATGCGCCTAAAAAATCGGCCACGGCTCCTAAAAAAGGAAGGCTCTGCGCCCACGTGGCCCCTAAAAATTGCCCCCTTATAATCTAAATTTTCATAAATTAGGTGATTATTCGAAATTTTCAGCAACACAAGTGAAAGCTTTTTCTATTCTTCACGATTTCATCATTTGTGCTTTTGTCTTCCCCGAGTTACAGCTACTTACTAGTTCTGTTCCTAAAACATCTTGCGTTTAACTTTTCACTAAATGCGCCGTAATCTAAAGGCGAAAAGTCAATTTGACCCCTAAAAAATCTTCGATGGTGCCTAAAAATCGGGCTTGATGCGTCACATGGCTCCTAAAACTCAAAGGTGAGTTTCGAACACTGGTTTCGTTGTAGTTAGTCACGCCACTGCCGGACGATTATTGAAATTGATAGACAGAGCTATAGACAAAGAAGACTAAATGGATATGAAGGGATCCCATTGGTGGAGATGGGTGGTTGCAACGGACGAAGCAGAACGGACTAACTATCGGCAACTCACGAGGGACCCTAAAGTTAGGTAGTCCATCGTTTTCTCCCTTAGTCTACAAGAACTCCTCATTTCAACCAATAGGATCGCTCCATACTCCCTATGTCTCCTTTGTCTATCACTTTGCCTATAAATTTCAATAATCTGCCTGCTGGTTAACAGAATATAGTGTGTAAACATTGCATTTTGAAATTGAAACCAGAGGACTGCGGATTTACGATATGGATCGATGAATCATTACAGGGTTTAAAATTTTCACTTCATTTTTACTCAATATTTGATTTTTTTCTGCCCCCCCTACTGTTTGTTTACTCGTATTTTTTTATGGTGAACTGGTAATAGACACGAAGAGAAAACTTCGTTATTATAGCTCTTAAAATTTTCAAAGTACAAGAAGATTGCAGGTCCTACACTCACACGTGCTTTTCTAGCCGTAGCCACGTAATATTACCATGATAGTAACATCATACTTAAACACTACAAAAAAAGGAACTGGATCTTGAGATCGACTATGAGCATTGTAGGAACAACGATTCTCTTTTCTCCGTAAATGTACATAAAATGAAGGGGGGAGAGCCAGTGGGTCTCAATGACATGTTGTAATTTTTTAAAGTTTTATTTGACAGTGCGCTTACATATACTTAATCATTGAAAAGATTCTCTTTTGTCGGGAATATGTAATCTGAAGGAACTTCCCTAAAATTGTTAATGAGAAAAATACACGCGTTTACCTCATAAATGGAAGAAATAAGTTTTAAATGAGACTTTGAAACTTTGCTATAAAATTAAGCCTCTTTATCGCTCACCTCTTCGGTCAATTGCACAAAATATGCACGGAAGATTCTTCACCTGAAGAGAAAAATCAATGAACATTTTAAGAGATGAAGTCGAATATCTTCCCATCTAAGTTATGAAACAAGTCAGGAAGTCTGCGAAACTGCAGACCTAGGTGCCTAAGTGGTTCACCAGTTTCACGATCGATTCGTGTGTATTATATCGACGGTGAAACTACCAAACCACGTATCTCGTTTTCTCGTTTGCGGTGTTTAAAAATCTACGCTCACATTTTATTTTTTTGAAGTAGACCAAATCAATATCATTCCTTGAAATCTTCACAGAATTTTCTCCGCACAAAGAGGAAAAATCACAGAAATTTTCAAGACTGGATGTTAAGTAGTTTTTCATTTAAAAAATAAAGTATGACAGGAAGTCTGCGACGTCGCAAACCGAGATAAGTGGTTTGGTAGTTTCACCGTCGATATGTGCTTCCAGAACAATTGGGAATTTCAAAAAACGCGGGTATTGTAGTGTCGATATTTGACTATTTGTGGCTACTGCGCGCATTTAAGTCACCTGCGCACTCACAATGATATTCAGACTGAGTTTATCCATGACATTGAATTACTCTGTTGGTTACTTCTTGGTCTTATTATTCACACTTTGATGCTTTGAACTTCAACACCGTTTTGTCTCAGCTATAGACAGCCAAAATTAATTAGATTTCCAGAACATTAAACTTTTTGTCATTGTTGTGAAGCAGTCAAAACTAGGTTTTTCGCTCGAAGAATGATACCCCTAGAGTGAAGCTAATTTTCCTGAGGAAGGGAGTTTGCCGGCATGTTTGGTCTGGCAAAGAGATATGAACGATGCACATGTGGTCAACACTGTTCATGGCGCAGCGCGGCAAAAGAACTATAAGTTTTTACTATCAGGCTTCGGGCAAAACAAGCTGTAATAATGTTTGCCTACGCACATAAACTACGTTTTTCTTGATAACGGCTGGCTAGCTCGATTACGAATCAGTAGTTTAACTTGGCAGACTAGACATTTCTGTTCCAAAGTCTCAAATTTTTCATGCTCCCTTCATTTTTTCAAAAGAGGACAAGGTATGAGGTTTTTGGAAGACATTTTTATTAAAACTGTTCTAGCTGTTAAAATCATACGAAACTCTCCAAACTGAAAGTCACTGCGGTTACGTGACATAAAAATAATTTGCGGTAAAAAATTTGTGACGTCATCAACTTCAGAACCACGTGCTTCTCTCGTTTCCCAACCAATTTGTAATTTTTGAACAAAGATTAGTTTCAACATCTCCATGCTCCGTACCTTCGTGAGAAATTTCATTCAGTCTTGACTACTGGCGGGGACACATGTGTGCCTGCTTTTAAAAGGAAAATAATTTTTAATTTTAACAATTCACTTCTCGAGAATCATTAATACCAGCTTTGCTGGATGCCTCTCAAGGGTATTTTAAATATCAGAATGCTCGGCTGTTAATTAGGCCAATAGCCAATAGTGATTCGTATAGGACATCAGTGTTTCTAACCCTTATCATTACATCCACAGATGCAATTGCTTCCAGGTTCCTTTGTCCCAGGTCATATGTTATTTTCTTAAAATATTCATTTTGATGGCCAAGGAGCAAAATCACGTATCTTCATTACGGAGTTCCAAAATCACCGTTCCTATTTTATCTCTTCGAAGAGAAACAAGTCAACTGTATAACTTGAAATTCCGGCAAAATTTTCTGCTAACAGAAAAGAAAAATCGAGGGAGTTTACAAGAAATTGCATGCACGCCTTTACCAAAGACAAAATAGAGTAAGGGTAGAAAGCTACGAAATCTCAAACAGAGATACGTAGTTTTGCACTTTGGATATCGATAACGCGATTACAAGGAGAATTCTCTTCAGGAATAAGGCAGAATTTAAAGAAAGAAGTCAGAAAGAAATTCGCAATTTTATTTCTGCAATTTTGATTTTGAGGTTTGATTATAGTTAATTCCAAGGAGCCATAAAAAAATAATTTAAAATTAAACAGTTTACCAAAAACTATTTGAATTTTAACAGCAGTCTCTAGCGTTATTCCATACTCCTGAGCCTGGCGTTTAAAAAACGAATAAATAAATAAGCCATTTCATGAAAAAAGAAGTCAAAAAAAATTAAAAATGTCCACGAGGTTGCTGAAAAAAAGTCTGTTACACACTAAAAATTTAAGAGCACTAACCTATCAATCTCTACAAAAATATGAAATATCAAAGTATCAAAAAGAGCATTAAGAGATGTTATTGGGTAGTTTCCACGCTGTAAAAATCACGGAAGAGAAGAACTTTGCGAAGTTGTAAATGCTGTTATGAGTTTCTTCGATTTAAGCCTTCGATATACCATCGACCTTGTGTACAACGTGACGTGTGAGAAATAGACCTCTATCACTAATTAATTTATCAGACACAGGACAGTCTGTAATCGAAGAAACACAGTGATGTTAAATATATACCTGGGTGCAAGTGATCTACTGTCATAGAACCAGCACCGCACAAAGCCAAGAATTATCTCACCTTGCGTTTCTGCCAATTAAATTTTTAACACGTAAATTTATTACCACGACTTATAAGGCCAACTTCATACAGTATTCGCGTTTTAGTTCAATGCTCGATGTGAAAATCGGAAGTTGAGGGCCCTCGGAGGAAGAGGATTATGTTGGCAGCGTTTAGCAAAAGGGAACCAAGAGATAAACTTGAGGACTTCTACCAGCGCGCATACCGATTAAAGTCAGCCAAAAATATTTGGGCGTATCTAAATAAAAAGCAAACATCCGTATTATCACCAGGGCCCTGAGATCCATAAGAATACATGCATTACATGACTCGTGTCGCAATGGAGATAGTTCTATCTGATATAAATACGTCCGTTTATGCGATTAACTTAAAGTTTGTATACTTTACATTGAGACTTGAAGAGGACTTCAGGGAAGACACTTCAAACTCGTTATTCTCCGTTTTGGGTCTATGCCACTTGTTCCCATGAAAAAAAAATAGACAAAATTCAGTGATATTGCTGACTAAGTCATGCTTGTAATTTAATTTAATTTTGGATTTTTCCTTAAAAAAGACCAACAGGAACATGCTCATCCGAGCAATTTGTTCCGGCGCAACCGTCATTGCACGGGTTATCTTGGCTCTTAATGAGCTAAATTTTGAGGATTTTTGGAATCACATGCATGAGTCATGACGCACCAATATTCCTTTAGATGCTATGCTCACTTACGTACGTTACAATTTCACGCATCAGATTTCGCGGAAACTGAGGCAAATGTTTGTGAATTTCGTCCGATGTCGCACGACATCATTGTTGTGCCTTCATGAACGTGGTGAATCGGCATGACTCGCCGTACAAAATTGGCATTAACCACGGGTCAGGGTACCTTCCTACCTCATCGCGCTTCGTCGTGCATTTTGTACTTGTCTCACCACCGAATAAACCGCGCCACATGGATACGAGCACGCGTTCTAAATAATCTCTCATCTTTACGAGAGAAGTCTAATATTTCTTGATTAGTAGGTAATTTAGGATCTAAAAGTTTCCCCTTTGAAAATCGGACACAGAACATCGCGATCCTCATATTTTTAAGTGACATGATTCCATAACACACGAAAAATAACGGGAAGAGCGACCTCATACGGTTGTTGAGTGGAAGTTGCGTCTTCACAATGGAAGGACCAGTCAATAGGTAAATCACCATAGATTTTGAAATTGATAAACTCACTCTTGGTCGTGTAATGACTGTTCATGGCCTCGATGTTCTCTGCCAAATGGATAGTAAAACTGGACTGCATTTTGCAATTTGGAACTATAAATTCTGGCTCATCTGAAAAAACACTTATGTGCATAGGGAAACGAATGGTACATACGTTGTTTTTAAACCGGGCCAGAATTTATGGTTCGAAATTGCAAAATGCAGTCCAACTAGAAGAAGCGAGCCTCGATTTGCGACGTATTATTATCTGAATTTTGATGTCAAACATGTTTTATTTCATCATAGCAAGTCGGGTATTCGACGTTGAGAGCGAAAATAGGAACACGGAAAAATTTCGCGGCTGAATGTTCCCAGTCTAAGATTTAGAAAAAAAAAAATTGAAAATAAATATATTTATTTTCATAAGAGAAGATATTTATTTTCATTTACTTTTTTTGAGAAAAAAACACGGTTACTTTACGGTACACACGGGATTCCACGGTAGTAGAACCGTGGACTTTGGTAAACGTAACCATGCTCATAGTAGCTTCATTGTGCTCATAGTAATATACCTAACAGTGGACGAGGTAACATAACCGTGCTTATCATTACAATGATCAAAACTCACGGTTCTATACTGGCATGCTAGAGAAAAACGCCGTATGAACATTCGAGAGTTGCCAAATTTCCCTTGATGAAACATGTATTTTTGACGCGATTCAAGCATACTTTTCCTTGAAATTTACAGATATTTTAGATTAACTTGGGTAAGAAATTGTCTGAAAATTTTGGGGAGGAAATATTTACAATTATCCCAGTAAATTCGGGTTTTCTCGAGAGAAATTCGGCAACGTCTGAAGGCTCATACGGCGTTCTTCCTTAACACCGCGGTAGCATACTACCATGGAATCTCGTGTGACATCACTATACCGTGGTAACCATAGAAAAACCGTGTTTTTTTCTCCGTGACATAGCTCGCTAAAAAAAAGGCTAAAAACTCGAAAAGTGCGTAAAAAGGCATTAAGACTTATTATCGCCTTCCCTCACTCTCCCTTCTCCTTCACCCTCTTGCTTTAATCCGCTCATTGATGGGTCGCGGATACAACAGAAGTAGAGAACATCTTCTATGCATCTATTGACATTTTGTTACTCACATTGCCGGTGTAAAGACACAACCATAACTTAATCTGAGGGAGTGAGGGTAGGTAAGCTCTAAAAGTAAAATATTGACTATGAGATTATTGACCTGCCATTGGCACAATGTGATTTGTTGTACATGAGTGGAAACTTCCTCAATCGAGCACCATTACCGCAATACTCTAATTAATTTGTGAGTACGGTATCTGAAGACTGTAGGTGTTCTGGCGTCGGGGACCTCTGTAGAAAGTTACAGTTAGTAGAGTACAGTGGTCAGTCCGGTAAAGTCTGGACATTATAATAGGAACGACGGCTCCTGGTTTTAAGTCATTAGAGCTTCAATTGGACCGCGTTAAACAGAAAGGAGCCAAGTCACATCAGCTATTGCCAAATTTAATTGGGCAATTTAATTTTGCACATGAAAATGGTTGTGCGGATTTTCGTGCAAATTTCAGTAAATATTTTGCATAGTAGGTGGCAAATTCTTTCACATTTTCAAAGGAATCCGCACAAACGTTCTCTCGTAAAAAATCAAATTGCCCATTTAAATTTGGCAATAGCTGATGTGGCTCGGTTCCTTTCTGTTAAACTCGGTTCTATTGCTCTCTGTTGCGAGTGAATGTGGGAACCATTTATTAACTGATGCAATGGTAAACCCGTAAATCGCAAGCGGTTTACATTCGAAAAATTTGCATTTGAATTGATCTTCGCCTTGCAAGCTCATCGAACGGTGCCCAAGAGCGCAAATTCCTAAATGAAGAAAAACGGAATCAAAGACATTTTAATTTTCGTCAACACCTCAACTAGGATATGCAAGGAACTTTGGGCCGGTCTCGAGGATTACTCTTTGAAAGTTTCGCACCTGAACGCAAAAAGGATTTACCAAAAAAGGGAAATATCCAAACAAAGAACGAATCTATGAAGTAGGTTGAAGGAAAATCTACGAATCTTGCTCAGCTGCCTAATTTTTTTTGTAATTTTGAGGACCGGCAACGTTGTAACGCATTTAAACATTCAAACCATTTTTGGAATAATAACTACGTTACCGTAAAAATCATTACTGATTAACTTCATCGGCACAATTGCCGACGCTGGACAAGTTGAGAGGTAAGAGAAAGAAGCAAAGCGATCTCAGTTGATATTGCATGCGCGCGACGAACAAAAAACGAAATTCATTTAAACTCCGGGATGCAACTATTCGAGCTTAACGGATGTCCGTGTTGCATACACACGAAAAAGAAGGCGTTTCGACTTTCATGGCAACCGCGCCGAGCCGATTCAACCGCGGAGCGGCAACGTGCAGAGCCCATGATGAAAGATCGCCTTCAATTCTTCAATTGTACAACGAATATATCTTTCAGACACGAATAGTTGTGAGCTACAAAGCATGGGACACAGTTGGAACTTAGTGTTAGGGGCAATCGATCGATCGTTCGCGAACTGCATGTAGGCCGGTGGAAGAATTGCGTAGGCCACGACCTTGAATAGTGGATTATATAAAATTCATTTCGTTTTGATTAAAATACACTTCATTTTTGCATACTCCAGCCAAATTTGTGTAATCGCGCTGCCCTGCGTATTTTCAAAAATCACCGCGGGCTCTGGGAAATGGCCGGCGTGGTTGAAGTATACTCAGACTGGTAAATATATCAGAAAAACTGTAGAGTTTTGCAGGCTCTTGCCGCAATTGTTTTTCGCGCAAAGTTCGAAGCTTTGGAAATTTTCTTTCGGAAGATGAGGTCCTTTTTTACCGATGTGGTCATAATTATAAGGCAACGAAGCTTCCTTGCGTATCTACAACGACGAAAAAGAGCTTGGTCTCTTTTCCGCTGACTCAGATTTTAACACAGAGTAGAAGAGTTGGATGGAGCGAGAGGGGAAAACGCGTGAGATATCTATTTTCATTTCCAATTAGGTAATATTGCGTATCCACGAAATGAAGGAGAATCTCTTTTCGGCTGATTCAGAGACTTCGACGCGAGGGTACAAAAGTTGGACAGGGGGTACTGCGTGATACAACTATTTTAACTTTCATGTAGGTAATATTGCGTATCCACGAAATGAAGGAGAATCTCTTTTCGTCTGACTCGGAGACTTTGACGCAGGAGTAGAAAAGTTGGATGGGGAAATGCGTGATACAATTATTTTAACTTTCATGTAGGTAAAATTGCGTACCCACAAAATGAAGGAGAATCACTTTTCGGCTGGCCCAGAGACTTTAACGCAGGAGTAGAAAAGTTGGATGGGGGAAATGCGTGATACAACTACTTTAACTTTCATGTAGGTAAAATTGCGTACCCACAAAATGAAGGAGAATCACTTTTCCGCTGACTCGGAGACTTTGACGCAGGAGTAGAAAAGTTGGATGGGGGAAATGCGTGATACAACTATTTTAACTTTCATGTAGGTAAAATTGCGTACCCACAAAATGAAGGAGAATCACTTTTCCGCTGACTCAGAGACTTTAACGCACGAAAAGAGAAATCGGATGAGGCGAAACGCGTGATACATACAACTATTTCGACCTGTGTTCTATTCTATTCCAACTATTTGGTTCGTAAAACCCAACTTTCTGTTCATGTAGCCGAACTTAAGAACTGATTAAAGAAGATCTGTTGCACAAACCGAACTTGCGGTTACACCTATAAATAAAGTTGATTATTCTAAAGAGTGAACGCTCAACGCGCTGCTTTTCATGAATAAAACTTATGATAACTAACAAGGATGTTGATATTTTGCGTCGATATAGTGCGTCCGCACTAATTTTTACACAGCTAGAGCGTAAATTTTTAATTTTTGAGAAAATTAAAGCTTATGTATTGAATACTTTTTTAAAAAATTACTGTGAAAGCGTTAAATGTTGAAATGATTTCACTGCGAAAGCATAAAAATTCTAAAGAATTGATGCAACTAAGTTTAATTTCTGAAAAATTACTGGGATCGCACTATTTATCGCAATGTCATAGTGAGTAGGCTGAATCCCTTGTCACTCAAAAGTTCAAAACTGCGCACGCCGAAGGACTTTCTGCATCCCTGATGAGCACTCATTGGATTTGCAGTTTTCGGACATTTGCGCTTATGGAACTGTATCAACTTATCAAATATGTTGGATGAATTATAGAGGTATCAAATAATCTTTTCACGACGTGTAATCCTGTCATTTACGATGGTTATTTTTGTTGAATTCTTCCAGATCTCTTAATCCTGTTCATTTGCTTGTCTATCTCGTTAACATTTTTGAGATCTCACGTGCAGCCTGCCCAACTTTAGATAAGGAGCTCCTGAGTGAGTACACGAAACTGGTAAAATTCATGAACATAAAATTTCTTACATAACTTGTAAGTTTAATACCTATCTTGAGCGCCTCACTCTCCAACTCAGAATATTAACAGAGACGATTAGTGATTCAGGAAAGTTTTCTGAGAGGAATTATAAAATGTATTCTGCAAAGGCCTTAAAATAAGCGGACGAAGAAAGTCCAGTGTCATACCTAGTTCGGAATGTCTCATTTCTCATCGCATCTTTGCGAGATGGAAGTCTGTTTGCTCCCATACAAAAGATCTCTTCAAGGTCCAGCCTTCCTCCAAAAAATTGGAGATTTTTCTGCACAATTTGTGATTGATTGACATTTCGTCACCTTCCAGGCAAAGTATCACAAGCGCCATGCGACGTTTAAAAATTTCCGCCGCCATTTTATTTCTTTACTGAGAAATTGTTGGTTGAATCTGTTTGGAATTTTCACTAAATTTTATCGGCAGCACAAAGAAAATTCAGTGAAATTTTCGGACAGCTTCGTTGAACAATTCCTCTGTAAAAAAATAAAATGGCGGCGGAAATTTTTAAACGTCGCACGGCGCTTGAGATACTTTGCCTGGAAGGTGACGATTTCTGGAACGTCCGGGTTTTTAAGGGGTTTCCGATCATCTTTCATGGCTTAAGCCAAAAAACTAAAGATTTTGTTCGAGTTCCGCACGGATTTTAGATGACCTCCTACCTCCTGCTAATGGACGTCTAGCTTAAAATTGCTGCCCGCTGGAAATTAGGAAATTGTTACACTTTCAAAGCCATCTCTGATAGTGCCCACCTAAGGAGCCGTCCCTAAATCACGTAACGCACTTTTTCGGCATTTTTGGCCCCCCTCCTCCCGTGTGGCGCATTTGTGACGTAGGTTCCTATGGTTTAACATATGAAAATAAAATGACGTAACGTTCTGCGGACCTCTCTCCCTCTTAGAGTGTTAGGTACGTAATTTAGGGATGGTTCTTGATTGACAGATCATTCTTTTAAAAATTCATTAAGTGTAATCTCCTTGGCTTCTTGCTCAAATAGGGTCTGGATTGACATGCCCAGAGAAGGAGCAAATTTTGGAACTGCACAATCGGTTGCGGCAGATCATCGCTGTGGGTCAAATAGGTCAACCACCGGCGAGAAATATGGTTGAAATGGTGAGTAAGTAATTTTCGGAATATTATTGTTTGCATAACATATTTAAAAGGGCAATCACGTTGGCGAGACTTACTGACCCATTTGTCGGTACACCAGGGGGGGGGGGGGTTGCCAAAATGTATGTCATCAAGGTTATAGGACATGTCGACAACAATTTTTTGTCCACGCACCCGTTTTTCTAGCAGTTTACGTCCACGCGTTTTTTCGGCAGGGGAGTTTGGGTCCACTTACCACTTGAGACCCAAAGTTAATAAGTCCACATGTGAATACATGTAAGTCTTAGTATCTGTATTCAATAACGTTTAGAATGACTTTGAACTTCATTAGAGGAAAAAGTGACTTGAATCAAGCAGAAATAAGCTCGAATCTACCGCCAAGAGAATAACCTCATGAATCAATAAAGAAAATAATGGTTGTTTAAAGAAGAAAATATGCTTACGTACAAAGAAAATTCACTTAAATCAAACAGAAACCCGCTTTCATTCAGCTACTGTCTTCTTGATTTAAAATAAAATCTTCTTGACTGCATACTCAAGAATGTTTCTGCTTAGATCGAGTTACTTTTTTCTCTAATGACATTTAAAAATTATGCTAAACGTCATTAAATAATTACTGAGTTTTTGGACTGCCGCTCTCTTTTTGTGCCGGAGTATCTTGATTTATTTTGCGAGGGAAACTCCGTACTCTTAAAAGATCCCTGTCATCCTTAATTTTTTGGAGCGCCTTTAATTTCGTATGATACTGTGCAACACCTCTGTTGTGAAGTAGTTGCTTAAGGCGCCGTGGCACGCTGCGGTTCGGCGCGGCGCGGCAGGAAGGCGGTCAACGCGCACCGTGCATTGGCGCCTACAAACCTAAGTGGATACTTCAAGCATTGCGCAATGCGTGAAGTATCCACTTGGGTTTGTAGGCAACTTTGCTGTGTTCGGCTCTAATATTTAAACTCGTTGAGTCAGCATTTTTCAACTCGTGATTTTGAAATGTTTGCACACTCTGCGTGCATTATTCTCATTTAGATCGATGGAAAAAAATATTTAAAAGAAAATATAATGTTTGTTTTTTAAGTATTCAGGTAGTTCCGTGTCAAATGACTTACAAAGCACTTTGATTTTTTCTTTTATATTTTGTGCTTTTACTGTGCTGCAGCGTGGTGTACTCATGACCAAACGCTTAAAATTGGACGCATTTGACTCTAAAAGGACGATGTAAAAATACCAACCAATGATTGCAAGCTTCTTGGTTTTTTTCCTCTTTAACAGGGATACTTCACGCATTGCACAATGCGTGAAGTATCCCTGTTAGGTTTGTAGGCGCCAGTGCGTCGCCGCTCCACTTTGCGTTAGGCTCTAATATTTAATCTGGCGGAGTCAGCGTTATTCAACTCACGATTTTGAAATGTTTGCACATCCTGTATGGATTATTCTCATTTTAATTGATGAAAAAAAAATATGTATTAAAGGAAAATATAATGTGTGTTTTGTAAATATTAAGGTGGTTCCGTATCAAACTTAATGATTTCCAAAGCACACGAATTTCTACACAATTTCTTATAGCCTTTTATAATCGATGGCGAAAAAGCAATAACCAGGCGATAAAATGTAAAGCCCGGCGATAGGAACTATAGCCCGGCTGCATATTTTTTATCGCTTCCTATAGCTCGACCGTATGATTTTCTCCGCATTCTACAGCCAGCTATATGATTTTCTGTAGCCTTCTTTAGCCGGCTATAAGAATTCCTATGGTATTTTGAAACGCAGCTCTTATCGCCAATTTTTACCAGGGTTATCTTTGTTTGCACGTTGTAGACTTCCTGTCATAGGGACTTTGTTTTTTCTTTACAAAACTATTCTCTATGAATTTTTAAAAACAAGTTTGATTTTCCTTTCCTGTCAACAGTTTATTCTGCAAAAAATTCATGTTATAACGTTAGCTTGTTTCTTTTGGAAAAAGATAAATGGGAGCGGAAATATTAAAACATCGCTACAGAAGTATCTGGTTTTGCACTTTGGCCATTGATATGGTATTTATTGGCTCCTCCATACCTAATTAAGGCTAGAACACTAGGTCTCTTTCCTAATGAGTTCTTTTTAATTCATTTTCATTTTCTCATTTTTGCAGACTTGGGACGATGAACTTGCTTCGAAGGCGCAAGCACTGGCCGACACTTGTAGATACGGGCACGATGGTGCAAGTCAAAGGGCTGTGGGTGCGTTTCTGTGATATTGCAACAATCTTTTGACGACTAATTCTGTAAAATTTGTGTGATATCCGTAATTAGATTCCTCATTATATCTACTCACACTTTGAATACAGTTAAATTACAGGAAAATAAACTAAAAACCGTTTAATCATTGAATCAATCACAATTGGCTAATGGTCATTTACAACCACCTAAAAGTCATAGCAAAAAAGTAATGACGATCGATGCAGTTAATTTAAGGTTGAAATATTAATTAAGTATCAAAAACTTGTTTACTGTTTCAAACATTTGAAATTTACAACATAAGTACTACATTCTTCAGGAATTGAACCTATTTTTAGTTAAGATTTTGTAAGCACAAAATAATTTAAATGTTTACTGAACAACATAAAAAACAATTAAGATTCGTCCCTTGAGTTTTATGGACTCATCAAAAACTTTTAGGTAAATTCGAGGTCAAATTAAGATCATACAGCACAATTACAGACTTTAATTCTTTTTAATGAATGAATAATGAATGTAATAATTTCTCATGAGAACCAGGGATATTTGCAACCTCAATTCGCAAAAGACCGTAAGTAGTGCGTACTATGATTGCAGGTCGATTTCGTGTTGGACAGAATATAGGGATGACCTGGATCACATTAGAACAACGAGCAGAACCGAATTTTGCCTCGAGAATTTATGCGTGGTTTGAGGAAGTTAAGAAGTACAAATTCGGAAATCCCTTCTCACCGGTGACTGGTCACTACACTCAGGTCAGTACTTTATTGTTTACTAAAATATAGAAAAGAAGTAATATATAGTAAAGAAAAACATAAGATATAGTTTTAAAAAAGAGTCGAGTGTTAAAGTTAATTAGAAAAAGTTAAATGTATCCTTAAATTAAAACCGTGTCAAGAAGTAAAGAAGAATAATTTTTACCACCCTGCTAACACTTCATCTTGATTTCTCTGTATCTCTTTTCAGATGGTTTGGCAGGATACATCACATATCGGCTGTGGATACTCGTATTATTTAGAGGGACAGCGCTATACAAAGGTGTACGTGTGCAATTATGGCCCAACGTAAGTTTTAAAACTAAATTTTTTACCTATAATAGTAATTCTTGAGGTTCAAGAAGAAATTCAATGCAAAAAGTGCGAACTTAAGAGACACAGGACGGTGTCCCAGTAGCACAGATTGCAATAAATTGAAATTACACGGTGAAATTATTGAGCCTGCATCGCGTATGTTGCCTATCTAGGGAAACTTCTTATTAAGATTCCTCTCAATGAAATTGCCTATTGCAATTGCTCGTGGCATAGCAAATTGCCTTTCTTTCTGATGAACGGAACTAATCTTGTTGGTTGTTTAAAACTGACATTTATTGACTTTCGATGGTGAAACTTGTGAACCCTGTGTCTCAGTTTGCAACATTGCAGACTTTATCTCGTTACACTTTATCTTTTGAATGGAAAACTATTCAATGATTCTTTTAAACTTCCGTTATTTTCCTTATCTCTGTTCGGAGAAAATTCTGTAAAACTTCAAGGGATGATGATGATATGTTCTCTTTCAAAATAAAATGGGTGTGGAGATTTTAAAACAACACAAAATATGTGGTTTGGGAGTTTCACCATTGATTTGATTTTTTGCTAGGTATGCTGCCTAGGTTACCTTTTTTTCGTAACCCATTATTTCATTTAATGGGGTGGGATGTTGTTCAGAACACATCAGGTATGCAGTAAAAAATTACTGATGTGAATCAAGTTACTGTTCCCTGGAGATCTCTAGGTCTGCCAGGTAAAATGAAATTGCAAGTGTCATTTGGTTTGGTTGTAACAAGTGTAATTCTGAAATTTCAGAGGAAATATAATTGGGTATGATCCATATGAAAGTGGACAATTTGCATGCGATGCAAAAGGCTTGGCGTTTTCGAGAAAATATTATGGCTTGTGCGGTGAGTTTCTTTTCTAAAAACTGTAGTTTTCTGTTTAAATCGCCCTTTTTGATTGAAATAATTATTTGAATTGAGATAAATAGCATAATTTGAGAGAAAAAAAACAAAAATAGAGAGGAAAAAATGACTAAAAAATGTATAAACAAATTTATAAAGAAGAAAGAAAGAAATAGGAAAAAAAATAAAGAAAAATTGAATGAAAAAAACTGGCGCGCAGAAGTGTTTTTATAACCAGTGACCAGTGTGATGAGAGGTGAGTAAAAAACCATTACCTAAATACTAGGGAGGAAAATGTAGGATTTTTTATTTTTCCTATCAACCTGCTTCATTTTTTTAAAATAGTAGTAGAAGTAGAATGAGTTTATTTTTACAAGGTACTTCAACATAAGAGGCCATTTCCATATCTGGAATTTTTTTTTTTTTTTTTTTGAACAGTGAAAAAAGAGTAAAAAACCCTTAATCCCTTAAACTTTCGAGTCAGTTGTTGATGATAAAAAGGCAGCTTCATTAGATCTGACTGCATTGATTCTAATTTTTCTTTTTCAGAGAGGATTGATGCAACTCCTTGGATATGCAGTTGATCGAATTCATGTAAAGAGACAGTCAACAGGGCAGGAGAAGAAAGAACTTCACAGAATATGATTATGAAAATGCTCAAAATGTATTAAATGCATACATGCTATAGAAACATTGATGCAAGGTGGCAGAGAAGCATTTCCAGGGTGGTGAAAAAAACCAATTAGGTTGACAAAAAAGTAATAATTGGTTCGTAAACCAATAAACTAGGAAAATTCTTGCTTACAGTAGATAGACATGTTTCTGCAAAGCATGCTACATGTAAGATGAGATCAACTTGGAGCAAAGGCGATTGTAACGGGGAAACACAGATGTGGTAGGTTTAATCAGAAAAGAGATATCGATGGTGAAACTGCAGAAATGCGTATCTCGGTTTGAGGCGTTGCAGACTTACTGTCATACTTAATTTTCTACATCGAAAACGAATAAAAGTCAATTCTTGAAAACTCCGGTGATTTTTCTTATCTATTTGAAGAATATTCTGTGAAAATTTCAAGCGATTACTTCGGTTTGATGTCCTTTTAAAAATAAAATAGGAGCAGATATTTTGAAACATCGCAACCGAGATACGCATTTTAGCAGTTTTACTGATGATATGTAATAACATTCATTTTACCCAAATTTCATATTCAAATAATGTCTTGAACTTTGTCGAGAGATGCAATCCGTAAAAATCAATTTACAGCGTCTGTTAGGCTATTCAAATAAAAAAAAGGTGAATTGAGGAAAGAGTTTATTACACTAAGAAGTTAAAAAAAAAAAAAAAGGATTAGGCTTTGTGTATAAAAATTAGATTTGTACTGCTGCTCATAAGGGTCAGGTCACCTCATGTAAAAATCCAACTGTGAAACTGAAGATTACTAGACCAAACAGCACATCTGATAAGTATGTGCTAATATTTCACTATTTTCTTGTAACAATGACTAGTTTCTTTGTAAATCATAAACAATGGAATACACGTATATTGCTGCAGCAAATTCATGATATGTGCATCCAAAGTTACCATTTGCCAAAAATGACCAACCAAAGAATTGTTGGATTTTTGAGATGACATTTGCACTAACTGGAACAGGCACAGAGGCTATTTCCTGTCTGAGGTCTCAATGCGAATATTAACATCAAAATCCGACCACATGATCTACTGAAAATCCATCCATTACCGACTTGGATTTTGGCCCGAGAAGTTAAAATTTTGCCTTGTCAGAGATTAGCATAAAGTCTTGTGACTTTTTCAATTTCCTGAGCTATCAAAAATATACCTGTCAAAAACCAGATTTTTGGGGTCATACATTTAACTTGAATAAAATAATGTATGTGAAATAGAATCCAAAACTTAATTGGTCATGTTGGTCATGGCACTGAAATTATTTTAGTGTGAATGAATTGATGTTCACTGATATATATCAAAAAAGAAAACGATTATAGAATGTTCAATATCTCTCAGTTTAGTTTAAGTCCAATGCGAGTATCCCTAAATTCATTGCTTTATTAACGGCTGAACTGAGTCTCCCCTGATTTTTACTGAGAAATTTTTCATGTCACTCACTAATACATGTAAGCTCAGCTTTCCTTTCAAAATAAACACAACAGGGAAAATATTAGATGTCAGAGAAACTTAGTCAATGCATTGGTGCTTCCCCAACTTGCTCAGATGTGCAGAAAAAGACATGGTTAAAGGGGAAAAGTTCAAGCAAAATCAAATAAATGTTAAAAAAATGTATATAATTGAAACTCTTGTAAACGTTTAAAGTTTTAGAGCCTGGGTGACAAGTCAATTGACAAAAAATAAATAGAAAATTCTTGGAATATGATAAATATATTAAATTAGGGAGAGTTCATAAGTTACGTAACGCACTTTTCCAGCATCTTTAGCCCCTCTCCCCCTTTAAAACACTTATGTGACAGAGGGTTTCATCTTTGAACAGGGCATAACACTCTCTATGACCTCCTTTCCCCCTCAATGCAATACGTAATTTATAAACGGACCCTTATCTCATCCTCTAGATTTTTTAATGAAGCATTATAAATACCTCAAAAGCAAAGTGTAGATCTACATTCCCAATGAAGATGACATTTTGATGACTAGACGTTATTGAATGGCCATGAAAATATAAAAACTTTAAGGTCTCACAATGCAGCTAAACTCATCATCAGTTCATCCTTTATTGCAGGTAGTAAGTTTTGCTGATCACTACTTTCGTTGGTGATGGATTCAAGAAGCGAATCGACAGTGATGTTTTTAGGATGAGCTCGTCGAACATGTTCCCTCAGGTGCTTACTGCGCTTGTAACTTGATGAACACAAATCGCACCTGAAACTTCGTTCTGAGATATGTGATTGAATGTGATCATCAAGATAACATTTTCGAACGAACTTCTTCTTACAGTAGCTGCATTCAAAACTGGAATTCAGAAAAGAAATTGATTTTAGCTTCGGTAGACTTAATCTCTATTTTTGGTCTGGACAATGAAAGAGTACTGTGTTCAATACTTGCTCATGTACACAAGTTTAAGCAAATCTTACAAAATTAATAACTTGCGCCAGAGGAGCTTCCCATGACGTTTAAATTTGTAGAGGAAAAAGAGAGAATAATCATCAAGAGTTCAATTTAAAGATTAATTAGCTGTAAGCAGACTGACGTCCTCACCTTCTGCAGCCTGATTGTTGAAATTCTTTGTTTGTCGGGACGACATAGATGACATAAGTTAAAAGGCGGAGCTTGATTGGTCGGCTATGTCTCATCGCTGCTTTGTTGTGCCTTTGTCAGGTGGAATGGACGACATACTGTCGGAAACTTAAGAGGTGCCGTTAGCTTGTGGTGAGTTCCACCCGACATAGGCACGATAAAGCAGCGATAAGACATAGCCGACCAATCACGCTCCGCCTTTTAACTTATGTCATCTATGTTGTCCCGACAAACAAAAAATTTCAACAATCAGGCTGCTGATAACTGCCCTACTCAAGTTATAGGATGCTCATTCACTTGAGAGGAGAGTCAATTTCCGAAGAGGTGAGATAGAGGCTCAATCATGAACATTATTCCAACAATTTAATGCAATCAGAAATTGGAACAGGTAGAAAAGAGTGACAATCATAACACTACCATTATAAAAGTATAGCCTTTTCATACCACCGGAAGCTCAACTAAATTAGCTTTTGAGATGATCATCAGTAGGTACATTCAGAATTTGAAAAATTGCTCAAAATGTCACTCCTCAATCAAAATTGATCAATGTTGGTAATTCTTCCTTAGAGTAATTTTTGTATTATGAAAAAGAGGATACATAATAGAGGTAACAGAAACATGAGGAAGTTTTAAAATAGTTACCCGAGTTGTCCTTTGTGTTTTTTTAAATGATAATTAAGAGCTGCTCTGCTTTTAAAGACCTGCTTGCATTGAATACAATTGAAAGCAATGGTGTCTTCACTATTCTGACAATGGAGCGATTGGTGAGTTTTCAGACTAGATTTAGTTGCAAAACTGTGACCGCACACATTGCAAGCATGTGACTTTGGAAAACCCAACTGATCTGCGAAGAAATGCTTAGAAGCCATATGCAATTTCAGACAGTCCAGCCTGTAGAAAGCTTTGGTGCAGAGGTCACAGCGATGCGGAGGATCCTACAAAAACAAGAGAAACAACTTTTATTGATGGAAGAGAGGAGGAAATTATCAATTAAACATTGCTGGATCCAAAAAAAGGATGAGGAGTGCTGTCACTCTTTTTGTTCAACAAAAACAAGGAAAAACGAAAACAGAGCTGTGAGAGAAAAATTTAAATTTAACGTTGAAAAAGAGAATTCACTCCTTTTGTTTGATGTGGCTGAATCCTTTCAAGCAGTTAAGTCAAGAAAAACTATTTCTCAAATACATTAATATCTGAAAAACTATCTAGAACGAGAAATTTTTAAAATTCTGATGTTTTGATACGTGCATGTTGCTACGATTTTAGATTTAACAGCTACGAAAAAAAAAAAAAAAAAAAAAAAAAAAAACTTATTGAAACTCTGCGAACACTTCGAAGGCAAGTCCGTCTAGTTTGTGCATGAACTGACCATGACAATATCTTTTATTTGCAGCCTGACTAAACAATACCATACTTTTTACACGCATCTAAAAAATTTGTCACAAAACGATCAAAATTCATGCAAATTTAACTACAGTTGAATTTCAATGATTTCCAAGCAAGTGCGAGCAATGAGTGTTAGCATTAAACACTTTGGAAGTGACCTATGAACAGAGCTCAATTGTATTATATGCATTTCCAATCTATATTTTTGTTGACAGAACTAATGAATAGATTACTTTTTAATCGGAGAAGCTTTTTATGAAGACTGACTCATATCAATAAATTTTCTCCAATGCATATGAGATAGGACTGTGCGAATATCCGCAATTCCGACTATTTGTGCCGCGAATATTCGGTGAATATTTGCTTTATCTGTCTCGCGCACTATTTGCAAATTGCGAATAATCGCGCTGTCGCGAATAGTGAATTTTTGAACTGACATTTTCAAATATTCGCGCCGAATTTTCAAATAATTGCGCCATCAAAAATAACGAATTTCCGAGTGGCAATCGTGAAACGTTGCGAGAACCGTTGAGGCTTCTGCTTCCACCCGAGACATTGCGAACGGCAGATCTTCTTTGATCTTTACCGACTTTGCCGAGTTTACGAACAGCGAGCGCGATTGCGATTAGGGGGATAAGCAAAGAGCCCAAATTAAGGATTGAAAGACACAGAAATGTCTGAAGTAGAAAAAAAAAAAATTTCATAAATACATTTTCATTTACACTAAAAAAAATAAAATACAAAAATTTGTCTGGTGATCCTTCGATACTAGCTTGACTGCCCGCGCAATTAACTTCAAATCCCGGGAATGCATACGTACCTGCAGGGACAGTCAAGCCAGCATCTAGGGATCTTCAAACACATTCGTAACAGCCTAGGCTACTACTGTTGTTTTCTGTGCAGGTGTATGAGCAAATGGAAAATTCTTAAAAAAATTAATCACATTTTTTTTGTCGACTTTTGTGATATTCGCAAATTTTCAGACTTAAAAAAGTCATTTAAAATTATTCGTTTTACTATTCGTAGCTGTGAATAATTGACTTAAATTATTTGCTATTCGCTTCGCTATTCACTTCGCTATTCGCTTCGCTATTCGCTTCGCTATTCGCTTCGCTATTCGCTTCGCTATTCGCTTCGCTATTAGCGAATAGTTGCCGAAATTATTCGCTATTCGCTTCGTTTGGAAAATTCACTATTCGCACAGCCCTAGAAGACTCATATCAATAAATTTTCTCCAATGCATATGAGAATAATTTAATATACTTGCACATGTATTTAAAACATTTTTTACCTGAGTATGTGTCTTCATGTGGAGAGCAAGTTTGTTGGCATAGGCATAGCGTTTATCACAGATAGTGCAGTGGAATGGACGAAGCTGTTCCTCGGTCAACCCTGACATGTGCTTTTGCTTTACATGATCCTGTAGACTTCTTTTTTGGGAGAATTGTTTATCACAATCCTTACACTGATACATCCTGGAACAAATCGATCCTTGAGCTTGGCACTTCCTACTTTGACCCCCTAGTTATAGTCATGGTTCATGGGTACATGCTGAGGCTGTGCGTGCCCACACCTGATATTCATTGCCCAAGAATCGAGACTCCACAGCATACAGATGTGAAGAGTTTTTGTAAGAGAGAGGTGCGTACACAATTGAGCTGTTGTTCTTAACAGCGTTATCCACGTGTGCATTTTCAGTCTAAGATGCAGTTCTGTAGGTGTGGGTGATAGTTCTTACCTCAGTTATTAAACCCTCCCTTCATTAGTATATTGGTTATAATTTATTAAAGCTATTTATTTATTAAACTTCGTATATACCAAGCACTGCTTTTGCAGGATAAGGATACTAGTTTAGTTTACAATTATCCGCGACTTAATCTACATACTAGATAATACAACTGCAAATTGATTATTTTAGATCCTCTAAAATGCATAAATCGAATGGTAGGGCTAAATTTTTTTGCATGATTCACCAAAAAAAAATGAATACGACCCTCAGTGTAGGTCGGCAATCACATAACTCGGAAAACGAAATTTTTCAGGAGAGGGAAAAACTCTACATTCCTCATCTTTGAAGGTAGAGGGGAAATAATTCTTAAAGACAGCGAGGATAAGATGCTTTATAAGGCTCTACCATCATTTTGAATGATATTCTCATCTGTCAGGAGAAATGGCCGAAAAACCGAGTTACGTGTTTGTGGAACTAAGGTCCAACACTGAATTCTGAGATACGTGTATGGCGAATTACTGTTTCAAACCTATTCTTTGCCGATGTTGACTAAATAAAGACTCAATATAGAGTTTTAGGTGAATCGACAGATGCCATTTTATGTGTCAGAGCAACGTGCAAAATATTGCATCGATTATCCATAATTTCAGCTACTTGTCATTTGTTTCGAATTTTGATATCGAACTTCTTTTGTCATGAGACTGAAGAACTCATGTACCACATTTGACAAAGAAATTCAACTTATTGGAGACGTGGTTTTTTTAGAGGAAAAATATGGCATTTGAGTGCAGTTTCGATATCAATATCCAATGCGATATGTTTCCTCTAAAAAAAACCACGCCTTCCTTGTGTTGAATTTCTTTGTCAAATTTGGTACATCAGTTCTTTAGTCTCATGACAACAGAAGTGCGATCTCAAAATTCAAAACAAATGGCAAGTAGCTGAAATTATGGAACTAACCGATGGAAAACCGCCAAAAATCGAGTTATGTGATTGCTGACTTACACCGTCGAAATTCTGAAAGAACACCTGCGATATTAATCCAAGTTTTAATGGATTTTTGCTGAGTGCCCAACCAACATTGCTAGTTCAAACCAACTTAATTGGATCAATCAAGGAGAGAAAAAAATAAGAATAAAGTCCAACCGCCCCAGCTGTTGGCCATAGCTCTCAATCAAGGAGAGAAAAAAATTATAAAAAAAGAAAAACTTCAAAACTTACATTTTATTGGCATTATGAAGGCGGTCTTGATGTCTCAACAACATGGTACGGCTTACAAAAGATTTGTTACAGTTGGGAGAGTCACAGGTAAACAATGCTTTGCCATGTTTGTAGCGCTGATGTCGTAATAGTGCTGTTTCATTGGAGCATACTGTATTGCAATACTCACAAATCCTTGCATCTTCTGTGGTCTGTGAAATTCAAATAGAAAACTTAATAAAACTAGACAGTGAAATTAAATTAAGGTTCATCTGACCCATTCGTGACATAAAATCGTGTGTAATTTCAATTATTCTGTTTCTTGAGATGTTCTTTATGAAAAGTCTTGGAAAAGTATGACTACTGGAGTAAACACACATAAGAAGCATTAGAATTTAAAAATCTTTAAGAAGAAGAGCTTTATCAATTTCTTTTTCCTTTTTTTAGTGTATTTTCCGAAGGAAATACACTATTGCGTTCTCCTTTGTTAAAATTTAGGAAGGTCGGAAAATTCTTTCAAGAACCCTCTTGAAAAAATACAAAAAGAATGCAAATGTACGGAAACCACTTTTTTCCCTTATGGAGACACTGGTGAGATACCTCTTTTTTAACGACAACTGAAGAATCTTTATAACGAAGTTTCATCCTAAAAATTACTTTGCATTGTCAGACCCCCTATCAATGATACATCCTCAGTAATAGCATCTTCAAAAGAGATACTATCAATTGATTAATTTTTTCCAGGAAGAGAATAGAGACTACTTGGGTAATAACTTACGAATTTTGCATGAGTTTTCTCATGACTGTGAAGATACTGGCTGGTGGTAAATGACTTATTACACAAGTTGCAATGGAATTGAGGTTCACCATGCGACTTGATATGAAACCGTAATTTGTTCTTGGCAGCAAACCGCTTCCCACATTCATTACAGCCATATTGATAATCTCCTAGGACAGAATCAATTTTAAAGAATTTATAACTGCTGAATTACTGACAGAGCTCACATTTCACAACCCATTTTTTGAGAATTTAGCGATGTTTAAGCTATAAGTGAAATTTTAGAAAAGCTCTCTGATCGACTGATTTTATTTTTTCTCTTTCTTTTTTGATAATGATAAAAATTAGGTTTACATAATTTGCCAATGGCTGAAACCAATAGGAAACCAAGGCAATACAGATTTTTTAAAGAAAGGAAGAAAGCAGAAGGAAGAAAAAAATACTAGACCAACCCATCTTCTTTCCTTTCAATGTAAGTACTGAGAAGTTACGCACTATTCTAGGACGACACATGAAACTAATTTATTCGTAATTCTAAAATTCAAAACTTGATCAAATTTTCTCTGAATTTTCCTTCCTTTAATAATAATTATTTACCTGTGTGTCTGGCGACGTGCGTATCTCTTACAACTTTCTGAGAAAATCTTTTGAGACAAAACTGGCATTCATAAGGCTTTACTCCATCATGTAAAGAACGAATATGCAATGCGAGAGACATCTTTTTCGAAAACTTTTTGCCACATAAATCTGTAATTTTTCAAAATTTGATTAAAAACGAGAGAATCAAAATAAGGAATAAATACAGAGAGCTTTAAAAATAATTTGATTAGAGAAGAAAAATTGAAATTCATTGAAATTATCAACTACAAAACTGATAGATGCAGAGATAGAACAAATGTTTTAAGGTGTAAAGTTAGAAAAAAAAATCATTTTACGTTTTCCGGGTAAAACAAGTTGTATGCTTGGCCAGTGGAAAGCTAGGTTCTCTAAGTTTTTACAATTTCAAAATTGTGGGCAAAAATTAGCGATCTCTGCTGAATACTAACTCAAAGAGAAGGTAGTGGTGAGGCAATGTTAGACCTTAAAAAATGCCAGACGAGTATTGTGCTAACTGGTGAGACTGGCGAGAGAAAATGTAGGTTATTTCTAAGAATTCTTCACAGGAAGGAGATTGATTTTTATCATGTGATTGCAATTTTTGTATGGAAGCTGAAAAATGACGTAATTTTTAATAAAGGAATAAAAAGATAGATAACTTTGTAATACAGATAGAAAAAGTGAAGACACTTCTGAGGTAGCTCCTCTTGAAGAATAAGTACTGAAAAGTTTATCGGAGCATTACCACAGGAGAAAATTGGAGTAGACTGGATCTTATGAACTTTTCCCAGATGAGATCGAATGTTTCCCAAGCGAGGAAAGGGCTCATTACAATAGCTGCAGGTGAAAACTTTCTTTCCTGAAATACAAATAAATTGTGAAGAAAATTCATGAATAGGAAATTTGGAGTATTCACTGGACTAATGTGCCAATTTTATCAGAGATTTTAATTGAGATCATGAGCATTTATTAAGTAATTCCACGATGAAGTGAACTTTTTATGTTGTATAGATCTGCTCAATTCAGTTGCATCCACAGTTTATTACTTCCATTTTTTCAGTTTTCCAGTATTACATTTTTACATGACCTTAGCCACTTGTAGACTTACCATGTACTAGAGTTTGTTTATAATGTTCCCCTTCTTTTATTGGTGTCTTCAATACATTCAATACTTGGTATGTACAAGAACTTGTTTCCTTTTCAGGTACCTAGAAAACATTGAAAAGAAATATTAATTCTGAATTACAAGGAAAAATATGAGTTTTAAAGATAGAGGACAGAAAACAGCTTTTCAAAAGCCTCAAAGCGTAACGCAATTCAAAATCTGAAAATCTATTGCCTACGATCACTTTGATCGGTGGACATGTTTTACGTATTGATTACTCCCAACTGTATTGCAGATAAGCTGATTACAAAGTAGTGCGCTGAATTGAACACATACCTATTTTGTTCTGCCCAATGATTCAAAAGGAAGATACAGACGTTGAGAAAAGTTTTATGAGTATGAGTTTTAGGACTAGTAAAAGTTTTGTGAGTATTTTCAGAAATTAATTAAAGAGGATATGATGAGTACTGATGACATTTTTACGTTATATCTTGATGTTTAATCACATTAGTTGACTTTCATATCAATGGCTAGATGAGAAAAATGTGTGTCTCAAATGGAACATTTAAAAATCTCTTTTAAAAGAAATTTACGTATCTGCTACTACACATTAAATTACCGCTGTTTCTGGTATCAACCTTGAAGAGAAAAATTCATAATTTTCTACTATTTTAGCAGCAAACAAATATTTTCCGTGCAAGCTGAAAACTCATTTATAGACATCTTGTGCAAAGTCCTAACTTCATCTTAATATCTTTCATACGAATCATATTTAGGAACACTTAGAACTTCAAGTTTCTTACATTTTTTGACTTGAACTTCACATGAGAGTATCCAAATGACTGAGTTTCTTTTGGTGCTGTTGAAGAACAATATGATGGGAAACTTGATGATGAATTATTCAATACAGAGGAGTCAATAGTAGTTTGTCTATTTGAGTAGGTTTCATTTACGTCCGTAGCAGTTACAGACCCTAGATGGTTAGTCTCTTTAGACACGGTATCATGGTCCACACATAGAGACAGATCGTCAACGTTAAGAGTATTTGATGGAGCGTTTGTGAAAGAACTGACATCAGGCATGTTACAATCACTTAAAACTGAACTACCCATATTCACATCTGCAGCATGGCTGAATCTAGACTGGCTTGCGACATTTTGAAAAATATTCTCGCCTTTGCTCAAAGGTGTTTCGGTCTGAGATGTTACATCTTCATTGGCAAAGCCTTTCTTGGGCGTATTAATACTATTGACGATTGACAGATTATCTGACTCCGAATGAGAATAGATTCTGGGAAAAGAAGTATTTTCGAAAATGTGGCTCTCTTTATTTGAAAAGTTTAAATTAGTTTCGTTATTTTCCGTGGGGTGTGATGCAGTATCAACTTGAGAGTATAATTTAGCATAATGAATGTTTTTATAGCTTTCATTTCCAAGAGTATTTTGAGAGATATTTCTGAAATTTGACTGAATTTTAGTTTTCAGATAAGTGCTATGACAGCAGGCATCATTCGTTGGAAAGTTGCTAATTCCTGTATTTTGACTGTTCTTATCACCAGCGCGGGACAAGTCTTCATGCTCTAATTCAAGATGAACTCTAGGATAAAATATATTTTCAAACGATGGGCTAACACGTCCTGATGAAGGTCTGTCATCAAAAGTACTCCCTGCGCTTGATTCAGAATCTGTATTCAATTCGGAACACAAGGGGAAGTGGGTAGCCCCAGTAATAGCTTTTTCGTTTTTAGGAATGCTGGAGGATGTATTTGGAAGACTGTAAGATGCATTAGGAGTTTCTGAAATACTTTGATCTTGACATCGTTGATTTGAAGCAAACTCCATGCATGTGTTCTCTAGCAATCCATGTTGTGTAGGTTCCTGACATTTCGTGACTGGATCTTGATCATTGGAGTTCCCTATTTTTTCATACAGGGTTTGTCTGGTGGAGTTCAGCATGCAGGAACTATCAGTCTTCAAAGTCTCTTCAGTATAAATACGGCTGGAGTTATAGTTGGAAAAAGGAACCAATTGGTTATTATTCTTCTGGCAACACTGTTTCTTCCATGAAATTTCCCATTCTTCAAACATCTGCAGTAATACATCCTGAAATTGGAGGGAGAGATACATTAAGTAATCGATAGAGATTTGAAAAAGAGACGATCAAAGATAAAAACTAAGCTCGAAACATTCCAGTTTTGGCGATTGAGGGGGAAAAAAGTATGCACTAGATGAATTGGATTGCATATTACAAGAAGGAACTAGGAGTTTTGCAATGTTGCTAAGATTGTGCATTTTCTTTTGTCTTGGAAGCAAACCTGCTTATCCATCAACAGTTTCTATTTTACTTGCTAAAAACTTTAAATTTTAGACAAAAATGACCATGTACAACTCATATTTTTTTCATTATTTCATTAATTTTATTGCAAAGAATGATGTTGCACAAGCTTAGCATCATTGCAATGGTTGTGGCTCCTCTTTGCAAAATGCAATCTAATTATTCATCTATTGCCCCTGCTCTGAACCTCAAAAAATAAATTAGTTAGTTGAGTTTTAGAAAACTCAACTTTTTACAAACGCAGCTGAAAAACTTTACAGACTTTTTAAGTTTGATTGCTCATTTAAAAAAAAAAAAAAAAAAATCTGCTTTTCAAAATAACTTACCTTAAGAGCAGTGATGAAAGGCTGAACCAATATGATGATGCCATTGTCAATTTCGACTTCTTGGAGACAAAAAGTTAAGATGTATGATTTCAGCATTCTTCCTTCTTTTAACTGGAACAGAGAGAAAAATTGTTATTTTAAAATCAATTCGTAAAAGAATTTATTCAAGATTTATTCATGCAACATAGCTCATTATAATTTTTTAACAGCAGAACACTTCTCTCCTAAAAGAAGAAGCTGCAGACTATCCAAGTTCCTTTTTTGCTCTGCAGTTCTTTTCTGTAACACTTCCTCACAGCCCATGAAGCAATTTCATCGATTGTGATCGATTATCCGGTCGTTCTCTGGAGCTTGCCGCTCCTTAGGGTATGTTCAAACATATGTCAATGTAAGTATTGTCTATGTCACCACTCATCAGTGGTGCCATCTGGCTGCTCGTGTTAACCTGTTGAGTGGTGCTGATTCAGAGCTAAACAGAGATTGACATCTGTCTCAACATATAATGCGCAACTTCTGCAATGCTGAAGACTTATCTTAAATTATAACTATACCCATGGATGATTTTGCGAATAATTTTAAGAAATCAGTATACCTACACATGCATAACAGACGCTTTCATTGTGCTCTATGGTACTCTGTGACGCCTAACTGCCACAAAACTCGGTCCTCCCACAACCCGTCGGGGAGTTGGCACTCCCTTATTTCATTTAAAACCCCCTGTCGCCACCCTTTTACTGAGTGTCCCCTTTGTCTCCTCCCAGGAAGCACCCAATCAAGCATCTTCTTTGGCAGCCTCTCTTCCGTCATCCTATTGAAATGACCGTACCAGATAAGTTTTTTGGTCATGGCGTCAAACACAATGTCATTTTCGACTTCCAAGATCTGACGCACTCTGTCATTATGGACCAGATCTCTCCTGGAAATTCCTGCTGACCTCCTCCGATCAGCACATCCATTAAAGTAAAAATAGTCTCCTGAGGATAGGGGCAGAGCTCTCTCTCCTTATTAAATGCAACTTGGTCACTAAATGACTCACAGTTTTAAGTTGAAGATAGTATCTCAAGTAGATACTGGACTTAGGAGAATCCTAATTTTCTCGCTCGATTTTAAAATTTCAGAAAGGGAGACATTGTCCCAATCCTCACGGGGTTGTTTCCAGTTGAATTGGCTGTTCCCTCTTGGGAATAGAATTTTAGTGATGTGGGGTTAGAGCAGGCTGCATGGCTGTGATGCTAAAAATTTTCTGGAGACTGCACAACCGGGAAGGAAAAGAATAAATCAACGGTGAAACTAACAGACCATGAATCTCATTTGCAGTGTTTAAAAATCTCCGCTCCCATTTTACTTTAATAAAGGAGAACAAATCAATGTCATTTCTTGAAATTTTCACAGAGTTGTCTTCGTACAAAGCAAAGAAAACACAAAGGTTTTCAAGAATTGATGTTGAGCAGTTTTCTATTTAAAAAATTAAGATGACTCGTCAAGCTCAGGTGACGCGGTTGAACTGGCATGCAATATATCGCATCGATTTTGTCAAAAATCTCAGCAGATTTTGAATTAGTAGCAAAAAAAGGAGGATAGCCCCTGCGCATCCAGAATCATTCTAAACCAAAAAATTGGCAGAATTCCGAGAATTAAGAGCAGACTAGTGTTTGGAAAAAAACCTCCCATTCGAGACAGAAATCGATAGCTGAACCGAATGTGAGGTTTTTACCAAACACTTTCCTGCTGTAATATCTCTGAATTTTGCCAATTTTTGGGTTCAGAACAATTCTTTAGGCTCATGCGCAGCAACTATTGTCCTCTATTTGGCTAAAATGTCAAAATCTACCAAGATTTTTGACCTAAAAGATGCAATATATCGCATGCCAGTTCGACCAAGTCTTTTGAGCTTGACGAATCACCTTAGGTAAGACAGGAAGTCTGCAACGTTGCAAAATGAGATACGTGGTCAGGTAGTCTCACTGTCGAAAAATAATACTTACAATAACAAGTAATCTTTCAATAAGATGAAGAATTTCCTCTATTGAGTTGACCATACTAGTTTCCTGAAAATGTTCCGCCTGGTAGGTATCGACTCAAATATGATTTGTCGTGATACTAAAGTAGATGGATGCGGATGAAGAACAAATAATAAATAATTGGTGTGATATCGCAGCGGAGGATGAGTGTAAAAGATTCTCAACTTTTAAAGATTTAAGAATCTAGTTTAAGGATACAATAAATTTTAAATTAAGTATTAAATTGGCGTAAATACGTATTTAGTAAAACTGTCCATCTTATGGTGATTGCGAATTACATACAAAATTTACGAAAATGTTCTACATTGGTAGAGATTTTCACTATCACAATCATCAGAATTGTAAAAGTCTCGAATTTCTGTCATGCTGTAACACTGATACTGATTGAATCACAAAAATATATTCACTAGGTAACTACTAGGTAATAAGGAAATAGTATTAAGTGTTATCATTTATCAATTTCAATTTGTTATTATTGTCATGATCATGAATGTCATCAAAAGCACAGAGAATGTAGAGCTTGATAACAGGCAGGACCGGTGCCAAGGGAAGGGTGGGGGATTCTCAGACCTAAGATGCGCCTAGCCGTACGGCAACTTAGCTTGCTGTAAAGTTTCAGTTGGGCCCGCGAAGTTCAAAAATAGTAGTTTGCCATGTTCCAAAATGCAACGACCATGTTGGATGAGATGTCACTTGAAAATTTTAGTTGGTTATTTTTATAACAAAAACATAATCTCTTGGTCATTTACTTCATTTTTATGTACACCCAATTTTACTACACCTCTGCATCCAATTAGAGTGACTTGATG
>NW_017564655.1:860656-896332 GCF_001854935.1 Bemisia tabaci | reverse complement strand
GGGGGGGGGGGGGGGGTATCCCTATTAAGGTACATCCACTGATAGCTTTTCCTCCCAACTCTACCCTGGAAAAAATATTGTCTTATGCCAGTTATATGGGTTGAATTCATTTTTTTAAAAAAAATATTTCTAAAATAATATAAAATCACAAGACTGACTATTGAAGGTCAACTTCGTTCTTTGAAACTGAAAAATTTCGCGCCCTACTAACTTTATGACGTCAGTTTTCATCAAGTGCCACCATGTCAAACCTCTGTGCGTCGCTTTATTGTCTTACCTCTTACCCCTCTTACGATTCAGTTATCCTGTGTGGCCAACCCGGTGCTTCTGTATTCTTGTGAATTGAAGTCGCTCCAGCTTTTCAGCCTAATTTCATCGCCTTCCCACACTGTAAGTTAATTTTCATCCCTCCTTTTCTTCCTTAGATCCTAACAAAGTTCTTAATCTGATTAAATTCCATTCCAGCTTTCTTTCAAACCCAAATCCTCACCATCACTCGGGCTCGCAATCACGCCGCTAACGTCCATCAGTGAAGTGTTTTTTCGTCGTGTGTCCGTGTGTTTTCTCTTTCTTCATTCTTTATACCAGCGATTTACAGTTTTCATATCCTAATTCTAAACTACGCATTATTCTGAAGAAATATTTCTAATTTATTTGTAAGTGCAGTGGTTTCGCATCTTGTGCTTTCGCGCGAGTGTCGCAAGTTCACCGAAGTGTGCTTGTCTCCATGTTTTCTACGTTTACGTTTACCATGCCGAACGAACGCTAATACGTATTTATTTCGTTTTCATACACTCAAGTCCGATCCTCCTGTGATTATTTTTCTGTTAGTTTAGCTTGTATCATCGCGAACGTTTAGTGTAGGTTAAGATTCTTTTTCTCTTGGTGAGGAAATTTCATTATCAGCTACATCCATAAATTTGCTTGTCTAAGGTAAATACTGACAAAGAGTCCTATGAAGTTCTTTGTTTTTCATCCCTCCAAGAGCACACATCTTCTGATCCTATGACATGTAACACCAAAGCTTGCCGGCAGACTGATTAATTTTTCTGCTCATATTCATACATCTACTCAGCATTTGTTATAATGCAAGTAAAGTAGCTTGATATAAATGAGTAGGTGTAGGTACATACTGGGTGATTCAGACCACCCGTCCACTATCTCTATCCGGAGAACCACTGAAAATTAAGTTATGAAACCCAAGCCTGTCACAAAGGTGAGGATACTGGGTCCAAGGCCCGGGCCCTGGTACCATGGACCCAGTATCCCTACCCTTGTGGCGGGCCTGGCCCTTACAACTCGATTTTCAATGGTTCTCCGAATAGGGATATCCCGGATCACCCGGTATTTTATCTTTCTCCGTAGTATATCACTGAATCTGGGTGCTGTTCATGTACTCCTTCGTTTCGTAATTGCACTGAAGCTTGTCAATACTTGCATGCTTCTGCTTTAGAGTGAAGCTCAACCTAAGTCTAGACGTAATTGAAAACATTTGAGTTCTGCCCGGCGGAGGATGTGTTCATTGTTGTTTTCTTCATCATGAAGGTGTATAACAAGAACGAACACCCCGAAAATGCTTGCAAGAATATCCCTATAAATATGTATTACCTCCTGTATCATGCCTGCTGCATTGTGGATCGGCAAAATGGGTTTGGACTGCCTGTCTGCTTCCATATTTCGCTCTTGAACTATGATGTAAACGAGATTAAGACTTTGACATTACGTCATAGCTACTAGTTCTTGTTTCCGTCGGACAGAAATACCAGTTATGTTCATACAAACAATTCATTATGGGTTAAATACACGATTCGTGATCAATATTTCGATATGCTTATCGAAAACCTTTGTTTTATGCCGTCCCAATGTGCCTATTGTTGTGCAAGTTGGTCTCCTGTGGTGTATAGGTTGTAGTGCCCGCTGTATGATCGGGATATCTCGGGTTCAATGCGCGGCCAGACGACTCGAGTTTGATGGTTTCAAACAACGGTCAGGTACCTGGGGCTGGCTCAATTAGGCACTAAGGGAGAGGGGTGCATCTCTATTTGTAAGCATCAGACTATTCCCTTGGGGGTATTGAAGAAGAAAAAATGATGGTGAAACTACAGAAATATGTATCTCAACTTGTAGCACTTCTCTGAGAGTATATTGTAAGCATTTCAAGTCATGATGTTCCTTCTTAAAAATTAAATAGAAGCGGAAACTTCAATGTATGCAACTTTGCAGTTTCTGCGTTGATATTCAACCACAAACAAGGTATAAATTATTCAGACTGTGAACTGTATCATACAAACAGATTTGCCGAAAAAGTGTGGAATATCTAGCAAAATCCTGATTTGAACACAAATCGATGTGAATCAGCCTCTTCTGAACTGGCATTTTAGAGATTCACTTTCTCGTATGAACATGCATGATTTAGGTACACTTCAGCGAGAATGAGATAGGTATTAATAGAAGTCAAGAGTTTGTACAAACTGCCATTTTTTGACGTGGGTTGAACCTGAATCTTACAATTTGCACAGAGAAATGCATTTTTGAAGTGCTTGTCAATTATAGCCAGGGCCCATTTCAGGCAGTTTACCCTCCTTGCTGTTCTGTGGAATAGGGAATTCCCTATTACAGTGAAAAAGGGAAGGTTATCTGCAATGGGCTCTATTGATTCATCACTCATTTTCATTCACTATTGTGTTGAAACGCTGAACTACATAAAGCTAAAAACTGAATGGCGCACTCCTATTAGTAGTTGAGGAAATCAGAGAACTAACAGTGAATTTAAAGAAAGTAAGGTGAGGTGTTGTTGAGAGCATTATTTCCCTACCCACACCCACATGCAAAATCGTCTTCTTTTTTTTTGTATGAAGATTGACCATTAATATCTATTCTGTCACTGACAAATCCACTAGCAGTGTGACATCTAATTTCGATGTCATTGGCACGAAGTACAAGAGATGTTTTCACCTTTCTTTTCTTGGTGCATTAATGATGAATAAAAGAGGGAATTTTGCCTGAGACCCAATGATTTTATAAAATACCATTAACTTGGTTCATAGACAGGAAATGGGAACACACAAGACTCTAGATCATCTAGTTTAATTCGCCGTAGACTGATACTAATAACAATAAAATCCGATATCGATTGAGAATCTAACACTGATTGTGAGTTGTGTACAAATATTAATGAATAGGCATATGCCATGGTTGAACAGATACTACTGTACGGATGCGCGTGTTCTCTTTCCACCTTTCCAATAACACCTCTTGAATTTTGGTGTTGTGACACACGATGTTGGATTTTGCACACGGAGAAAAATCGATCTATTTGACAATGTTTGTATCAAAGGTTTTTCTAGAATACTTAACCTTTTGTTTCTCCATCCAAATGAGATTAAGTATTAATGTGTTTAGTTGTTCATGCTGTCACAACTCAGTCAATGATGGGTTAAGTTTCGATGACTACACAGCTGTTCAAACTTTTCAAGGTGCAGTCGTCCGTGACTTAATTGAATTAAGACTGCTTGAGGAAAAATGCATAACTTCGCTTAAGGTGATTCGACAAGCTCAAGTGACGTGGTCGAACTGGCATGCGATATATCGCATCGATTAGGTCAAAAATCTCGGTCGATTTTGAATTTTTAGCGATAAAAAGGACGATAGCCCCTGCGCATGAGCCTAAAGAAGCATTCTAAACCCAAAAATTAACAAAATTCCGAGACATGAAATTCGAAAAAAACCTCGCATTCGATTCAGCCATCAATTTCTGTATCGAATGCGAGGTTTTTTTCCAAACACTATTCTGCTTTCATTTCTCGGAATTTTGCTGATTTTTGGGTTTAGAATGATTCCATAGGCTCATGCGCAGGGGCTATTGTCCTTTTTTTCGCTAAAAATTCAAAACCTGCCGAGATTTTTGACCTAATCGATGCGATACAGCGCACTCCACTTCGACCACTTCATTTGAGCTCGACGAATCACCTTAAAAGAATTGCGAAATTACAGAAGAGAATGCTTTCATTTTACTTTATGTGCCGCGATATGTGTAAGAAAAATGAGGCTATCCAGCGCAGATCAAATACTCAGCCGTGCCAAAGAATTTATTTTTTATAAGGAGACCAAACCGACATCCTGGCTTGAAATCTTCACAGAATATTCTTCATAAAGAGAAGAAAAATCACTGAAACTTTCCAAAAATGACGTTCAGTAGTTTTCCGTGTAGAAAACGAAGTATGACAGGAAGTTTACAACGCTTCAAACAGATAGACGCATCTCTGCAGTTTTACCATCGGGAGCTGAAGATCCACCATTGCATAGGCAATTATTAGAACTACTATTTTGACCCATCTCGCTGCTTCAAGAAAGACCGGATTTTTTTTTGGCGTTCGGCAATTTGGATGAGGCATGATGATAAAAGGTGAAACCGGGGGGAGGGGGGGGGGCTGTCGCTCTGTCCCGGAAATTAAAAGTTGCCGGGGGCGTGGAACACGGAGTTTGCGTTCAAAGAGGCTCTACATGTAGCGTTTTAGGTGCGCGATTTCACAAAGGCTGGGAGGCTGTAGGAGTAACATTTTGTTAGCCTTTGTCCGGGTCGCGGTGGGCTGAAATTGCCAGATCTTTGAAGTGGCCTAACCGAGCGTGATGAATACGTATATGCGTGGCATAGGTCGTCAGCTAAGCGTCTCGCGTCGACGTTTCCGCGTCGATCCACCACTCCGGGGGACGGAATATCCCCCCTGTACTCGCCTGTCCTCGGCCTTTACTTTATGGGGCCGTCTTCACTCTTGAGGAACAGCTGTGCTCTTCACGGCGATCCTCTGAGCAGGGTTCCCGCCGGTCTGAAAAACCGGAAAACTCGGAGATTTTGCCGGGAAAAATCAAGGAATTTCGTGAGAAGCGCCTCAGCACGGAGGGTATAGATTCGATCGACGATGTCGAAAAATGAAAACGTGAACCGATCGACGTGGCTCGGTCAACGCAGATTCGACGGTCAAAATTCGAGCGTACCTCGGGTCTGTTACGGGTTTTTCGGTCGACTCATGGGTTTTGCGATTCGCGAATCTGTTGATGGATTTACGAGTTTTTCGATCGATTCACGGGTTTGTCGGTCGGTTCACGTTTTGACGTTTTGATCGAATCTGCGTCGATTGATTCACGTTTTGATTTTTCGATCGAATCCCCGCCCTTCCCTCGGTACCTATTGAACAGCAGCGTCTTTCTCGTTAGGAAATTTGAATATCTAGAAAAGTACATTCCGCCCGAGGTTATTGACCTAAAAGCAGCGTATTTCCAAGTAGCCAAGTTCGAAGGTCCGGGAATTGGATCATTGCTGACTCAGGGATGAAAATGAAGAAAAACAAGGAATTTGAATATGGAGACTTTATGGAGGCTTTCATCGGGCTGCGTTTACGAGGAAAGTCGCCCTTGGGATACTCCCGAACCAGGGAAAGTTCCCCGGAATACCCGGCTAAGATCTACTTTCACGGGAAACTTATACAGATTAACCCACATGCACTGCACATACACACAGAGATCATTAACACTTTAACCAGACACCGCGGAAACTTTTCCGATATTTCGAGGAAACTCTTCCGTTTCCGGTCCTTGAATTTCCCGGGGAACTTTGATCAAAACTTCGTCAGTATCTCAAGGTCATGAAATCAACGTAAACCGGAAATGACGTCCTATCAGTTCATTCCGTTGATGGATTTTTCGTCACGTCATTTTCGGTTCACACTACCCGCGTGACCTTGAAACACCAACGAAAACATTGGTAGTGTGACCAGGGCTAATCAGATTGATTGCCGACTTGAAGTAGTAGAGGTGTCGGGAAGCAATCAAAAATATCGGAAATTTTCATAAGTTTTAACTATACTCATCTCTGAAGAGAGCTTAAAACTGGTGGAACTAACCCACTTGTTTCCTGTATCGAAAAGTTGCAAATCGACGGTGAAACTACCAAACCACGTATCTCGGTTTGCGACGTCGCAGACTTCCTGTCATACTTTATTTTTTAAATGAAAAACTACTTAACATCCAGTCTTGAAAATTTCTGTGATTTTTCCTCTTTGTGCGGAGAAAATTCCGTGAAAATTTCAAGGAATGATATTGATTTGGTCTACTTCAAAAAAATAAAATGTGAGCGTAGATTTTTAAACACCGCAAACGAGATACGTGGTTTGGTAGTTTCACCGTCGAAATGTAGGATTGCAACAGTCCGGAGAACCTTGAAAAGTCAAGGAATTGCAAAATACCCAGAAATTCAGAGAATTTGCAGGTCAGGGAATTCTCATCCGGAGAGAAAACCACGTTAAAGGGTCGCACCGGTCGGTCATTTATCAATTTATTTGTTATTGTTGAATTTGGGGAATTTCTTCTCTGTTTGTTTTGATTGTTTTTTTCCTTTCAATCGAAAAGTTGAGGTACTGCAAAATAGTTGAGTTACCCCTCCGAAATGACCACGCATTTTCCTTGGAAAGGTAACCGCTCTCTCTGAGCAAGTCTGTCGCAAGGATACATAAAAATTCTGAGGTTTTGAGAACCTCATCCCGGAGGTATAGCTTTTTATGACGGCTTTACGCTCTACACTCCGCAGTGCTCCTTCGGATCAAAGTTTCCCGGGAAAGTCAAGTACCCTTATGGGGTGGCTCGTCGAAGTGTGAGTGGATATCCTTCTTGTGCGTATGTGCGCGTGTTTTTCTGCTCAAGTTCTCCAGGAAAGTAGATTTTAGCCGGAAATTCCCGGAAAAGTTCCGACTAAATCCCCACTTGCACCCGGCGTGGCGCAAAGCCCACTTTTTCAGCGTAAGGCACGTATTAAAAAATATATATCCGAGTCTCGGATGGGCGGAGAGAAGAAACCGGCAACGCTTCTGGGAAAGGCGATTCGGCGTTAACGATTCCTTTCACACGTTTTTCCGCGCGACAAACCCGGTTATCGCCTCCCGCCAGAGGAAGATGGTGCACGGCACAGGTACCCCTCCTTTATTCCTCCACCACCCCCTTTGGCCCCTTTGACTGGGAAATAGTTGAATGCTATCCCAGTCTGGAAGGTGGTGAATTTTTTACAAGGCGAAGATGTCAAAAAGGGTAGCTTCACTTGCACTCCTCTGCACACTGGCATAAAGGTCGGTCATGAGAACCGAATGTACGGTATTAAATATAGACCCTTCGGTTTGTCAAATCGGACCTTTTCTTTCGCTCGGTTCATTTAGAAGTACAATTACGCAAACAAAGGCATTTCATGTACATATGAGTCGTGTATTAAATTATTTTATGCAAGCCATGAAAGATCCAAATCAACAGGGGCTGAATTGGGATGGGAAAGAGCCTCTTTATGACAAGGCTCTCTCTAACTCTTTCTCTATATGTATGTTCACCACCTGCAGGCCCATTGTTGAAAGAGATAGGCGAAGCTATAGACAAAAAAACATAAGGAGTATTATGTAACACTATTGGTTGAAATGGTTGGTTTCTATTGACTAAGGAAGAAAATGATGGACTAACTATAAGGTCCCTCGTGGGTAGCCGTTAGTTAGTCTATTATCTACTTTCTTTTTCCACTGGAACCACATGCTTCCACTAACAGGATCCGTATATATCCCTTTTGTCTTTTTTGTCCATAGCTTTGACTATCGATTTCAACAATCGGCTTGCAGACATTGATTGTGACATAGATAAGTTTTTACTCGTTTTACATTGCAAAAAAGCAGAGATGCAGAAAGTTTTTCAGTGCACGCTTTCGCCAAGAATCCGCAAAATTTCCCTTGGAACAGTTTAATTAGATAGTCGGAGTAATTTATGTATAAAAATTGCCACGGTCGAGGTAGTACACGAAAACAAATAAGTAACTTTAACAAAGTAACAAACAAGTAACAAAAATTAGCGCAGTCTAAGCGTTAACAAAACTCACGACAAACATTAGCGTAGTTATAGTTATTTATACAAAAATCTGGGTGCAAGCAGTAAGTCATACATTTATTCTTTCAACCTGAAAGCACTTGCAGAGGTTTCATTAAAAAGAATGCTTTTCTATCAATATCAATTCCCTAACGCCCCCAATACAAATTATTGCGGACAATTAAAGGCGTGCGAACGTGCACCTAATGCAGCGCCTTCAACATCGTAGAAATACTTCAAGCACAACACCGTTACGCGTATACTTTCCGATGTGCAAATTGCCTATACTGCGCCTGCCGAAGTGGATACTGTATTTTTATGTGTACACCGTCCATCCGCGATCGAGTCTACATCCTGCACGTCTGCAAAGGATACAAATGTCTACAACCCTCAATCAATGGCGGAAACGGAGCCAATGTTGAGATCAGAACGGGATGCTGAAAAATCTTCCGTCCACAGCATCTTGCCACAGTATGGGATGGACGTTGGTCAACACGCGTTCAGTGTTCATTGACAATGGTTTGGCTGTTATCGCGCCTCTGACGATGAGTCCTAAACCTGATGTTGAATCATTCATCCTCTACGGAAAGATAGAAAAGCGAAACTTTTAATTTCGATGACACTTAGCGTTGTGTTTGACAGCCGTCCGTCAGCCGCTCGGAAATTGGCGATGGGCAGAACGTCCACGTCCCGACGTCCCCCTTTCAATTTAAATTGAAACTGAGTTCTTGCCTACGCCATGTATATACGGAATTCTCTCTTGGTAGGAAAACCAACTCAGAGCAACACCAAATCAATTGCAGTTTTCATCCATCCTTTCGATCTCTTTGCGGGGAAAGAAAATACAATGTCATTAAAATGTAAAAACGTTTCAAGGTATTTGGAATGAAAAAAAAAAACAAAACAAAAAAACAACAACAACAACAACAACAACAACAACAACTGAACTTAATAACAAATGTGTGCGCATTGCTCTTCCGTCCAGAGTATGCGGTGAATATCATAATCTCAGACCAAATCTCCAACGGTCCTCATGAGCCTTGTGCTTTCCGAGGTGTTTTCTAATGGATGTAATTGTTTAGTAAATAGAACAGATTTTTGATAATCGATAGAATTTTGATAAAATTAAAATTTGATAAGTCGCAGGCAGGTAGATATTGCCGGTAATTTTCAAGCTGCATGCGTGATAACTCGTTGAATTGCAATAATCCGCATCGCTATTTAGAGAGGGTTCCATTGGTGAAGAGCTTTGAAAGCACGGCCTCGGCTTGAAACGCCTTCAAATATGAGTGATACTCTTCGCTTTGCCGGGGAGGTAGTTTAGTTGCGTATCTGTACCGAACCCAACGATGGCCACTGATTTCTTTTCACGTGCTCGCGAGTGTGCCGTTGGTAGCATGTATCCACTGAGAAAGAAATTTTTGGTCGATTTCTAAACATAGTCATGAGTACTTTTCTATTGTTTCTTTACTCCTGAGGTTTTTTAATTGTCTCAGTCAACACAAATCTCTTTAAGATTCGACGGCGATTGCCAATTGCACGTGACAAATATATCGATGGTCAAAGTTCGGAACCACGTAACTCCTTTGGGGTGTCTTTAAGATTTTTGCTTCTACTTTAATGTTTCGAAGAAAAACAAGCCAACTTTATGGCCTGAAAGTACAGAATATTTTGCTAATATAAAGAAAACAAATGAAGGGTATTTTTAAGAAATAACGTTGACTAGTTTTCCAAAGATAAAATAAAGTATGACTGGAAGTTTGAAACGTCGCAGACGGAGATACGTGGCTTCTCACATCGGTCACTGATATTTATAAAAGGACGCTACAAAGCTTCGTATTGAGCAACAAATAAATAAAATAAAAAAAAAAAAAAACGATAGCGCCGGCTGCGTCTGAACTTTTTTTCGGGTGGACGTATCTGTTTCTGTCTAGAAACTACGGCACACGTCAGTTCACGCGAAATGAGATGCAGTCATCATAGTGCAAATAATTTGGAATCTAACGAGCGATATCGTTCAAAACGATACTCACACTTCCACAATCCACACATTTGCCGCACGCCTAGCACGTTCTGAGAACAGAAGCGTTCAGCCACGATAGTCGGCTTAATCCGGAATCATCCTACGTGAATCATATACATATATTATTTTAACGTCCAAAACGTTTAGCGCATGCAGAGAACGACAGCTCGGTCGAGTCATTATTTGGCTCATCGACAAGCGGTCATCCACAATTAGACGCGAATAATTCGATTTACTTGTATCGCCTATCGACGCCAATCCCATTCCTTTAGCCTCAATTATTGGCATGCCATTATTTTACGGTGAATAGTGTGCTTTGCTAAAATGGACCCGTTGTAATTCACTAGAACTAGGACGTCGTCCTCGTTGCTTAAGCTTAGTGCTTTCGGGTGACATTTTAATTGATGCAAGTGCATTCGCCTTATTCGGCCAAGATGTTTACATTAAGTAATATTCTTTTGGTCTTTATTTTTTCTATTTTTTCTTTATTTTTGAACTGTACGTCTTTCTCCTGAGAATCCTGGAATATCTTCAATCAGTCGCGGTCAAGATGGTATAAAAGTTCATGTTGAAAATTGTAAAATATCTCCAGAAATATCCATCTATGTAATATAATGACAGATATATTTCTAAGTGTCGATCATCAGCTCACGGTGAAGAATTCTCCAAACGCTGCCAATAATTCTACGAGGCACCATTTTACAAACTTTCACCACTCGCGCTATACCTATGCAATACAAAAGGATACATACCCTGAGTTGAATGAAAACGTAGAATTTCTTAGGTCTAGTCGTTAGGTGTCTGTAGTGCGGGTTGCATGCTCCGCCTCTGATCAAATATCTGCTCTAATTTTTGAAAGGGGCGGGCGGGGGGGGGGGGGGGGCAGAAATCGGCCCACCCTCTGGATCCCGAAATTTTTCGATAGATATTTTACAGTTGATTGCAGTATGGTGCAGTGTTTCGGCGATACTCAAACTTTTTGGCTTCGAAATGGTGGCCCGAACTTGAGGGTCCGTAGACCAAAATCCACGAAATTTCGCGGTTTTTCAGTTTTCCATATCAGATTTCTTGCTGGACCCTAGACCAAAAGAACTCTCGACCATTTTCCCATGTTTTAAGTCTCAGGTGACAATATAGGTATTCAAAGCTCATTAACCGAGTGTGTTGGGTGCAGCATCGAATCTGATGTGAAACACTAAAAAATCGTGCATTTTCGCGGATTTTGGTCCTCGGACCTTTGTTCGGCCCTCCGTCTCGAAGAGAAAAAGTGTAAGAATCACCGAAACACAAACTTGTTTTCACTTGATGCCACGCCACCTTGTTCGTCCTGCCCCACACAGAGAATAAAACTTCGTGCGTGGGACCCGAAGTTTAGGTCATATGGATCTCTGAAGTTTTCGGATTGAGCATCTAAACACTTTAGGTCCAGCTGCTGAGGTTCGGATCACATTTCTGAAACTTCAGTTCTTACATCTGAAGTACTTCAGATGCGAGAACCGAAGCTTTTCGGATGTGAGAACCAAAATTTTTCAGATGTGAAAACCGAAGTACTTCATATGTAAGAAGAACGGAAGTTTCAGATGTTTGATCCAAACCTCAGCAGCTGGACCTAAAGTGTTCAGATGCTCAATCCGAAAACTTCAGAGATCCATATGACCTAAACTTCGGGCCCCACGCAGGAATTTTTTTCTCCGTGCTCAATCCGAAAACTTCAGAGATCTTTATGACCTAAATGTCGCAGGCAATTAGCAATCGCCGGCAATTTGAAAGCCAGTGATAAAAAAAAGTAGAAAAGCATGAAATTCAAAAACAAAATAATAAAATTAGAGCGCTGATTATGTTGCCTTTAATGTGAGTAAACACTTTTCCCACCGCAAAAATAGTAGAAATAGGAACTCTCAGAAGAGCGTGTAGTGAACTCTGTGACATTAGTTGGGTTGAGATCGGACAGGCAACTAAACTAACTTCGAGACAAAGCGTAGAGTATCACAAAAAATGAAGGCGCTCCAAGGCGAGTTGATGCTTTTGAAGACCATAATCCTTAAAAATCATACCATGTCGATTCGCATTATTGCGAGTTATCGAAACAACATGTGAACTGCTTGCAAATTGCCGGCGATTGCTAATTGCCTGCGACATAAACTTCGGGTCCCACGCACGAGGTTTTTTCCTCCGTGCACATTATTAGTCTCGGCTGGGATCCTTGGATCGCGAAATCGGGCATTTTTTAGAGCATTCCGCAAGTAAACATTCCAATTATCGAGTAATTTAATTTCCCGCGACGCATCGATCATCCTCCTCTTGACTCGTGCGGTTCGTCACCGACTCGATGGCGGCGGGCCGCTCCTCGGCCGAGTGGCATCCGGCCGCGGGCGCGGGGTAACAGCTTTTCAAAAGCTGTTTTCAATATAAGTTGCGAAGTTGCGCTATTGAAAAGTTGCGAAGCCGCCCCGACTCGATTCCCATCCCCGCGCCGAGCCGAGCCGAGCCGCTCAAACGCAGAATACTTCCCATTCAAACAGTCCCTGGATCCAATTTACGTGATCTCGCATTGTTTCGCTGCCGCCCGCCTGCTCATCCACACCACAGTCGCCACTTAGTCTCAAAAACCAGCTTTTTTCTCCCGTTTAAACTAGAGTCCCTTTATACTGAGAGTCAAGACAATTCGGCTCATGGATGTCACAAACGGGAATAAAGATTACAGAAATTGAACGTTTTTCGTAATCTTTGATCGGCCCATTCTCAAATGCCTTTCTCCGTTCCTCCTCTCATTCCGTTTGTTCCTTGCCGAACCCGTAATTCCCTGGTCCATTCCAGATTATAATCTTTGCAATTGGTGAAAATGTAATCTTTATTCCCGTTTGTGACACTGTGGAGGCATAAAATACGGGAACCAATCAGAAATGGATTCAAATTGTCTTGACTCTCAGTATAAAGGGACTCTAGTTTAAACCAATGTAAAATATCGAGATTTTACGGCACGATCTGGCAGCGCCGATCTACCGGGAGACGTCGATCCGCGAGACCCGATTTTTAAAACCATTCCGGGCCGTTTTGGAATCGCTCAACTGCCCGTTCGTAACGCGGTGCTGTGTGCGGTTTTTGAATCGGGCTCGCCGCCTTTCACTTCCGATTTATTTCCAACTTGCGCCTAATGAAGCGCGCCCTGCTCCTCGGGTTTGTCGCGGAGTAGACATCTATCTCGCCCGAACAGGCAGATTGAAACGGGAGTGTGTGAGCTTCGTAAAAAGGGAATAACTTTTTTTTGTTCTCCGGAGGCATCCCGGGAGCATCACTCTGTAAATAACAATGAGGATTCTAAACGGGATGGTGATACTGCGATAGGAGGATTTGTGCGCGCATAACCTATTTTCGCTTTGAGTAACCTGCTGTTTTCCTGATCTGCCGAGCGGAGGAACGTGTACTTCCAGTGAAGAATACCTAATTCCAAGAGTGTGATATTATATTTTTTGTCGTTGGCAGTGTTCTAACTTCTTTAATATGAGCGATATGGGGAAAATTCGCCTTAAAATGCACCAAACGCACCAAATCAAGACGGACGCAACCTGCCAGGAATTCTTAAAGCAGCGATTCCGTCATTTTTTATCATGAATTTGCGCCCCTCGCAAACTTTCATATTAAGGTTTCCTCAGTCAGGAAATACGGAAAAAATCGGGAAATTTCAGAGATAATGACAAATGTCAGGGAAAATTTTTAAATCACTTTTATTTGCTTTCCAGAATGGGTGTGAGATTTCGAACAGAAAAATTTGCCCGAAAGCCATTTCCAGTGTACGCTTTCGCCAAGAATCCACAAATTTTCCCTCGGCACAGTTTAATTAGCCAGCCGGAGTAATTTAGGTAGAAAAATTGCCACGGTCGAGGTAGTATACGAAAACAAATAATCGCGATCGAAGTAACTTTGACAAAGGAACAAGTAACAATAATTAGCGCAGTCTAAGCGTTAACAAAACTCACAACGAACATTAGCGCAGTTGTAGTTATTTTTACAAAAATCAGGGTGCAAGCAGTAAGTCATACATTTATTATTTCAACCTGAAAGCACTTGCAGAGGTTTCAGCAAAAAGTATGCTTTTCTATCAATATCAATTCCCGAACGCCGCCAATACAAATTATTGCGGACAATTAAAGGCGTGCGAACGTGCACCCAATGCAGCGCCTTCGCCTTTCATTTTCTAAATTCTGTGTCAACCCTGACATATGCGCCATGATAAGACATAGCGCATTTTAGCGGCTCTGGTGCTTGCACTAGAGCTGCTATTCTGGACGGTCCCAGCTGGGGAGTATCAATGGACCATGTTACATTGGAGAGACCGCGCGTTGGTTGATGGGAATCGGCGCCATTTTCGACTATGTACCTTGTCATGACTTTATTTTATTGCATATTGTTTTATTGTTAGCCAATGCTATGTTGTGTAGTGTATTTTTGGAATCATGGTGATACAGTCAATAATTCAAAACTTGTTTGTGCTTTAATCTCGTGATGGAAAAAATGTACTTTACGTTCAAAATTTGAAATTTTGAATTTTAAAGTTTTCGCGGTTTTTTGGAAGAATGCAGTGGTTGGAGCTTCCTAGGCATATTACTCGATATCAGCTGATAGCAAACAAAGGTTACCAAGGAAACCGTAAACGTTTTACAACTATCGTGGCCATCGGGGCGATTATTGAAATGACATCGACCAGTCGCCAGAGCCGCTTTCCGACGCGAATGCGTTGGAGCTTACTGCTTGTTTATATTGAAAACGAAATCGACAGAATGAGAGATACGCAGTAAGGAGTTATCAACGTATGGTTACTGCGCAAACGCTTATCGACTTATGCTTACTGAGCAAATACAGCCAAGCCGAACTATTCGTGTTCCGAAGCAGTTCAAATTGCCGCCACGCTCATTGAAGGCGAATTCGACAGAATGAGAGATAAGCAGTAACTGAGAAAAGTTATCGAAGTATGCTTCTTGTCGAAAATGAGCAACAGTAGCAAAACTTACGCACATGAAGATAATACCTGTAATTTTTATAATATCTTACCTAATTCCCTGAAAGGTATAGGGAAGCAATTCCTTAGATTCCCAGTGTGGTGAGAAGGACATATCTTTCTACACTCATGTATACTCTGCAGCAGTACATTGCGTCTTCTCCGATGAAAAGTCTCAATGTTTATACAACACTCCTCTTAATATCGCCGGAGCCATGTAGATATTGAAACAACATCAATGCCATATTGCTTGCAGAGTGTGGAAGGACCTTAAGTCATCAGGACACTGTCATCGCGTGAAGAATATTCATCGTGACTAATACGCGAAAATTTATTTCTTTACGTCCGCTACCCATTACCTCCTTGTTCGTCAGTCACGTGATTGTCGTTGCCTCTGATAGGTTAGGTACGTTCTTTTGGAATCTTGCGCGAAAATCAAGACGGCTGAGCGTTTCAGAAAACCTGAACTGAAGGCAATTTCTCGAGAGTACGACGAAGACAACGACGACGCGGCGCACAGTGGATCGAGTCAATTAGAGAGGCCGGACATGATATTTGTGAGTAAAACTGCAAATTTTGACGTTTATTTTGTCACATTTTGAATTTCAAGGGATGCCTGCCGATAAAAACTTCACGAAGAAACCAATGGTACCACTTTTAGAGCCTCGAAGTTTTGTATAAACGGAGTTAATAGCGTCCAAAGTTTCCGAATTTTGTCCGACTTCCCCCACTGACTCGATCCTCCGTGCGCCGCAGCGCTGAAGCATAACGCCACTTTAGCAGCGAGTTTGCTCTCAAGCGTAATGAAAATTAGCTTTGCAAGTTCCGTGCGCCCGTTCTGAAAACGTCCGGCCTTTTCCCATTGAAACTTACCTGTTTTCCAGCTTCCGCGCAGGAATATTATCCGTCAACTTACTTTTTCCCATTAAAAAAAAGAAAAAGAAAACAGCCTCGGGAAGTTAAATCCTCCATTCGGAATTCATTTGCGCGCTTCCTCCGTCCAGAGCTTTTCTCTCAAGGAAGCTGTTTCCCAAGACTCCGAAGAATATAAGAACTTCCGTTAAAGTTGGACGCCTATTGTGTTTTTAACAGGGTTTTTTAACAAGGGTTTTTTTTTTCTATCTATAAGCCACTCGACTGAAAGGTGAAAAGTGCACTGGAAAATGCTCCGGATCTGAGAGCCGTAATTGCGGACTTTACAGATAATCGCCTGCGTTCTGATTTCGTAGACGGGGCTCCGGATTCGGAAACCGTCTGCGGGTCGATTATTGAAGTTGATAGACGAAGCTATATACAAAGAAGACAAAAGGGATATGGAGGGATCCTATTGGTGGAAGCGGGTGGTTGCAATGGACAAAGGCAGTGGGTAATAGACTAACTAAAGACAACCCACGAGAAACCCGAAAGTTAGTCCATCATTTTCTCCCTTAGTCTATGGGAACCACACATATCAACCAATAGGATCGCTCCATACTCCCTGTGTCCTTTTTGTCCATCAATTTAAATCATCAGCCCGCTGATCTGGATTTAGAGGTCGCGACTCCGGTCTTGGAACGCGGATAGTACAGCTGCAGAGTCCGTTACCTCCCAGACTCGAACCGTTTTTTAGTGACCCCACATTTTTTTACCGTCAAACCTTAGGTTAGCCATAGTTCAGGGAATCTGTATAAGACAGAAGCACACACTTAAAAATGTTGACGCGATTTTACCGAAAGTTTTCGTGTCCACAACAAATTCGTCAAATACTGTCTGACTATTATGCCTATGAAGCCTCGTCCGTGAAAGCAGCGGATATCGAACATCCGCCAATTTTAGGGATACCGTTTTCTTAGAATCCGCTAGCTTATTCAAGAGTGCTGGTACCAAGTGAAAGACTTCCGGCATAATTTTTCATAAAGATATGAATACAAATAAAAATTAGTGTATTTCCTTCAGAAAATACAATAAAACTGTGTCATATAGTACATATATCTAAAAACAGGAGATGTCAGAATTCGGCGAAATAAAAAATACGGAGCTAAACAATTCGCTAAGTCTCATTATTCCTCTAGTATCGTGTACATGAGCACATTACAGTAGTAATTAAAGTAAAAAATTGAAAGTCAACTGATTATTAAAGTAACCTCTTCCGACTCGATAGAAAGCTATTTTATGAGTGTTTTTTGAGTAGGCTTGCAATCGTTTCCAGTTTCCTTTTTTCACAGTTTCTTACCTTCTTTTTCATTCCCATTTCTCCTTCCCCTCTTTCTCCGTCTCTCTCTTTCCATCCTCATCCTTCCCTCTCCATCTTACTCTTCTCCATTGTTTTTCTCCACCCTCTCTCCAACTTTCACCCTCTCTTTTCCTGCACCCGGTAAATCTGTAGGCGATTAACCGCGAGGTGTTAATTTTTTAAAGCCAGGAATGATACCGATTTATTTTGCCCATGTATGCATTATCAACGCGTAACAAAACTCAACCGACTTCTTTTTTTCTGTCTCTTCCTTCTCCTTCTTCCTCTTCCCTCGTCCCTTTCCTATTTCTCTTTCATCCTATTTTCTTCCGTTCGGCCACGAGTCTTCTCCAGGCGAAAAAGAGCGTCTCCTTTTTTTCATTCTGAACCGATTTATTATTATTATTTTGTTTACATTTTAAGCTATGATAAGCACAGTTCTACGAAGTTAATTTACAATTATAATTATTCTTAATGAGACGAAACTGGAATAGTACTGGCACCACCCTGGGGCACTACACCAGCGTCTGGTTGTTGCGGATGTGATCGCCTAGGTTCTTCTCGCTAGCGTCTTCTTCAGAAAGTACGATAAATTGTATACCCCTGGGAAGAAATCGGTGCACTGAAAAAAAAAATTGCTTGGATCAAGCATGATGATTCTTGAATTGGCCGCCAAGAAAATTTTTTTCCTTGCTTTAAGCTGACTTTTTCTTAATACAAGAAAAATAATTCTTGGGTTAAGCAAGAAAGTAGTTTATATTAACCAGAAAAATTCTTGATTTAAGAAGAAATACTTCTTGGCGGCAAATTTAAGATTCTTTTTTTTCCCCGGTGCGCGGAGTCCAGGAAATACATCGCCTCTGTTCGGATCGTTACTCAACGAAAGGGTCAGGGATCGATGGCCCAATCTAGAGCGTCCGAAAGCGACACCGGACGAGGCGAAGATGAGTGTTGATCCCCGAAATTGAGACGCGGGAAATGATTGATGCCGGTGTCTTCATCTCCGAGGTAGGACACTTCCGCCGTGATAGCGAAGAGAGTACTAAGTGGATTTCTGTATGAGCCACGGTTAGCACATGCTTTTATATGTCTCGGGGCTCATCCCAGTATGCACTTACGGCTCTCTTGGCTATTACGGCGGACTTGGCCCGTGGTCATGGCCGCGGTTGCGTGGATGACCAAGGATCGAGGACGGCGGATAATAACAGTTACCGGAGGGATTTCGGCGAGGAGGTCGGGGCGGCGGGTGACTCGTTGTTCGTTGCCCCCGGCCCCGGGTCGGAAGTCAGGCTTTAGGGTTCCCACCGGCGGCACCGGGCCGGCCTGCAATAATTGCATCTAGGGTTATCCTGGTGCAAGTTGTTGCGCACTTATTTTTAGCAGCCCCGCGCTTAATGTTGCGACTGTCTAGTATGCGGTGTATCTTTGTCTCCCGCCCTGGAGCCTCGCCAACACCTGTATCTACATTCTATAATGTACCCCTCTCGTCTCCCCGCCCCCGTCCGAGTGTTTAGTCTCCGATGCTTTAATGTTTGATCGTCCTTTCCTTTTGTTTCATTATCTGCCGGATTTGATCTCTGATACCCCCCTCGCCCCCCCGGTTCCCCCCCTCCCCACGGGTCGTCGACGTTTGTTCCCGGCGTCTGGCGCGCCCCGTTGTCGCTGCATCCTCGTCCGTCGTGCGAATATTAGCCCAGAGGTCGACGTCTTGCAGCCTCACGTGACCCGGCGTGAAACGTTTTATAGCCACTCCGGAAAGCTCTGAAACCCAGAAATTTTTCGGTTTGGAAGTAATCCATTATCACACTTTTCTCAGGGGAGATCTTCTGACTGGTGGTCTAAGTGAGAACGTGAACAGGAAAGCTCACAAAATCCATAATACGCACAAATCGCCGTTCCCCACACGAAAAATGTAACTACTTTTCAATGTTGCCGAATTTCCCCTTCGCAAATTGAACTTTTACCTGGAGAATCTTTCGCATATTTAACTCACAATTTTACGAATTTTCCTCATGATCTCATGCAAAAATTGGTAAAATTTGGACCAAAATTCACAAAATCCATAATATGCCCAAATCGCCGTTCCCCCTGACGAAAAATGCAACTACTTTTCAATGTTGCCAAATTTCCTCCTCGCAAATTGAACTTTTACCAGGAGAATCTTTCGCATATTTAACTGACAATTTTACGAATTTTCCTTATGATCTCACGCAAAAATCAGTCAAATTTTAGACAAAAATCGCACGGGTATGTTCTTGTAAAAAATTGAATTGTTGGAGCCGATTTTGCAACCTTAGAATAGAGCTACGTTCCCTCGTCCGGGAAACGATGAAATGCGCGTATACACATCACTCACATTTCGCCGCTCCTCTGACGCAAGGGCGTATCTCGATTTCTACGTGAGCCTTGCTCTCCGTATAACTCTATGCTTTCCGAGGCTCTTGCGGAAATGAATTACATTTTGCAATAAGGAACCACTTTTTTGGCCCATTTTAGAAACAACATACATGTCATTGGTTTCCCTAAGGCAGATATGTGGTTTTATGGAAGAGCCAGAGATAGTGGTTCCTTATTGCAAAATGTAATCCAAATAGGGATACGCCCTTACGTCAGAGGAACGACGAATAAAAGCCACTGAGAACTTAAATCCCCACTCAAGAATGGCTCGTTCGATTCTTAAAATGCGTGACAGTTACCCTCGTGATTCGATAATGTGGGATTAAATGGAGGCAGCTAGAAGCCCGAAAAAAATGCCAAAGATATCTCATAAAATTGTATTTTACTACCCCATTTTGTTGGGTGACATGGGCATTGTCAATTAATGTGGTTGTACCGCAACATTGGGGTTCGTATAACCTAATTTATTAGGATGCTACCACAATTATTTGGAAATGCCCGAGTTTCGAAATATTCAAGAGGTCTCTCCTATTTTTTTTTTTATTTCACTAGTTTTTTTTTCTTTTCTCCGGTTTTAAGGATCAAAAGATTTGTGTCCATCTTACCGTGTCCCATTGTCAGCGCAAGAGCTTTGGGAAGCAAGATATCACTCACTAATAACATGACTCCCGCGTTTAAAGAGAAGAAGGATGGCTGTTGCCGAGTTACCGAAAATTCTTCTATTTTACCATCGGAAACGGTGTTTTTTGCAAGAAAGAGTCCATGTATAGTCCGAAATTTTCAAATTAAATTACATTTGCCCCCTATTTAGAGCTCTTAATGAGGATACATCTCAAAGAGAATATTATTCTCTTCTATTTTGAGGGTTTTCGGCCGTTCGGGAAACCGGGAGCGTCAAAAAATCCACGGGAAAAGTCAGGTGATTTCCCGAGTAGCGCAAAGGCTCGCAACCTGAGCTAGTGCCATTCGAGAAAGCACGAACAACTGTTGTGTGTCTCGTCTCACAATTTGAATCTTGAGAAGGGGACATTTTGTCCAACTAATAGCAAAAGTCAGCGTATTTTAAATACCAAACGATGAAGCGGAAGTTTCAAGCGTAGGCCCGGATTAGTCAAGTAATTTGTAAAGTTAAGTCCGGGAAGAGCAATAAAAGCACGGGGAAAGTCCGGGAATTAGAAAATGAAGAAATTACGAAGCTCGATTATGTGGTCCGAAATTTCGCCAGCCGATTTGGGCGCGATGGATGCGTGCGAATGATCAACCCGGGAGGGGAAGAGGGGATTTATGAATGACAGTCTGCCACGGGGAAAGGGAACATTTTCCGCTCGTTAAAAGGTTTAGCCCGCGTTTACGGGATGTTTACAGACGGTAATTTAAGCATATCACACGTGTCACAATGTGTCATTTTCTCCCCGCCCTGTCCCGCGAGTCCTGGGCGCTTAAGCCACTCAAAGTCCTAGGCGGTTCCACCCTTTCCTGACAAGTTTAGAAAGGGTTTTAGATCTTCAGCCGGGGTAAATGTCAAAGACTTTGCCCTCGCCCAATTCGGAGCCGTTGCGTCCTCGCGAATGTTTCACTTCGCTCTTGACGTCGCGAATTTTCTACGGCTTCGCAGTCCCCGCGTTCGCCAGTGACCTAACGACGAGTAGCTTCAGTTACATCGTGCTTGACAGTGGCGTGGCGTGCTTTGCGACCTATCGATTGATTTTCAATTTCAACCTTTAGGAAAGGATCGATTAATGGGGTGCTCGCAACGAACACCTTAATAATCGATTCTTTATCATAGCTTTAAATGGGGAAATCGATAATCGATCATTCACGCCACGCCACTGGTTTTTTAAATATTTTTCCGCTCGATCATGGCGATGCCAAGTGGATGACGTCAGAATTTTGGAGGATAGTCCGCCGAGCTGTGGAAAAACGCGGTATGAGAATTCAAATGTTGTCAAATTTCCTCTCAGAAAGTATATAATTTTGAAGAGTTCTGAATATTTTTCCTCGAAATTATCTGACACGCCAGGATTAATTGCGAACGAAATTCTCTGAAAAATCCGAAGAAAACTAATTACAAACATAATATATTTTGCCGAAAATTGGGGATCTGTCATGGAAATTTGGTGCACCAGGTTGGATTCTATAGGTCAGTGATAGTCTGATGAAGTCGGGGAATACAATTTCTAATGTTTTGTGACAACCGTGATTCACCTGTTTTCCTATTATTTTATCAACAAAATCGATTCGCAGGTCGAATTCCAACTTTGTTAAAACGCGTTTTGAACAATTGCCTCTGTAATCGCCCGTCGTTTGAAAGATGAAATACGATAAGATAATGTTTCATCAGGTTTTAGAAGAGGACAAAGGCTTTAGAAATGCGTCAAAAATATACAGTACCCAAGTATACAAGGAAACTTGGAAAATTCCTCACTAAGCCAGGAGTGCCAACTTACACATATAACATCGAAGGGCTCAGCCTTCATCAATGAACGTTTCAATCACTAAGGACACTGTTTAATTAAAAAAAAATTCGGTTTTTTTTTTTTTTTTTTTTTTTGCATAAACTTCTTTGATAAGTAAGTTTTCTCAATATGCAGGAAGTTCTATCATGAAAGGGAGAAGTGGAGTTAGAAAATGCCCTAATAAAACACGATTTTCATGTTTCACATCAAACGTCGCGTGAGCGAGTTATACAGACCTTGCCAAACCAGGGACACTCTTTGAAATTTCACGTGGAATTTAGCGACGAGGCGGGAACGGTCGCTTTTCGATATTTCTCCATTTGAAGCTGTGGGAAGAATCGACCATGAAGGTGTTCGCTGCGAGCACCCTGTGTATCGATTCTTTCTACCGGTTAAAATGCAAGATGGATCGATGTATCGCAAAGCACGCCGCGCCACTGGTGGAATTACGGACGCAAAATTTAAATTGCAATCCCGGAGGTGACGAGATGCAGCGGCGCACCTCGGAATTTGGCCATGCGTTGAATCGAATCGCTGCTCGGCGGCGGCAAGACTTTTAATAACCTGTCGCGTTCCCTCTAATTGACTGGAAATCAGTGGTGCGGGGTGCTTTGCGATGAATCGATTGATCACCCGTTCAAACCCACGGAAAAGGATCGATAAACACAGTGTCCGCAACGAACACCCTGCGCATCGATTCTTTACCATGGTTTCCAATGGGATCTATCGATAATCGATCATCTCGCCTCGCTATTGCTGGAAATAACCCATCGAGATTCCGGAGGAGGAACACCGCTTGCTGACAAGACGCGTATAGCTCCTTAACAATTCATCGAATCAGCCCAAAAGAGAATTGGACCTTGCTCAAGAATTATTTTTTTCCTCTCTGTCATCCCCTCCCAAGTCCATCGAACTGAAAAATCACAGGGATTTCGCATTGTTAAACGGAAAATCTATTTTGGCTTCGTCTGATAAATCGATGCAACATGCACGGAGATTTATCTTTTGTCCGAGCCAAAAAAGTGATCTTAACCGCTGAGCAGTGTTGACTTTGGTGGAAGGGCGATTTATTTTCAGTTTTTCACTTAAAGAGTGCCGTGCGTAAATCTTCAGTCTAAGCAGGGATCGTCTTCCGTTAGAGGCTCAATAATTTTCAGCTGTAAAATCTCACCATCAGCCGATTAAATTAAGCTTCGTCTCGAACACGTTCCTCCTGTCTTTTTCGGTCTCTCCTCTTCCCATTCGCTCTTTGTCACTCCGTTTAACCGATCATGTGTTGATTGCAAATACGGATGCTATTCCTACCTTTTTGTGTTGCTGAGTTTCCATGTGTTGATAGTATGTAGCTATCACTATTAAAAGTAGTTTTGTCTTCTTTTTTTTTTACACGTAATGGTCGGAGAATACAATCTTAATGGAACCAGACATTTTTTTCTTAGTCTTGAAGTTTTTTTTATACGTTTTTTTAAGAATTTATTTCTCAATTAATTTTGACGATAAAGTGGAAGAAAATTTCCTTATTAATACCAGAGTATCCAGTGATAAGAGAACGTTGAGTTATATGAGTTATATAATTCTATTATAATGTTGGATAAATATTAGATTTAATTTGAATTCCACGGAACTATTCTCATTTTTCTCGATTGCGGATCCTGATTTTCAAGTTGCATCAAGTCGGCGACTTGAAGTCGCTTAATTCTCAACACCACTGTATCGTCCCACAAACTGAGCTTTCCAATAGACTGACCCTTGTCTCCGTCAGGTTTTGTTGCTCCAAATACATTGATGTGTGCACATATAAACCCATATTAGCGCCTGCGAGACTGAAGAATTACTTCACGCATTGCGCCTAACAGTTCGGTCGGCTTGACGCGCATATTAGCGCCTACAAGACTGCTTGAATACTTCTCACATTGCCACGTCGAATTACGTACTCACCGGTCGATAGCTACAGTACGAAAACGCGTATCTCCGTTAGCAATGCTGCAGACTTCCGGTCATACTTAATTTTTTTTTTGTGGAAAATTAGTCATCTTAATTTCTCGTAAATCTCCTTGATTTTTCCTCTTTCTCTACAGAACATTCCGTAAAAGTTTTAAACTCTAAAGTTGTCGTGTTTCTCCTCGAAATAATAATTAACTTAGGAGCAGAGATTTATAAACATCGCAATGAAGATACGTGGTTTGGCACTTGGGCCATCACCGTATTTTTGCAAGCGGACCGGTAAAGAGGGCCTCAACTTTCGAGTGGAAAGTTATCGGGAATGCGATTTGAAGCGAGGAGGATCGAAAGTAGGGAAACTGAATTATCGGTGGAAACTGCGCTGTAACATCGTTTGAAACAAGATACGTGCCATTTTACCCCGTCTTTGTCACCAGAGAGCGAGCGACTTGCACCAGGCAGACGCTCTACTCGAAGAGGAATCAGCCTCTTGAAAGAGGATCTCTCTCTTCGCCCGAGCAGAATCCCTCGAAAACATTAGGTTTTCCCGTTTCAAATCTTGAAAACATCTCACAAGTGAGTCTTGACCATCCGCCGTCCCAGTATCGGCGTTTTGGAGTCCGAAAGATGCAAAGTATGTCCGATTCTGCTACCCCCGATCGCGGCGAAAGCTTTTCCTCACGAAGCTTTTCCCTTCGTTTCTTGTAGGTGCAATACTGCCGTGCTAAGCAAAAACGCAGTATGAACGTTTCGGCGTTGCCAAATTTCTTTCGATAAAACACGAATTTTCGAGAAAACTTATGAATATTTTTCTCCCAATATTTCAGATAATTCCGGTCGCAATTTCACTCGAAGTTCTCGAAAATTTCAAAGAAAAGTATTCATACATTCTCTTAAAAATAAATATTTTTAGGAGGAAATTTGGCAACTCTCGAATGTTTATACGACGTTTTTCTTTAGCGCGGTAGAATAGGAACTTGACTAGCAGAGGAGCCGAAGAGCTTTTTCTTAGATCTTGACACATTTTATCCGTCAACAGGGTATCTACCAGTCCGGAAATAGTACTGATCTTTTAAGGGCGGTCCGGAAGTACTTATAAAGTGCGGGAATTCCGTAAGAAAGCTCAGAACTTTTCCCTTCATACCACGCGTGTTTCTTTAATAAATCCAGGAAAGAATGCAATTCCCTGCGCGTTGATTCTTAGAGCAGTTGGTTAATCTTCAAGCCACCTATGACATTTTTTTCACGCCATTTTTGTCGCAATTCGAGCGAGAATTTCAATTGTAATTTTTCAAATTTCGTCAAATTGAGATACTGAGAAATTCTGAATTTTTCCATCGGGAAGAGACTGGATTTTTGGGAATGAACTGAAAAAGCACTGATCTTTTGCCAGTTTACTGGTCAATTGGCCAAAGTGTTGATCGTCAAAACTGACGTGTATTTTCTACCTTAACAGTTTTTTACCGACTCCATGGTCGATTTTTTTATCCCTCCTCATTGCTATGTAGAAAAGTGACCATTATGATTGAGATTAAGGTTTCCGGCGGTCTGGGAAACTGAGAAAAGTCAAGGAATTCTCATGTAACCAGGAAAAGTTAAGGTCTCCGTGGGGTGAGTCCACGGACAAGTCGTTTACTCCGAATTTTCCGACCAAGCGCGTCGGCTCGTAAACTTTCGCGTATACGGCTCATTGTTGCTTTTTTAATATAATTTGCGTTTTTTTTCTTTCCATCGTTGTATTAATCTTTAAAAGTGAAAATTTCGTCCTTTGTTCAGCAAAAATCAATGCGAATCAGAGACGCTAAATGAAATTTCACGGAACGAACGGAAAGAATGAAATTTCATTTTGCTTGAATGTTAAACATCTTGCATGAAATTTCAACGATTTCCTAGGGGCTGTGTATGTAACCAGCAAAAATCCCAGAATTTGTCCAGAAAATTCCAAATTGACTCATGACTTTTTTTTTTTTTTTTTTTTTTTTTTTTTTTTTTTTAATTAAGATTTTACTGTTTCTATGCGTCTCATGTCCCGCGTATAACAGCAGTTCTAAAAAAATTAATGAAATTGTCTCTCGGAATTTCATTTTATAAAGTTCTATGAAATTGTGATTCTCTCGCGCAAGTAATCTTCAATAATAAAAACGAACTAAAGTTGTATCGGGAGGTCAGAGAAAATCAGGGAATTTTAAAATGAAGGAATCAAAGAAACCCTGGATTTGTATTCATCAGAGACAGATTTTAATTTACTCCCAGGTGTATGAGATAACTTGAAAGAGAAGATGTACCCTGAAAACTTCGCCAATTTCCGTCGCGCAATCTTCGCAAGCAAGTTTTTTTTTTTTTTTTATTTTTTCGGTGGAAAAGGTGCTCATAACAACCCATTCTCAGAAACCGCCAACTCCTCTCCATATCCTCATTCCTGCGGGAAGGAGCAAATGAGGCGCCATTGCTCGGGAAATTAGTGAGCCGTGGAAAGGCGAAAGCGCCTCGTTACCGCGAGGTCTCGCGCACTGCCGTTCTAAGGAAAAACGCCGTATGAATATTCGAAAGTTGCCAAATTTCCTCCAATAAAATGTCCAGTTTTGAAAAAAGTTATGAATATTTTTCCTTTATATTTTCAGAATCTTTAGGTAAAATTGTGTACTAAATTATGTGAAAAATTGGGAGGGGAATATTCATAAATTTACGAGGAAATTCGCGTTTTATGAAAGGAAATTTGGCAACGTCTGAAGGTTCTTACGGCGTTTTTCCTTAGTATGGCAGCGGAGGGAGCAGGGACTCGCGCCCGGCGGAGACGAGTGGAGCTAAACTACTTTTTCGAGTTACGGTGTAAAATTAACGGGTGGAATTGCATCAATTAAAACACGTTTCAATAGCTTTTCGCGGAGTTCCTCGATGCGAACTTTTTCGCCGCTCGCTTGCGGGATTTATGTCAGCTTTTCACGCGCGGGGGCGGGGGTTTACTGGCTCCCTGCAACGCTAATTCAAGATCAGAAGGGTCACTGCAGTGCTCCACTCCGAAATGCGCAGTGGCAATTCTTGCAAGTTGGCATCACTGCTCTTCCTCACTTTAATTGTATGTAAAACAATCGATTCTTGGTCAGGCAGCTTGCTTCACTCGAAATCGATATTTACAGTGGATTTAATTATGAAAAAGTAGTGTTATGCCGTGCTAAAGAAAACATTCCAGAGTTGCCAAATTTCACCGGATAGAACATGCATTTTTCAGGAAAAGTATGCATATTTTCCTTTGAAATTTTCACATTATTTAGATCAAATTGCGAACAAAATCGCCTGAAAAATATTCAGTATGTAGGAGTTTTTTGCCAATGTGCGTTAAAAATTCAGCATAAAGCTGAAATTCTCAATACGGAGGGAAAAAGCTCGTTCGAGCACAGTTTTCCCTCAAACTGTTGTTGTAAACAGTTTGTGTAAAAATATTCCCAGAGCGACAAAAATGTGATCTGCTCGGGTTTGGAAGTAGCGCTTTGTGACCATTCCGCCCATCATCAAATGGCAGCAGTTTACCAAAATTTGCCAGGGAAATCGCGGAATCACCGGAAAATTCCGTCTCCTAATTTCTGCGCGAAACCTCGGTCTGAACGAGCCCTAACTGGAAAATAGTGCAAAATGTGAAATTAAAAGCCCCTGTATAAACTTCAGAGAGGAAATAGTGAAGGAGCTTTATTTTACGAGATTTTTATAAAAATAATAATTCCTCCCGCGAAAAAGTAACTTCTTTCACAAATTATTTCCTGTTCTCGCCCAAGTTTATGTCCTGGGGGGGGGGGGGGGGGGGGGGGCTGAGGGAGGCTCAGTCTACGGCACCTGCACTGAAAACCGAGCTCGGGGAATAATTCACCGTTTAGTGGACGCGAATGTAGGTTAATGCAAGTTTACGGCGCCGTAAATGCAAGGTAGGAAAATTTCAATGTTTCAAGCTTCGTTTCCTCGGAACCGGGCCGTCGGGCCGACCCGGGGCCCGGGAACGAGGCACAGAGAAGCGAGCCATCCGAGGATGTTGGACACGATGCGGACGTTTTAAAGGCTCATATCCTTGTTCCTCTGACGTCAAAGCTACCTCCATTTCCGTATTGCCCTGCATAGACCATAAAATTCCGAACCAATTCCGATCAAAGTAGACATGCTGATGACTGGTTGTCACCATCTACCATCAAATTTTGACGGGCCGCACTTTTTTGTTCAAAGTAAGATCAAAACAGAGTGCCACCATTCATCATTTCCTGCCACAGGAAACATTTCTGCCAAGTTTTCATTTTAAAATGAAGCAAATTAACGAGTTTAAGACTGATGACTCCCGACACTTTGATGCTACTTTGATCGGAATTGGTTCGGGAATTTGATCGTCTATCGAGACTTTTTAACTTAATGATTTCCGTGGCTCGTGTGGAAATCAGTGCTCCATTCCCCGGAACTTGTGCCGAATTCCGGAACTTCTGAAATTTTCCTGGATTCTTCCCGGAACTTTTGACTTTCCTGAAATTTTCCGGATCTTTTGCATTTTCCGCAACTTTCTCAAGACCTTTGAAACAGTTTTACAAGAATCCCGGAACTTTTGTCGGTCACGGAGTGGGTGAAATTTGAACAGAAAAGTCCCGGATCCCGGAACTTGTGACGGACATGGAATGGGAGTACTGGTGGAAAAAGAGGCACGCTCTTACGCCAACGGAGTCGCGATATCGTCGTCTCCCCGTCAAGTGAACTAAATTTCATTCCAAGGTCCCAAAATTTGTCCGAAAAAATGCAATTAGTTACAAGAACATGACTTGGGAATTATCATCCTTAATTTGACCAAGTTTGGCTCTTAATTTGGAGAAAACTCAGTAAAATGTTCAGTCGGAAATGCCCGATGGTTTCTCAGTCAAAGTTCGGTTTGCGAGTTGAAATGTTGCAATGTTGTAGGCCTCTTGTGGTGAAGCGGTTGTAGCGACCAGTAGGTCCCGGGTTTGATTCCCGGCCAGGCGATCCGAGTTTGATGGTCTCAAACAACGGTTGCCTCGGTCTGGTTGTGTAGAAGATACTGTGATGAAGGCGTAGGGTTACCAATAGACCACTAGACAAGGTACGAATTTCAGCTTTCTGATACATGTTTCTTCACCAAAATTTTACGTAAAACACGATGCGCACGACGAAAATTACCGAAATCAACTCCTTCCGAAGATATTTAATGATTCTTGATGCGTGAATTCAAACCACCCGCTCATAAAAACTCAATGCTCAACGCAATTCACATCGCGCGCTGAACGTTATCATGACAGTATCTACGATTTACAAATCTGGAAACCTCAATCTTGCCGCTTTGGCTCAGCTATAGAAAATTGCTTATAGTTTGAACAACACATGGTGAGAAATGAATATTGCTCGATTGAGAAGCTTGCTGAAACCGTTGTAGTGCTCGATTTGACTCATGGAGAGCTTTGAGTTTCTTGTGAGCGGGCAGTTCAAATTCCTCGTAACCAATGTGAAATAAAAATGTTAATATCTCCGTCAGGAGTTGGTTTCAGTAATTTTCGTTGCGCGAATCGTATTCTACGTGAAATTCTGGTCAAGAAACTTGTATCAGAATGCTTAAATTCGTACCTTGTCTAGTGGTCCATTGTGTGGTATTTAAGGTAGAAAGAAAAGAAAGAAAAAACCCCTGTGGCATATTTACGTTTTCTCGTCAGGAAAACTACGAAAATAAATGAAATTCCGTCGGTTTTCTCGTTGAACTTCGGTAACGGAGGACTCCTTTAACTTTATAAAGTTTCGAAATGTACTGAAAAATTCGCAGTGTTCGTGAAATATTTGGACGTATTCATGGTGATAGGAACTATATTGCACGTAAATCTTATGCACGTAGTTCTTTTTACCTTAAGAGCTTTCATTTCACGTTTTCGATGGCTCGCTCCACTGTGCGAGGATGCTCGCGGCCTGAGATGAGGAAAAACTGCACTCCCGAAGCGCAGCGGGTATTTTTCAAGCCACCCCCGCCCACCCCATCCGCAATGATGGAGCTCCGGTCGCGGGTATGAGCGTGCCGTGTGCGTCTATGTCGGTGCTGAGTGGCTTCACAGCGAGGAAGAGGCTCTAAATGAAAAATAAATAATTTACAATTGAATGATAACACAAATCCCCAGCTCGGGAGACTTTAGCGAAATCGTTCCCGGGGAGCATTCATTCAAGCAACAGAGGCACGCAGGAAGAAATATCGTTGCCCTTAGAATGCTCATAGAAGATCACAGGCTCTAATTTTCTAATCGTGGTTCAAATGGATTATATTTTGTAACAGATCGTTTTCGATACTGAGTCGATGTATCGTTTGGTTCAAAACAATAGAACATAACCTCAAACGAAACTCTTAGGATTTCAGTCGGAAAATCTGAAAATGAGAAAATTCCTCACTATTTCACCTTGCGATGCCATTTAGTACTCAAATAAATACAAAATCTATCAGAAAAACTCCCGTTTCCTCAGAACACTCGATTGATTTTTGAGGCTATGTTTACATGTTGAACCAATCGATATCGATACAATCTCACCTATTTGATGTATCGAAAACGATCTATAAGGAACCACTATTTCTAGCCCATTTTAGAAACAACATACATGTCATTTGTTTCCCAATGCAGATATGTGCTTTTATGGCAAAGCCAGAGATAGTATTTCCTTACTGCAGAATGTAATCCAAATGTTACTTCGGCGATGACAATTTTTGGCTCAGGGATGTAACAAGGGATCATGAAAAAGGCAGAATCACGATATCGCCTTCATTTTCACGTGATACTCTCCGCCTCATTCCGAAGTTAGTTTAGTTGCCCAGCCGATCGAAACCTAACTAAAGCAACAGAAATGAATGTTTTAGTTTAAGAGATCTCAAAAAAGAGAGGGTCACGATTTCGCCTTCGATTCGCGCGATACTCTACGCCTCGCTTTGAAGTTAGTTTAGTTGTCATGTCACCTAACTTCAGCAACTGAATGTTTCAGTTTGATGGGTCTATAGGAAAAGACGGTCACGAATTCCCCTTCATTTTTACGTGATACTCTACGCCTCATCTCGAATTTAGTACAATTCCACAGTCGATCCAAATATAACTTGGGTAACCAGGATGAATATTTCAGTCCCAGGGGTCTTATGAAAGACACTATCGCTATTTCGCCTACGTTGTCTTGTGATACACTGGAAAAAAAAAAAAAAAACACATTGGATCTAGAGTCCAGAATCTTAAAAACATCGACAAGAAAAAATACTCTTGAGTCAATCGGATTTAAGCTTAAATCAAAAACCAAGCCTCTTAATTTGAGCGGATTTCCTTCTGATTTAAGCTTGAAACCTGATTGCATCAAGAGTATTTTTTCTTGTCAATGTTTTCAAGAGTCTGGACTCAAGATCCAATGTGGTTTTTTTTCCAGTGTACTCTACGCTTCGCCCCAGAGAGCTAGCACTCAAGCCTGTTACTTGCATAATACATTGCATTGTAATAAAACATTGTAAGCATTGTAAGATAATTGTTTTTGCCAACTTTTTTTTTTCATAAGTTCCATAAAACTCAACGGAATCCCTCACCTTGAGAAATTAAGCCTTGTCGTTCTAAGAATCTAAAGAAAGAAATTCATTTGTTTCAGATCGCGTCGCGCACTGATTTCATTACTCTTCTATCAACATATGGACCTGCTGTCATAACTTCAGATTGATTTGGTGAGTGTCTCATCTATTTTACCATTCAACGAATAATTAAATATTTTATTTTTAAGAAAGCAATGTTAAATAGAATGATAGATCATTCCGTGAATAGATAATTCGCTGGTGTTCTGAAATTTGATGAATTTCGTGTTTAAGTGGAAACCATTGAGTGAACTGAACACGAGGATACTCTTCGTTTCTTTATTTATAACAATTATTATTGGAGGAGAAATGACTAAATAACTGAATCTGCTACAATAAATGTGTTTCAATGCGCAATGAAACGAGCAACTATTCGAACTCCGGAGTAGGTATGTGGTATCACGCGAAATTGAAGGAAAATCTTAGCTTTTCGCCTATCCCAAGTTACTGACTTCTATGAATTTCATGCTTGCATCGGTACAAAAATTGCATGTATTCCGCGATTTTTTGGTGAAAATTATATTGCATTTTGCAAAAAGGAACCAAGAGTATTCCGATGGCGCTAAGATTGTGCAACTTGTTTCTTGTTGCAAATAAAAACTGATCCTCTATATGTAAACAGGTTTTATCTCCACCCCCGAGCCCCGATAAACTATTAATTCAAGACAAAAATTACTTTTGTGAATTTAATTTTTTGCGAAGAATGTAAGTTGCACAATCCTAGCAACACTAGAATTCTCTTGGTTTTTTTTTTTTTTGCAAAATGCAATCCAATTGTGTGGTGGTATTCGTACTTTATCAACCGCTGGAAAATTCGCAAAATCGTGATACAGTGGACTCTCGATAGTTCGAAATTGAAGGGAATCGGCTTTTTATTCGAATTAGCGAGGTTTCGAAATAAAGAGAGTTCGAATTAAAGAAATTCCATGTGGAGAAATTTCAAATTAGAGAGATTCGAATTATAGAGGGAAGGCGCCATCTGAATTCGAATTATAGAGGGGCAAATGGACGGATTTACGCCAAAAAATCTTTAGGTCAAAGGTCAAGCTCTTTCAGACACCCAGATACAAAAACAGTTGACTTCGAATTGTAGAGGGAATGTACTGTCTTATTTCGAATTATAGAGGGAGGGTCATATTTACTTCCCACACTTCGAATTACAGAGAGAATTTTCGTAGCAATTTCGAATCACAGAGGGCCGCGCCAGCTTAAAAATTTCGAAATAACGAGGGGAGAAAAATACATTGATTTTCTTCGAATTATCGAGAGATTTTCAAGGGAGACAGACTTTCCTTCGAATTAACGAGGTTTTCGAATTATCGAGGTTCGAATTATCGAGAGTTCACTGTATTGAGGTGAATAACGAGAATTTTTTAACGATTTTACAAAACCGCTGAAATAATCATGTTGCCGCGATACGGCGGTGATTATCAATACGTGATGGACGTCACGACAAATGTTTACACCCCTTTTTAGGGTCGTAGAATCCAAATTTAAAGTTTGCTGCCTCGTAGCTATATGGTGCTTTCCGCGCAATTGGAAAAAACGTTGACAAATTTCAGTTATTTCAATTTCTGGTTTATAACTTTATTTATGATCTAAAGATCTAAAACTCGTTTGCACGACGTGAAATATTGTAAATTGACTCATGCATGTTCTATTTAACATCAAAATCGACAGAGCCTCCACCACTTGCGCAGGGGCGTTTTTCTGGCTCACGAAGAGCACTGCGGCGCCCTCAGCGGAGGTTATGCAGCGCGGCCGTCCAGCATGCCGTTTCTGGCATTTTATTTTACTCGTACCCATTTTATGGCCCTTCCAGCATGTCTTTTGGTTATTTTGTCCTTCGTGGCTCCTCTAATGTCACTTATGTCATCGACAATAGCACGCAAGTCTTGAAGGCTCCTTACTGATAAATGTGTCTGGAGGACTTGGGATTTAGCGCCTATGTCCAGTAATCATAGGGTTGTCGTATCGGTACTCGAGACAACTCAACTCACATTGCTCATATCATTGCTTCAGAAGTAAAAATTATGATTCAGCCACTATTTGTCTCTGTGAAAGTGTTCCTTTCAGTTTTTTCACTCTAAATAGGTACACGAAAACAACGTGTTTCATTTGTCGGAGGTCATTTTTAAATTTCTCAGTTCGGGAAGCGAAACTAAAAGGTGTTCAGTCTTGTGATGCGCTGCAAGTCAAAAGCGGAAAAACGATAAAATTTCATTTTTGCAAGGACTAAAAACAATTGAAGTACACGAGCTGTGTCATAAAACTGCGGAACGGCCAAATCCATAAAAGCCTATTCACGTGTGACACCACCATCCGCGCATCCAGTGATTTTGCGCCCACAGAATGAGCAACGTTTCGAGCATAAAGCTGCTGGTTTCTTGTTCGGGGAGAAAATCGGAGGAAAACTTTTCAGCGCTTGGAATGAACTTGCTCGTGGCAATATGAAAGTTACCTCTCGCAGAAAAGCTTTCAACGTCGCGCTGATAATTGGTTGCGAAATAGAGTTTTAGACAACTTGAAAGGTCGCAATGATTCTGAAAGTGTCGTAATTAAACAACTGTTTGATCTAATGGAGGATCTGCTCGCGTAAATATTTCCGTCTCATAACAATCTTTTTAATGATTTAACCATGGTCCTTTATGTTTAAAAGAGAGCAATTAGGAGGAAATAATGGATTTTCAAAGAGAGTCAGCAAATTAGTCTGGTAATGGGCACGGTAAAGTAAAAGAACGGACTATTTGTTGAAATGAGTGGTTCTGATAGATTAAGAGGGTGAATGATAGACAAACTTTAGGGTCTCTCGTGGGTTGCCGCCTACCTGCAACCACCCGCTTCCGCCAAAAAGATCCTTCCATATCCCTTTTGACTTCTTCGTCTACAGCTTTGTCTATCAATTTCAACAATCATCCCGCAGGTACTCTAGTACGTTGGAACCAACTAGAGTCCCTTTATAGAAAGATTTGAGACAACGCGGCCTATGGATGTCACAAACGGGAAATAAGATTACACAAATCGGACGTTTTCTATAATCTTTGATCAACCTATTCCCGAATTCCTGTCTCCGCTCCCTCTCTCATTCCATTTGTTCCTTGCCGCACCTCCGATTCCCCGGTCCACTCTAGTTTATAATCTTTGCAATTGGTGAAAATGTGATATTTATTCCCGTTTGTGACATTGTGAAGGCCTAAAATACGGGAACCAATTAGAAATGGATTCGCATTGTCCTCACTCATAGAGAAAAAAAAGGAGGTGTTTGCATTTCGGGATCTTGGAATTTTTTTGATGACGTAGGTCGGCACAACGATTTTTATCATCGATTTTCTTGGAAATTGTGTAATTTATGGAAAAAAGTCCTCCTATTAACGTGCTTGAAATTATACCATGAGTTGATTTGGCAGAAAGGAATCAAGCCACATCAGCTATTGCCAAATTTAACTGGACAATAAAATCTTTTACGAGAGAACGTTTGTGCGGATTCCTTTGAAATTTTTAAGGAATTTGCATCAAACTATGGAGAATTTTCACTGCATTTGGCACGAAAATCCGCAGAACCGTTTTCATGTAAAAAATTAAGTTGCCCAATTAAAGGCAATAGCTAATGTGGCTTGGTTCCTTTCTGTTCAACGCGGTCGATTTAAGCAAAAAAAATGGGACTTTATGGTCCGTTTTTCATGCTTCGAATTCCGGATTTCCCTGGCCAGGTTGTACCGACCTACGTGACAGGGTGATCAAACCTCAAGATGCAAACACCTCCTTTTTTTCTCTACGGTCTTTACTCTCAGCATAGGAGGACTCGAGAACCAACCTCCCAATTTTTTGTCATCGTTTTTGGGTGCGGTAGAGTCCCTTTACACTGAGAGTCAAGACAACACCCCTCACGGAGTCACAAACGGGAATAAAGATTACACAAATTGAACGTTTTTCGTAATCTTTGATCGGCTCATTCTTAAATTCCTCTCTCCGTTCCTTCTCTCATTCCGTTTGTTCCTTGTCGAACCCGAAATTCCTCATTCCATTCCAGATTATAATCTTTGCAATCGGTGAAAATGTAGTCTTTATTCCCGTTTGTGACACTGTGAAGGCCTAAAATCCGGTTAACCAATCAGAAATGGATTCGCATTGTCTTGACTCTCAATATAAAGGGACTCT
>NW_017564655.1:802125-829103 GCF_001854935.1 Bemisia tabaci | reverse complement strand
CGTCGGCCATGATGAATATTGCCGACGATGGAGCGACTCTTCTAACAAAATGTTCACCTGTGCCGTAGTATCGTTTTTGAAGCGGGAAGCTCAAAAAAACGCAAATTTCTTACGCAGATTGTGAAGTTATGAGTACATTTCAGACTTTGCCGATGCGCACATCGTGATTTTTGAGGCATTATATATAGGAAACAACTCTTATTTTTGCTCTTGCAAAAGTTTGCAACAGGCCCATTAACAGTCTAATCGCAAATTCCTCACACATGCAACATCTCCATTTTAAGAAGCGAAGGAAAATGACGAAAATTTCCGGGAAAAATTGTCAAGACACCTTTATTTACTTTCTAGAAGGGGTTTGACGTTTTGGGTGACTAATTTTGCCCAAAAACTTTTTCAAATCATGTCTTTTTAAGCATCTGGCGTATCCTCAACTGTGAGGCAGTTTTACCAAGACGTGACAGAGAAATCAGGGAAATGTCCGGGAATTTCATTCTCTTAATTTTGTGGCAATCCTGAACCGATTCCGCTGAATATTTTTCTGATTTCACGCAAAAATCAGTGAAATGTTGCGTAGGAACTGCAGTTGTATACTTATGAAAATTTAAATTCGGTAAGCCAATTTTCAGCCTTGGAGGCCGTTCATAAAATACATACTACTCTGGATGGAGGGGGGGGGGGTGGAGTAACGCTACGCCAATTTGTTTTTGCGTGTTCCAGGAAGGATAATTGGGGAACTACGTGCCCCAAGTGCTGCCAGCAACTGTACATGCTCCGAAGCAGCTGAAAGTGTCTGTTCTCGTAATGAAAAGACAACTAATGAAAAAATTAGAAAAATTTTGGACAGTAATTTTACAGGCACATTCTTGAAAAAAAAAACAAAAAAAACTCGAATTTCCTGTAGTCAACGATCGTTCCCGTGAGGCTTTTTATCCAACTTCAACCAAATACTGTGTCAGTAGATTGTTGTTATNTTTTTACACGCTTTGGAAAATCTCAGAAGTTCGCGGTAGTCACTTTTCGGTAAGGAACTAAGGGACTCGGTTATTGTATCGAGTGGGGGGTCGAAACGATCGCAAAGGCGGTATACTACGTATACGCGCCAAAAAAAAAAATTTGCAACCTTGGAATGGAGTTACGTTCCATCATGCGGGAAACTACGATTCGTCCGAAAAGTTGAATCACTCCGGAAGGAAACCCGAGAGAAACCCCTCCCGAAACATGTTCGAATTTAAATCCAAGCCGCTGCACCGTGCGCCGCGGTTTCTGTTCGGAAGGTGGATGAAAGCCCCCCGCCCCCGATTAAGCGTCGATCTGACTTCGTCTAAGCGGAATCTCGACCTATCAAAACTGCGCTCTCTTCCGCTCAATCGTGGAGGGAAGCGAGGTGCGGAGGGAGGGATAGGTACAGAACGAGACGCGACGCGACGCTACTACCAGTCAGTAGCGAGGCGGGAAAAATCGACTATCGATATTCCCCCATTTGAAGCTATGGCAAAGAATCGATTATTACGGTGTTCGTTGCGAACACCCTGTTTATCGATCCTTTTCCATAGGTTCAAATGGCGGATGGATCGATGTATCGCGAAGCACGCCAGGCCGCTGCTACCGGTACAGAAATGATACCAGAGGAGCTTTCGTGGAGATGCCGCTTAGCCGCTGCTCGCTAATCGTCTTTGCTAAATCTTGGCAATCCTCTCATACTCCTCGAATCAACCGGAGCTCCTGCCGGGGCTGGATTCAGCTGAAAGCAGCCAGATTGCTGAGGAAACAAAGGGGCTCCACGCTAGTTTGTTGATAGAATTCTCCACTCGCAGGAGTCTGTCAGTGGCGCGGCGCGCTTTGCGATATATCGATTGAAACGCCGTTCAAACGTATGAAAAAAGATCGATTATCAGGGTGGTCGCAGCGAACACCTTGGTAATCGATTCTTTACCATAGATTCGAATGGCGAGATATCGATAATTGAATATTCACGCCACGCCACTGGAGTCTGTGTAAACCGAGTCAGACTTACAATTACCTAGTTCCGTTCCCCCGCATTAAGTAAAACGAGTAACGTAGCGAAACCAGCGCCGAACACTATGAATAGATTAATTAATGTGCTAATGCCGCTGAAATTGAATAAACACGAACGAACTACGGTCAGCAACTAACATTCCTCCCGATCGATCGAATTTCCTGTGCAAATTAATAAAGGCAGGCCGGTGAAACGAACGCAAACGCCGCATGTAGAGAGACGTACGCGCGCTAATCTAACTGGACCGCGCTAAGCAGAAAGGAACCAAGCAACATCAGCTAATTGCTAAATTCTACTGGGCAATTCAATATTTTACAAGAGACCGTTCGTGCGGATGTTTTGAACGTTTTCAGGAATTCCTTCGTTCTATGATAAAAAGTCTTAATTCGCACACAAATTCGTACAACCGTTTTCATGTTGAAAACCAAATTGCCCGATTAAATTTGGCAATAGCTGATTTGCCTTGGTTTCTTTCTACTGAACGCAGTCTAATTATATATCAGTGACTTGCTAAAATGCTGTAAGCAACTATTCCTAATCCTAAGCCGATCAGATTGCCTAATCGAGTTTTTGAAGGCGAAGTGGTGTGTGTCCAAGTCTCCATTTTGCTTGCCAATGGTTTCCTGAGGACGAATGATCGGGAACGAGCAAACTGCGTCTGGAATTAGAACAGGTTTACCAGCAGCAATACCTGCTTAGAGTAGCTCAAATTTGTTCATTTAGTTTTATTTACATTATGAAGCGGCAAGCAGCGCTCCAATCAGTGCGCCTTCAAAAGCTCGTTCAGGCAAATTATTCGCATAGGGAGCAGCAATAGTTGCTTGTATGAAATTTCTCTCAGTTCTGCTCCATCTGTAGAGACTCATAACGTTCTACTCATGCTGCTTTCTGCGCTCGTTTTGCACTGTAAATGAAAGCAATAAAGCTGCTCGCCCAAGGTGGCTAGACCGGGAAAACCGGGAAAAGTCAGGGAATTTTTTGTGGAGCTGGGTTCCACATGAAAATCGGGTACGTGGCAGGCCAGCAGGCCGATTATTGAAACTGATAGACAAAGCTTTAGAAAAAGACGACAAAAGGGATTTGGAGGGATCCTATTGGTGGAAGCGGGTGGTGGCAATGGACATAGGAGATAGGTAATGGACTCACTAACGGCAACCCACCAAAGACCAAACAGTTAGTCCATCATTTTCTTCCTTAGTCTATAAGAACCAACCATTTCAACCAATAGGATCGCTCTATACTCTCCATGTTTTCTTTGTCCATCGCTTTGTCTATCAGTTTCAATAATCGGCCCGCAGGTGATCGCGCTTTTGTGCCAACGTTTTGACCACATAAATAAAGTGTCCTTACGGTATCGTAAAAAAGTCAGAGAATTTCATTAGATGAAGTCACCAGGGAAAAGTTGTCAGGGAATAATAGAATGAAATTTTGCCAGCCACCCTGTCGCTGTCGATCTTAAAATTGAGAAATTATCAATCGATCAATCGACTTATCTTCCTTTGAAGTGCTACAGATTCTTCTTAATGATTACCTTTGTTAAAAAGAAAATAAAACAGTATGAGTAGAAAACTTCGAACTATGACGGATCAAAAATTGACAGCCTTTGTAGTAAACGGACCCGAAGAGGAGAAAAAGCGTCGAAGCTAGCGGACTGGCAATCAGTTTTATTATCAGCCCGCTTTTGCGCTTTCGCGTCTACGATGGAAAGAGTATGAACTCTGATTTTGTCCCTCCGAATGATCAAAAGAGAAATTAAAAAAGAATAGAATATGAAAGAGAAATAGAGAAATAAAGGAATGAACAGTTTCACTACAATAAGTTGGATAGCGCGCCGATATCGAGGTTTAAATTAGCTGAGGCTTCATCCATTTTGAAACTGAATTTTGTTCAGTTTCGCATTCTAGTTTCACAAAATTTATTCTTTTGAAAAGATATCTCAATGGCATAATCGGATAAAATCGAATAACAGCATCTTATCTTAAACCATCGGATTTCGAAAATTTTAGTTACAATTCAAGTTTGCCGTCGAAAAATGCCACCTGGTACCAAGTTTCACAAAAAGCGATCAAACAAAAGCCGCATATGTTAAGACCAGTAGGACTCCGCGGAGTGGTGAACAATACCAGTCCTTTCACAAACGGCATTGCGCCTTCATTTTCGTCCGATACTGTGCAATACTTCCGAGGCGGAATAGTTGCTCAAAGCGCCTTGTACAGTGTCGATTCCACTAGACGTTATGAGATGAGGACTACCGCTAAGGTTACCCTCTTGAGCGTGCACAGTTACACATTACCTCATCACTGACGGCGAAGTTAATAACATTCGCACATTCTCAATTTACGACGTTGCAAGTTTTTGGAACTTAACTTTTTAAAGTTTTTAAAGTTTTTTTTCGCAAGAAACGTTGCGTGAGTGCATACATTTTTTTCAGTGTACAGCTCCAAGAATTAAGAAATTTCTCCTCACGGGGGGGGGGGGGGGGGGGGGGCTGTTGTGTTTTATTTTAAGGGTCACGTCTTTCGAGTTCGTACAGCTGTATGCGAGTCCTTGAGCTTTTACGGAAGTTAAAGGAATTTTGTTAAAATTGAAGAGTTATAAGTTCTAGCTATGACATTCTTTCTTTTGGCACTTAAAAAGATATGAAAAGTGATTTCTGAAACCCCCGGTAGCTCCCTTGGCCTCATCTGGCCTCAGTTCACTAAATACGTTTTCATTTTGAGGTCAGGGTTCTCAACTTGCGGTCGGCTATAAACCAAAGAGATTTGGGCCCAGGGCCCGAAGCTTGTTGGCAGAGTTGCGGTCGGCTGCAAGCTGAGGCAGGATGTTGACTTTGTTATCGGTCACTGATTAATAGTTTGCAACGCTGAGAAACTAAAGATGGCTCAACCCTGCTGTAAAAGAAGCTCAACTTGCGTGCAGCTTGAGTTCAGAATATATAGTGTTATCGCGACTGGAAGTCGAATATAGAGGTTAGGTTTCTCAACTTGCGACCGACCGTAAACCAACAAAATTTGGGCCCAGAAGTCTGTCGCTATTTTGTTTGTTCATACTAGGCCAAACTAGGAGCGTAGGTCTTATCAGGGAAGCTTAGAACCCACCGATGGGCCGTCCAAGCAGGGAGAGACACACTTCCCAGGTAGTAACTTAGGAAGTGTGCAGGTGCTCCCCCCACCCTCCGAATGATCGATAATTGATTATTCCCCATTTAAAGCTACACCGGAAAAAAAAAAAAAAAAAAAAAAAAAAAAAAAAAAAAAAAAAAAAAAAAAAAAAACACATTGGATCTAGAGTCCAGAATCTTAAAAACATCGACAAGAAAAAGTAATCTTGATTTAATCAGAATCCAGCTTAAATCAAGAACCAAGCCTCTTAATTTAAGCGGATTTCGTTTTGAGTCAAGCAAAAATCCGATTGAATCAAGAGTATTTTTTCTTGTCAATGTTTTCAAGAGTCTGGACTCCAGATCCAATGTGTGTTTTTTTTTCCAGTGTATGTTAAAGAATCGTTTACTAAGGTGTTCGTTGCGAATACCCTGTTCATCGATCCTTTTCCATGGGTTTAAGTGGCAGATCATTCGATACATCGCAAAGCCCGCCACACTACTTGGCCCTCCATCAAAATGCAGTTAAAACAACGTAGCCCGGTAACCTTATGGCACGCGTCATGGAAGTGAGAGTAGAGGTAGGTGCAGGTGATGGGCTCGGCGCGGCGGCGGTGATCCCGCGGCCGGGGGCGTCGCGGCGCAGCCGAGCGGAGCGCAGCGTGGCGTAGGCCGACGCAGAAGAGGGTGAGGTAGGCTGGCGGTGGTGGTCGCAACGGCGGGGCGCCCGCGCGGGGGTGCAGCGGCCGCCGCGAGTCGCGAGTGCAAGTGCAGCAGTCGCGAACCTCCCCCGCCCCCGCCCGACGCGCGGATCCCCCTCCCCCGCTCGGATTCGCAACTCGGAGCGGGTGCTACTATCGCTCTTACTCGGATGCCGTCGTCATGGCGACCGGCAGCCAGGAGGAGGGATCAATGAAAACTAGAAGCGTCGCTGCCGGCTCGCGCCTCAGCCTCACCCGCCATCCAGAATTCCAGACATGAAGACTCGTTCGGCGGGATAGCTCCCTCATCGCCCGGGCCAGGATAGGGAGAGGATGCGTCTGTTGCACTCGAGACGCACAGCCGTGTTGAGAGACGTCTGAGGGGTAATATGACACGAAAATTACGATGGTAGAGTTCATTTTGCGGAGTTTGCATCACGCTTTTTCAATTTTTCCGTGTTTGGGGGTAGGTCCAGTCCCTGTATCAGGAATCAAGCAATGACAACTTTTAACACACCTGAAAATTTGAAAAGCCTGGAGCATGCACTGGAAAAAAACCACATCGGATCAAGAGTCCAGACTCTTAATAACATCGACAAGAAAAAATAGTCTTGATTCAATCGGATTTTTGCTTAAATCAAGAACCAAGCCTCTTAATTTGAGCGGGTTTCCTTTTGATTTAAGCTTTAACTGATTGAATCAAGAGTCCTTTTTCTTGTCAATGTTTTCAAGAATCTGGACTCTAGATCCAATGTGTTTCTTTTTCCAGTGAGGATGTGCCTAAATCCTTCGATGTCTACGGACAATGGACGTAGTCTAAAGTTGGCTGTGGGTGCTAGACACAAAACCATAAAACAGCAGAAAAAGAAAAAAAAATCTTGAAACGCTCGTAAAAAATACAGCCGTGTGAACTGACCTCAAAGTAGTGGTAAAGTAGCACGAAAATCATGATGGTAATATTGAAGTAGTCTGTAATCTACTTATCAGTGCGCAATTCGCGTAGTTTGCAATTTGCTTTTTAAATTTCTCGTGTCTGGGGGCAGTTTTCAGCCACCGTATCTGAAAACAAGAAACGGCAACTTGCGGTTAACGAAATTTGACAATTCTAAGTATATTAATCAAAATAAGCTGCTGATCAATGAAACGGAGAGATAATATGCGAGGACATGGATCATTATCAAAAATCATGTTTTGTTTGTAAACAAAATAAGTGAACAAGAACGACCAATCTGCACCTGAACTGCAATCATCGAGACAACCTGAAATTGCCGTTTGATCGTTTCTGGTCTCTGGAAAACTGCTCCCAGATGCTGTAAATTTGAAAAAGCCTGCTCCTAGCTAGGTTAATTGCGCACGAATTAAGGAGCGAATTTCTGACTTTTTTAGAGGGACCATCATGATTTTCAAGTCATTTCACCCGGTTTATGTATACTTTCTTGGCTACATTTCCTGATGGGACAAACCCATTCTGTTTTTACAGCAACGAGAGCACCATTCTGGTATGATTCATGGGATTGCCAGCCAATCAGTTGTGCGTAACGTGATGTGTGTGGCTTTGTACCTATATGATGGACTCTGTCACGTATCTGATCGTGCATTGGACTCATAAATGATAACTTGCACAGCAGGAACTCGGGCACTCACGTTGAATCGTGTGTTCCTTGCAACTACTAATTAGGGAGGGAACCACAATGGGTGACAGGTAGCGGAAACCTGGAAAAGTCGGGGAACTATGAAGACACGTAGGTGAGAATTCAGTGGAAAAAACACCTTACTAAGCGTTTTACTGTTTCTGAGGAGTCGGGGTATTTTACAAAAATTATTAGGGGTATTCTGTTGGGAAAGTTACTGAGTTGTGGTATTTTCAGTCGTCACCCGGTTGATAATGGCATTCGTCACTGTATGATTGTCGGAAGAGTCCTGGAAATGGCAAGGAAGTTATAGGGAAACTGCACTGTCTGGTGGCGAAACGGCACAGACTAAGTATGGTGCGGACGCACCATAAGATGGATTTGTAAAACGGTGCAACTCGCACATAAACTGATCTATCCTCAGAACTCGGAGGTCTTGCGTTTCCATTCCAGACGCTTGTTGACCGGCCGAATTTCGTCGGTCCTCTCACTGTACTTATATACTTAAGACGAATCGCGACCGCACTGAAGTCCGGCTTAGCGGTTCTGATTGGTCGGTGGTGCGGTTTGGACTCACTGTCATCATCGAGTTTGTCTTCTTTTTGATTGCGATTTTCGATCAAGGTGTACTTACGGAGTTATTACAAAATGTTCCGATGTCACATTTTGTGTACAAATACCTTACGGACTTCTACGTAATGTACTTCCCAGAGAATTGAAAGGAACGTAAAAAATCCAGAAACTATCAACTGATCGATCAAATCATTCTTCTAAGTGTTGAGGTTACACCTTAAGGAGGACCATTGACATTTTTGAGACAGAGATCTATTCGGTGATGGATTGATGAGTTCCCGATTTCAAGATATTTCCTAAAAAATCTATACGTCGCATCACGTCGCCTTCCATTAGGTATTTGTTCGCAACATTTACCCGAAAAAGAGTTTGAAATTATTTTAAAACTACATCCCGGGTGAATATCGCAAATCCGAAAAAAATAAATGAAAATGACTTTATACTCGGGATTCTTTCCCATAGCCGATACGTCACGTGCCCCAGCGTGATTTGACCTCCGGAGATCTTAGTATTTTAATGCTCGGAAATCATCAATGAATTGAGCAGCCGTAGAATCTTCCTCCTAAATGTTACAGAAGCGCCCGTAAATGTTAATTCCCCTGAAGTCGCTCAAGGAGAACAATCTACAGCACTGGAAAAAAAACACATTAGATCTAGAGTCCATACTCTTGAAAACATAGACAAGAAAATATACTCTTGATTCAATCGGATTTTTGCTTGAATCAAAACGAAATCCGCTTAAATTCAGAGGCTTGGTTCTTGATTTAAGCTAGATTCTGATTGAATCAAGAGTACTTTTTCTTGTCGATGTTTTTAAGAGTCTGGATTCTAGATCCAATGTGTGTTTTTTTTTTTTTTTTTTTTTTTTTTTTTTTTTTTTTTTTTTTTTTTTTTTTTCTTTCTTTTTTTTTCCAGTGAGCAAACAGAATTGCTGCCCTCATTTGGAGCATTTTGCCGTGGCGACTTCATGGAGGCAAACTTGTTATACGTAGACCACTGTAAGGATGGAGTTTCAGAAATGAGCTTCCGCACTGCAGTCGGAATAACAGAGGAAACGTGCTCAAATCGCTGCAAGCAGCTATTGCTGCTCCCGAGCCGTTTAAATTGCCTGATCGAGTTTTTGAAGGCGAGCTGATTAGAGCGCTGCTCGCCGCTTCGTGGGAACTGAACCTCATATCCTAATGGTAATAAAACTAAACGAACGTGGTAGAACTTACTGCAAGCAGCTATTACTGCTGGTAAATCTATCGGGGGTTCCACTTTCTGCTGCGATTCGTGCTCTTTCCCGTTCATTCGTTCTCAGTGAACCATTGGCACGGACACAGACCAAGGCACTCGCGCCTTCAAGAACTCGATTAGGCAATGTGATCGACTTTGGACCAGTAATAATAGACTGCTTTAGTGGCTGCGCGATAGTTCAAAGGTAAACAAATACATTACCTTTTCTCTGATTTACCATTGCGCCATGGTGGTAAAATCGATGCGTCCAAGTGTTTCTTGCGATCGGAATCTCTAGTGTCTAATGAGTCCTTAATTAATTTATGATTTGCCGATGACTAAATAGTAATGAATTTATTCAGCCAACTCTCTCAGAATTTCTGCACGAGGTTATGATTTTTGTTTCGGTTTGAACCACTGAGTTTGATATTATATCGAATAACGAAGTCTCTAAATCATTCTATTGTTTAAGGCGCTTTGGACACGTCTCTCACAGGTAGCTTTGTTATTAGCGTAGGTTTACCTACGCTTACCTATGCTCGTAGCACGGCTACCTTAACCTAACCATGGCGTGCAACTTTTCGGAGCAGGTCATCTGAATTTTGACAACCGCATCGGGAAGGGATGTAGGAAGTTCTTGACTTTCCCACTTTTCAAATTGGCCTTCCCGTTCTAAAACCGCTTTTTCCTCAGATATTTCCATAATATGACCTTCCTATGATTCGGCACGTATTAAATGCTTCGATCTTTCAAAAAACGCGTGACTTCCAACGCGGTTTTGCGAATAACGACGACACATAGTCGACCTTCCCAATATTTAAAACCCATTCAATGGTAGAGCACCTATATGGGGAGAGTACTGGCATGTCGTTAATTTTGAAGGTTAGGTATTGAGGCTCGTTGGGTCCCAAGGTGCAGCTAACAAATGAACTCAACTGTCCAGAACTTTTTTTTTTTTTTTTTTTTTTTTTTTTTTTTTTTTTTTACACATCCATTTGAGGATTCTGCAATCTTGAATAAGCATCAGGTCAGGGTATTACTACAACTATTCTACCGTGCTAAGGAAAAACGTCGTATGAACCTTCAGGCGTTGCCAAATTTCCTCGAATAAAATTTTTATTTTTGAGGAAAGTTATGAATATTCGTCTTCGAAATTGTCAGGAAGTTTAGATGAAATTCTGAACAATATTATCTGAAAATTTGGAACAAAAATTCTTAAAAGTTTATCAGGAAATTTGTGTTTTATCAAGCAAAATTTGGCAACGCCTGATGGCTCCTACGGCGTTTTTCCTTAGCACGGCAGTATTACGGCCCGTCGTTCGTAAATACGTATCTAACTTAGTTTTTGCATAAATTTTCTCATTTTTGCGAAAGGACGCTAATTTATGAACATCCTTGGCCATCTTGGTCTGATCAGAATATTGGCAATGACTTTTTTCGTGTGAGTAGGTTGGCTGCCCCTTTGGGCTCTAAGAGCTCCATTTTTCGTCATGTCGTCCGCTCTCTCTCCCTACACACGTACTCTATGTACAGGGCCACTTCATTTTATCTCGCGACCCGCCTGGTCTCGTGGTCAAGAAGTTTTTGAGCCTTTGGCATCGCGGGGGAGGCGCTTTTTTATGGGTGTATGAACGAAACGAACCGGGGTGTACTCCCCCCCCCTTCTTAGAGCATCAGGTATTTTATGAACGGCCCCGAAGATGACGATTAGGAGCCCATGTTATCGTCCGGTTCCAGCTGCGACGTGATGACTATTAACGTCGGGGGAGGCTAGCCGCTATTGGCGCGAATTGGCATCGCGGAGCTGGAAGCCTGGAAGGCGGAGGTTGCGGCGGGGCGGGGGGCGGCGGGGAGGGCGCTCGCGCGGGTTGGCGCCCGGAGCCCGCGCCGAGTACAACGAACGAGCGAACGAACGAACGGCCGGCACGCGGTGTAGGCAGGCGCAGAGACGACAGACGCGCAGCAGACTGCACGACGTCGACGACGGAGCTGCCCTCAGTCGCGTCCTCGCCCTCGTCCTCGCTGCGCCGCCGTCGCCCCGTTGCCCCGGTGTGACGTCACTTTCCTCCCTCGTACCGTACGCAACCCCCGCGCCCCANCCCCCCCCCCCCCGCCCCGCCCCGGGCCCCCGTAGTAGTCGACACACGTGCTCTCGCTCCGCCGCCGCGCCGCTCTCCTACCTGTCCCGCCGCCGCGACGCGCCGCCCGATTTCCGTGTCGACCCCATCGACGTGATCTGTGCGCGGCTTATTGCCACTAATTGTGACCCCCCGTCCCCCCGTCGGCCCCCCGTCCGTGAACCCGGGAGTTCGGATTTTTCGCCGTCGCCGCCGCCGCCGCGTGTGTAGTGGTTCCCGGATCGGAGCGCCCCCGCCGTACCCCAGGAAGCCCCGTCAGGTTTGTCTCCATTTCATCCCTTCAATATCCCATGATTGGGATATCCCCGCCCAAGTGTTTTCACTGGTCTCTTATTAGGTTCTCTATGTCGTTCGAAATTTCCGTGTTTATGCTTAGTGTTCCATCCAGACTACTCGGGATTCGTTAAATACTCGACGTTTGGCAAGTCAAATTTGCCAAGTGCCGCGAAGTCTGGATTCAGCTCTGGAAAAAAACACATTGGATCTAGAGTCCAGATTCTTAAAAACATCGACAAGAAAAAATACTCTTGATTCAATCAGATTTAAGCTTACTTCAAGAACCAAGCCTCTTACTTTGAGCGGATTTCCTTTTGATCCAAGCAAAAATCTGATTGAGTCAAGAGTATTTTTTCTTGTCGATGTTTTCAAGAGTCTGGACTCAGGATCCAATGTGGTTTTTTTTTTTTTTCCAGTGCATAGTCTGGAGCCAGCTTAATACTCTGAGACTGTTAGTATATTTTCTTCCGAAAATACTGCACTCACTAAAAATACTATTGCATCCTCTCGTGGTGTCAGTTGTCGGTCGACTCAACAGTAGGACTTGGTTAATAGACCTAATTTTTTGTTGAATTTACCCAAACCGTAGGTTACCCTGAGACTTCTGGGGATGAAGGAAGCGTCCTGCTGAACCAATTACTCTTTTCTCTCCATGCGATACGAAGGTTGCGCCTCGCGATTGGCTAGCGCTCAGGACTGTCACCAATAGGATCCTGCTTTTATCCTGGCGATTTGCGCCTTCTTTTATGTTGCAAATTTTCAATTCAAAGATTCGGTCAATTCAACCCGAAGAAGAACTAACCAAAATTAACAGCGCACGTTTACTTCATGGTTTTGGTTGCATTCGAATTATCGCTCCCCAGTCAGACTGGAATCATAACAGAAAGTGTCGTAGAAGCTTTAAAATAAGGCATGGGAAAACTGAAAAGCGTCAAGGATTACCTGAAAAGTTAGGAAATTTGGAAAGGAAAACTCTTGAACGATAACCTTAGGAGCTCTAAGCTTTTTGTCACTTGAATTTTATCTAAAGTAGTAATTTTCCGAGTGACATCGACCAGGAACGGTAACCTAATTTTTTTTAGAGGGCTGTTCACTGACTTTTTAGATATCTTTTGAGGGACTTTCAGGGAGACTTCTCTTTTAATGAGACTTATTTTTCAAACGTGTACGCAAATCTTTTACGTAACAGATTTCAGTATTTCACCGACCTAATAGCGACTTACAGCATGATTCCGGACTAAACAGAAACCAAAATCGAGTGCAGTCATCGTTGTCCAAGTGTGACGTCGTCTTTGCCACCATAAAGCTTGAGTGAACCCGATCTTAACTGTAAAATAGGATATTTCTAGCAGAAGTTTAAGCAAAAATTCTAACATACCTGCCAGAGTTAAATGTTGCTAGGACACCTCTCTAAAGCTAACTATTTTCATAACCCTCTCGTTTAAATCGCATCTAAACACATGCACTCAACACCTTTTATTTGCAACACCTGTACTTGTGACTTTATTCATAAGACTCTCAATCACAATGCCAAGAACTTACAGCTTTTTAATCTATTACTGAAGAGAAAACATTTTAAATGAATATTTTGATAATCATGTATGTTGTGACAGAGGTTCATGAGATGACACTTTCAATCTGTGACAGTGACAGTTCTTATCATCGGGTGTTAACTGGCCTGACTGCAGATGACGGGTTGTTAGTGTCACGCATGGTGTTCGTTCTTTGCGAAGAATTGCAGACTTTAGAAAAAGAATCTTCTAAACCATTGAGTATGAGAGGTTTAGGTTGATCATAAAAAAACTCAGAAAATTTTTAAAATCCAAAAGAAGTGAAATAATATTTTAATTTTTTCAAACCTCATCCTATCTCCAGATTCACTATCAGATGAAAAGTTCAGAAAATGTTATAAGTTCGCAATTCTAAAATAATCTTAGAATCCCTGTAAAATATTCTTTCATCGGGATTTTCGGAAACGGGAAAATGCTTGACATCCTCCAGACACTTTTTTCGGTGCAATAATTCGAGAAAAAGCTGGTAAAAGAGTTTAAAGTCTCCTCTTGGCACGGATTATCAAAGCATGCAAATAAAATCAATCAATCAATCAATCTATTATGGAAGTGAATCATTTCCTAGAAACAAATATTAGTGAACTCATCCCATTTGAATCCAGTCGTAACGACATTATTTTTGCTTCTCCTTTGACGTAAAACTGAATTTTTCCTCCAAGCAGCTCATTTGTTAGTTGTTTTAGGAATGCTTTCGTAGATAAACGAGGCTTCTATACTAATCGTGAATAAAAAAATCTGAAAAAATACACACAGGCATTGATATCAATAAGCACAGATTATTCAGCAATAAATTAGATATTGGCTTCGGTCAGTAAAATTCTCAAAAATAAAACGAGCCCTGTTTTTTTTATACACGTGCAATTGGTTAACTACATAACGTTTCCCTGACTTTTAAAAAGTCTGTGAAATTTCGGTAAAGTCACTGTATATATCTCAACCATGGAAGAGCCCTGCACAAAGAGGGCCGCAAGTAGTCGAACATGTTTCAATCAATGCCTTCAGAAATGAGTGAAAATCGGGGACTCCCCCCCCCCTCCAATATCCCGAAAACGGTTCTTATACTCAATTTAAAATTTTAGTATGTGTGAATGATTCTAAGGATGACGAAAAAACCTCATACCGACCCCAATTCCGAGGGCCGAAGCTTTGCAAGTCCACCTTGAATTTCCCCGTCCCGTCGAATATTACTTTAAGTGGCGCCAAGCACACCCGTTACGCTCTATTGGCAGAGCTCAAAATTCTCGCGAAATGCGCCCCGTGAAAATTATCTTCCTTCCACTACATTCCGAAAAAGTCAGAAAATTCTTGGCTCAAAAACCTTAAACCTCGGGGCAATTTTAGATTTCAAGGGAGCTTGTCACACCGGCTAAGAATTTATGGCTTCGGGGAGGCTGAATTGTGAAAGGCGGAGTGATTTTGATTTTCTCGCTGCTCTCCTCCACCAGTTCTCTTTGCTCTTTGATTTATCATCACTTGTTGGACAGCTTTTATCCGCGAAAGCTCGCGTATTTCGCGGAGCAGTGGTTTTGGGCAAAGCCCTCCATTCTCTCGAGTGCATGCACGATTGCACGCACACGCAGCGTGGCTGCATCTTTAATATAGACCGCGGGAGCGACACAACCATATATCAAGCGTTCGAGACAGCATTCCTGTCTCCGCAATTGTCTTGTCTAAGTGCTGCCGCGTTTAACAATCAAATTACCCAAAATCGCTCACTTACTGATAATGCTCGAATTGAGCTCGTTCTCTCTATGTAACAGCTGACGTTTTTCTCTCTTTCTTGTTTTCCTTTCCATTTTTACACTACTACAGCATTTTTACTGTGTCTTAGGCTCTTCCCAGGGTTGTTGGCGGTCTGGAAACCCGGGAAAATCAGAGAAAGTCGGGAAATTCGCAATGATCGGGAAAAGTCAGGGAGTTTTGGACACATCTACCGATCATAGTGTAACAATAATCGGCGAATTTTTTTAAAGAATCAAAAAAGGAAGAAATTTTTTTTTTTTTATTAAAATGGAAATTTGGTTCTAAGGTTAGGGAAAGTCAAGGAAAAGCAAAAAGAGTCGGGGAATTTGAATGTGAAGAAATTATGGCAACCCTGCTCCCTATTCTTACTTTCACACTTTTTCTTGCAAACTTAATTTATTTATGTAAAATGCCTATTTTGTAATAAAACCTATGACCTAATTGCAGATAGGAAGAGCGTAGTTACAAATACCCATAAAAAGTTAGACAAATACTATACTACCACTACTTTCTTACTTTGTCTTTACATACGGCCCCCAAATGCACCGATGTGTAAATAACGCGTGTTTTTAGCGCATTTTTTGAAAATAAGTGCGGTATGCTACTTCCTCTAAGCCCTCTCAAATTTTTCAATTTCATGCGCTGCATTAATTTCTGCCCTGCATTTTCTTTCGGTTTCCTTTTAAATTTTTTGGGGGTTCTGTGTTTTTCTTAGCTCAAGACTTACTTACTTCTCTTACTTCTCACATATTCACTGAATTCCACCTCCTTTTCCATTATTATATCGGAGTGTGATGGGGCGTCTTTTCTGAATCATCTATCCGGAATTATCCCTCCATAGTAAAACGCTCATAGATGAGTGTCAAAATGCCAATGGAATCACATCCACTAATCTATGATGACATCATAACTGTTCAACTGGCGTTTCGATATCGTTTGGTATGTCATTTTTATGAAGACTGCACTGCCATGTTAAGATAGAACGCCGTATGAACATTCGAGGGTTGCCAAATTTCCCTTGATGAAGTATTAGCAGGGAGTATTTTTGTATGTTTTAGTTAGGAGTATTTCTGAGGAAACTCATACATTTTTCTCATTGAAATTTTCAGATGTTTCAGATTAAATTGCGAAAAAAAAATTCCCCGAACAACTCGAAGTAAAATATTCTCAATTTTCCCAGTGAATTCGCGTGTTTTACCGAAGGAAACATTGCAACTTTTGAAAACTCTTACGGCGTTTTTTCTTAGCACGGCGGTGCAACCCCCTCCCCCCCCTTCCTTCCCAATTTTCCTAATTCTGCTCATAACCGAAGTTCTAAAGCGATCTGCTCGCGTGCAAAATGACTGGAAACTTATGAAGTGAGGTTTATGAGGTCTGAAAATTACCCCTTCGGTCACGGGGAAGTCGATTTCTTTTTCGGCGGGCGTAACAGCTGGAGCCTCAGGTCCCGCCCCGAAAGTTGTAAATCGCTCGGCCGTTTGCCCCTCTCGAAGGAGCCGAGACGCTCGCCTTAATTACTCAGCCAATAAATCCCGATAAGCAGAGCAGACCCATGGCCGCAGGGGCTCGGCCAGGGGGGGATGGGGGGGGGGTCGTCTGCTGAATTGCATTATTTTCGTCAGCGGCCGATAAATTAAGCGTGGCTCTCGCGGGGCGCGCGGAGAGGGGGGTCGCGAGGGCTTATTCGTCGCCTTTTGTTGTCGCCTCGCAAAGGTGCGAGTAATTAATCCGCCAACTTGAGCATATTTTCGTTCGCTGCCACCGTCCCGCGACATTCGTCTCCGGACGCCCCCCCCCCGCTTCAAACCCCCCTCGCGTCCCCCCTAATTGGTATCCGCACCGGGGATCGAACGAGTTCATAACTCAGCCTCCGATTTACCGCCTCGCTGAACCACTGATACCGCGCTGCTTACGCGTGCGTTTCCTTCCCTAGTTGGACAGTTTTCAGTTGAAAAGTTCGCAGCTCGGAAGCGGAAGACGTCGTTGTAATTTTGATTAAATTTCATCAAAATTTTCTACCGTTTAACCGAAATTTTGTGTAATTTCGTCGTTGCCCCCACGAATGAACGCAACTACATTTCAATGTTTTTGAATTTCTCCTTGTAAATTGCATCTTTACCGGGAAAATCTTGGACATTTCTAACCGAAAATTTCACTGATTTTTCATCTAATCTCATAAAGAATCAGGAAAATGTTGAATAAAAATTACAGAGGTATATTCTTGTAGAAAATTGAATTGTTTGAGTAAATTTTGCATCCCCGGATTGGAGTTCAGTTCCCTCGTCCGAGAAACGACAACTTTTCAATCTTTAGATTTTAAATAGATGTACTTAAGTTTTCATCTCGAGATTTTCAACTGTGCGACAGTGTAGATGTAAACCAGGGTTTTATATCTGTGACCCAAAGTCTTATATCTGTTGGGTGGGGGGGGGGGGGGTGTCTCACGCAGACCCAATCATTTCTCTATGATCCTTATTTTGTAACCAGTAGACAAAGCATGCCATGAGAATTCGTGGAATGCATAGATCAAGTTTTACGCGGAGAATTTCATGTTCTTGATCAGTAGTAATTGAATGGAATTGTATAAAATCTCGTTTGTTTTTTGAGTATTTCAACGGATCATGAGTAATCCTAAACATAACGTATTTGAAACGTGATACCTTATCAGACGAGTGATTTTAGCCATTAATGTTACTGAATTTCCTTCTTGTAGCAGGTTTTAGCCTCAGCTTTATGTTAATTTGTAGCGTGACGTCATTATAAAGGTCATTCAAAATATAATATTGAAGATACATAGCATGAGATAGGAAACAATAAATAACCAAGTCGACGTACTACCCACCTCTGCCGGTGGTTCTCTCTCCAAAGCATGTTTTAAATCATACATTTCTACGCGTGCAACTATTTCAACTCCTGAGTAGGTTTTCTTGCATAGCTGATCAATTGAAGGCGCATGACATGCAGCGAGCGATTTCATGCTTCCTCCTGTCTGCTTTTCAACCCGGCGCGCGCGGCGAGGTGCTGCAAGCCGTCTGACAGCATCAGCAAAGATTTTAATCTCTTCAATTCATACTTTTATATTTCACCTCAAGTTTATCCTCCTCTCAGAGCGTGCATTAAAATGTTCAGATATGAAGCGCCATCCCTAAAGGAGCTTTCACCCGAAGGAATCCCATGAATTTCTCACTGAATTGGAAAAGTTCATGTTTGAACTGAGGTCTTATTGCTCAGACCATACCTCATTTTGTCGTTCTCAGACGAAAGGACGTAGCCCTTTTTGTGATCGCAAAACTGACTCAACTCATACTATCCAATTTATTACGGGAATCGGACCGTACAGCCAAAATTTTTCTCATTTTTTAGTCTAATCGAGAAGGAAATCAATTAAATTTTTTACTTAAAATCCCCAACAGTTTCTCTTAGTATGACAAGTTCTTGAAAAGTTTGGAAATTTTGGAATCCAAGAAAAAATGATAAATTTGACCCAGTCCTTACAAAAGAGCAATTTAAGCTTGGAAATTGAGTAATGTTGGAATGTAATTTGCACCCCAAATTCCCTTAACTCTCCATTTTTTTGCGCATTGAAGGTTTATTTTGACGGAATTCGCCATGATATTGTCGATTTCGGTCTCTCTTCTGGTTTGAAACTGTCCTATTCGTGGGCCTGAGGGCTGATTTTGTCGGTTTGTGGTTGAAAGCCGATAAATCTGCATCTTTCGCCGAGATCGATTCTCAGACTCATATTTAGGCCTGTATTTGACCCGAATCGAGATAAAAAATGACCAAATCATGGTGCATTCCGTTAAATATATGACTTAAAAGTGCCAAAAATCGTGGAGTTGAGGAAATTCAGGGTGGGCCCAAAAACTTCCCTACTCAATATTCCTCCGTCCATTTAAAATATTGGGAAAAAGTCGGGAAAATCTAACATGAATTTTCAGTAGATACACTGGAAAATAAACTCTGGCCGTGGAATCCGTACTTACGGGATATATGTATAGACACACACAGGGAAAAAATCTCATTGGATCTAGATTCCACACCCTTGAAAACATCGACAAGAAAAAGGACTCAATCAGATTTAAGCTTAAATCAAAAGGAAATCCCCTCAAATTAAGAGGCTTGGTTATTGATTTAAGCTTAAATCTGATTGAATCAAGAGTATTTTTTCTTGTCGATGTTTTTAGGAGTCTGGACTCTAGATCCAATGTGTTTTTTTTCCAGTGTGGAGGTTATGTTCGTCCAGTGTACCGTCCACGTTCCGAGCTCAGAGGCTGGAAGTTCCGGGTGTAGCAGTCGAAGCTACAGCTCCAGCACCAGGATACTTTCGGTCTCCGAGCCCGGAACGGACGGCATGTCTATTTAGCCCGTAATGTTTTTTTCAGCGCACCATGTGATTCCCGAAAGTTAGTTTGCCGAGTTTGAGCGGTCATTAGAGTGGCAGTTGCCGAAGGTATTCGGTCTCTCGCCGCATGGCTTGGAGCAAATCGGGCTCGGAGTCCTTTGAGCTGTCGCGGCGCGGAGCCCAACATGCACAATTGCACAATCGAGCATTTAAAGTGCTCGTGTCCGTCCGCGCATTTGATGTGTGTTCTTTTCGATTCGTGGCAATCCGCCTCTCGACAGTGCATCATGCAAATGGCAGATTTATGCTCGATCCGTTACACCTGGTTATAAATAAAAGCGACTAAATTTAAACCTGAATCGGCGGCTTTGTTACCGCCGCGCGGGACCGGGGTGGCGGCTCATGTAGGCTCTGCAATTGAGCCCCGCTCCAGAAGTCGGCTTCAGGCTCCCGGCTATCGAGTCCTGCATCCCTCCTTTCGCCTCTTCCGCCTCCTTCCTTCGCCTCTTCCACCTCCTCGATTCTCCTCTTTCGCCTCCTCGATTCTCCCCTTTCGCCTCCTCCGTTCGCCTCTTCCGCCTCTACGTCTTGGGTCCTTCCTTCTTCTCCTCCGTGACCTCCAACGCGAAGTTACGTTTTACGTTACCAGAAGTCTTGAGCCTCTCTCCTAAACGCAGATTCGACCTCCTCCTGCGAAAGAGGCAATGGATCAGTAGGGCAGTCATGCGTATCGCAACATTGCGTTTTCATAGTTAAATCTTGAGGGGCACAGGAACAAATTGACTGCAGTTTGCAATTCTTTCCTCTCTTCCGCGACCTCCAAAGTTACGGTTTACGTAACCAGAAATCTTGGCCTCTCTCTTATACGCAGATTCGACCTCCTCCTGCGAGAGAGGCAATGGATCAGTGGGCCAGTCATGCTTATCGCAACACTGCGTTTTCATAGTTAAATCTTGAGAGGCACAAGAACAATTTGACTGCATTTTGCAATTCTTTCCTCTCCTCCGCGACCTCCAGAGTTACGTTTTACGTAACCAGAAGTCTTGAGCCTCTCTCCTGAACGCAAGTGTTCCGACCCATTTGATCTCCTCCTGCAAGAGAGGCAATAGATCAGTGGACCTGTCATGCGTATCGCAACATCGCGTTTTCGCAGTTGATTCTTGAGAGGCACGGGAACAATAAATTGGACTACACTGACAAAAAGTTACGGGCCATATAGACATACCATCTGTTCCGGGCTCAGAGGCCGAAACTTCCGGATGCTGGGGCCGTAGCTTCGATTGATCTGGGTGCTACCCCCGGAACTCACGGCCTCGGGCCCGGAACGCGGATAATGTGTAATTAGGATATGTGTAATTAGCCAGTAAGCACGGCTCCCTCGGCCGGAGTTTTTTTTCAGTGTACATTTTGCAATTAGGAATTCCAATTTCTGACTACTTAGTTTAAAAACAATGCACGTATATCATTAGTCTTCCTCAGCATGTTAGTGTTCATATAGACGGGCCAGAAATTGGAGCTCTTTATTTCAAAATGTAGTCGAATTTGTCGTTTTCTGAGCGATGGAACGTAACTGAATTCCAAGTTGCAAAATTGCCATTGCCTCAAACAATTAACTTTCTACAAGAGTGCACCTGCGTGATTTTTGTGCAACAATGTCTGATTTTTGCATGAGAATAGAGGAAGAATCAGTGATATTTTCAGCTAGAAAGACCAAGATTCTCCCGGCAAAAATGCAGTTCTTGAGGACAAATTCGGCAACATTGAAATGTAGTTGCATTTATAATGTCGGAAACGACGAATTGGATCATTGAGCAAACCAGTCATTGTCATATCTGCATTGAGGGTTTTGAAAAAGAGCCTTGTTGCGCGCGGGCCTTTTATTAAAATTGATAGACAAAGAGAGGTAAGAGAAAATGCCGGAGCGATCCTCCTGGTGGAAGCGGGTGGTTGCATAATTGATAAAGAATATAATTAACGGATTAACACACGGCAACCCACGAGAGACCGTACGGCTAGTCCATTATTTTCCCTCTCTCTCGTGTCTATAGCTTTCTCTATCGATGTCAATACTCAGCCCGCTTGGTGCGGCCTCTTTTTTTATAACCCCTGACTCACGATAATGAAAATTTGACCGAAGTTAGATCGTGTATCCAAAGCAAACAAGTTTCATTTTAATTTGAGTTGTGTCGAGCAGGAACGGCGCTCATACATTTTTTAACGATCAGTTTTAGCTCTAGTTGCAAGCAAACAGTCTACATGACGTCAACCAAGTTCAGCGGAAGAGGGAAAATGATAGAAGTTCAGGACATGGAGAAAGCTAGATAATAGGAAAGCATGGGGGAAAAGGTCGGAAAAATTGAACTAGAAATTCAGAAAAGTTCGCAATGAGGGTTTCATGAATGGGTGATTTCAGATTTAATAATTTGTTTCCGGCAGAGAACTATGCAAGGGAGGGACGAAAAGTCGAGCTTTATATTCGACTGTTTTTCTCGTCTCTGAACCCTCGAACACCCCTCCCCCGCGCTATTGAAGAACAAAGGAGAGAGAATAAAAGAATTCGAAAATGAATGAAAACGCGAGGTATAAACTCGACTTTGTCCGGCCTCGGATGAGTTTCCAAGCCTCATCTCTTCAAAGATGGCTCTACTGAAAGTTGCCGCGACGTTGCCGCGTGGAAGCGGGAAAGTCGGAAAATTGGACCGCATTTCGTAATGAGGAACTATACACTTTTTGGTTCCGGTCAAGAACACCGTATGCACCGTTGGTTTCCCTATGCACGTAAGTTTTTTTACGGAAGAGCCGGAAATTGTATTTCCTAATCGCAAAATAACCGAAAGTAGAACTGATTTTTTTTAGGCGGTTTAGAAGTACTGAGAAAGTGCGGAAATTCCGTAAGAAGGTACGCAATTTTTACCTTCATATACCTCGCGTATTTGTTAATAAAAGCTGAAAAGTATCCAATCCCCTGTGCGTTGATTTTTAGATCAGTGTTTGCCTGCAAGATCGCGAAGCTAATCTTTAAGCCACTGATTAAATTTGGTGTCAACGTCATTTTTGTCGTGATTTGAGCGAGAATTTCAAACTTTCACCGTTTTTTTAATTTCGTCGATACTGAAAAAGTACTGAATTTTTCTGTTGCGGAGGTACTGAATTTCTTGGGAATGTACTGAAAAAATACTGTAAAAGCACTGATTTTCGGCCAATCTATTTTAGTAGACTTTCCAGCTTTGTCTTCCGGTCCACTGTCCCGCCCGAGTTGGCAACAGCGCAGAGCACGTAGACCTCTAGGGATTCGTCCTATCCGTCCGTATGCGGGGACCATCAAAGAAGCGACTTTTTCAGAGTTTTTCCAAGCGGTGTGTCGCGAAAGTCGGTGCGGCGTTGCTGAATCTCGTGCACAAATCCGTCTATTTCTCATTGGTTCCCTGGGAAAAGCGGCAAGCCTGAATGGGAGGTGTCGAGAGAGAATAAATGGGCAGGAACGGGCGGGAACACCCTTGCCGCGCGACAGCTCAATCCGTTTTACTATCGCGTTTGAATGCGATGATTTCGAGTAAATCTGGCAACGTGGGGAGGGACCGGGGTCCGCGAGCGGGGACAACGTACCATCCATTTCCTGCCTCGTGAAAAATGGCCACGGGCGTCGATATCGCTCCCCGCTCGCCGCGCGAATTCCGTCGGTTTTCGCAATAGATTTCTGTTAGTCGAGCTTTGAAAGCTTTGAAATATGGGGGAAACCTCAGTTTTTCATGTGTTTATTTTTCCCCATGTTAAGATTACGCCTGACCCTTTTCGGCTCTGGGTCAGTTCGTCGGAGATTACAGTTCGGTGCGAAGGCGATATCGAGGGCTTTTTCTCCTCAACAGACCGATTAATAAAATTTCAGGACGAAGCTTTACAGAAAAGACGAAGGGACAATGGAGCAATCCTATTGGTCGAAACGGGTAACTGGCATAAAAATAATGGACTAACTAAAGGGCCTCTCGCGTCGCGGGTTTCCATCAGTTAGTCTATTGTTTACCTCCTTTGTCCATTCCAACTACCCGGTTTCACTAATACATGTAGGATCGTTCCATTCTCCTTTTGTCCTCTTTGTCCATCCCTTTATCCATTTTCAATAATCATCCCGCTGGTCCGGAAAATTTAGAATTAGTACTGATTTTTTTTTTTTTTTTTTTTTTTTTNGCTCTCTCCTTTCCTCCAAAAGTCTCAGAGTATAGCATTTGGTTTCGGTCGATTTAACCAAAAATTTGGTCGATCGACCAAGTCCTGTCCTTTTGGTTGATCTGACAGTAACAAACTAACTTAAAGTGAGCCGAAGTAATAAAAATGGACACGGAAATTTTGAACTGTGCCGTGGCAACTTTCGAGAAGATCGTGAATACTCAAAAATTTGATCCTCGCCCCAAAAACCAGCCTCGCTTTTGTTTATTTCTGCGTATTTTATTTATTTTATTTCTTTAAATGTTCATCGGTACTTAAACTGCCCTTTTTCGCGCGAAAAGGGCACGAAAATTACGCGACTTATCTAGTCATCATTGACGGGATTTTAAGGTACCCTGGGTCCTTTTACAGGAACGCCTTCAAGGATACAATTATACATACGCCACGGATGTCCGTGTTGCATGCACAAAAAACTGCAGGCACCTGGACTCGTAAAAAGTTTACTTAGTTGGCTGTATCTCTTTGGGTCCTTTTACAGGAACGCCTTCAAGGATACAATTATACATACGCCACGGATGTCCGTGTTACATGCACAAGAAATTGCAGGCACCTGAACTTGTAAAAAGTTTACTCACAATCAGTTGGCTGTATCTCTTTGGGTCCTTTTACAGGAACGCCTTCAAGGATACAATTATACATACGCCACGGATGTCCGTGTTGCATGCACAAAAAACTGCAGGCACCTGGACTTGTAAAAAGTTTACTTAGTTGGCTGTATCTCTTTGGGTCCTTTTACAGGAACGCCTTCAAGGATCATGGGTGGCGGTAGCCACCTCCGGACAAAGTCTAAACTCGACAACACTGGAAAGCGTCCAAACGAAAAAGGTGGCAGCCAACCATAGACACACGTAATACAATGATACATACGCCACGGATGTCCGCGTTGCATGCACAAGAAATTGCAGACTCCTGGACTTGTAAAAAGTTTACTTAGTTGGCTGTATCTCTTCGGGTCCTTTCACAGGAACGCCTTCAAGGATACAATTATACATACGCCACGGGTATCCGTGTTGCATGCATGCACAAGAAATTACAGGCACCTGTACCTGTAAAAAGTTTACTTAGTTGGCTGTATCTCTTGTAAGCAACACAGCCATTCGTCTTCCTTTTTTCGAAAGGAGCTGCCGGGAACTTGTCGAGCGGGTACATTTACGCATAATACACCTGCTCGGGCCACTTGTTTGCGACGAAGGTAAATGATGGTCCAAGCCTCGACCCGAGGATGATCTGTCGAACGAGTGGCCACTTTTTCTCCTCACGATGCGGGGAGACCGAGAGGGCAAGGGTGATTGACTTTTGACACACTCCCCGTCTCGTCTCGTCGCGTCGCTTTATCTGCTCGCGTCCAGTCGCGCGCTCCTTCCCCGCAAAACCCGCGGCTTGGGCCCCATCGGGGGTGAAAAACGAAAAAATATACTCGCCCTCTATAATTTACGCTAGGGTTCGGTGGGAAAGCGGGCTCGGGGTCGTATTGTTGTTAATCTTCGTCCCCGCGGGTTCTCACCCTCTATCCCACCGAATTTTTCCACGTTTCCTCTTCGTAATCGGTGGCGTTTTACACTGATAAAAATCGAGGGGTGAAATTCGGTGTATGCAGAGCTGCCACGGTCAGGAAATTTTTAAAAGTCAGGGAAAATGACGAAAATGTCGGGGGAAAATCCTGAAGTCACCTTTATTTGCTCTCTAGAAAAGGTTTGACGTTTCGAACAACAAAGCCTGGAAAATATTTATTTCTTTTTCACCATCTGGCATATCTTCAAATGTCAGGGAATTTCACGTAAATGTTTCAGGGATGTATCAAAGAATTTCATCCTCTAAATTCTGTGGCAGCCCCGCAACTTATTCGGGAGTCCACCTAGTACCCTAAGAGCTGACCGATATGAATGTAAAGCGTTTGCTCCGTATACGGAGCAAACGCGATTTCGTACGCGATTTCGCTCCCAAATGCTCCCGAAACCCAAATGCTCCCGAACCCAATGCTCAAATTACGGAGATAATTCAGGTGGGAATACTTATACGTAGTCAAGTCAGTTCCATGTTCAAAGATCGTAATAACTTGAAGCCATTTAGTCCTCTACTCGCCCTTCTCGGTAACAAAGTCGGAGGACCCACCATATAAGAAAAAAAACTATTTTCTCGCACTCCAAGCTAATTTTAGTCCTACCAAGAACCATTGTAAAATGAGACAAGTTGATATTTCTACACTCTAACACAGCACTGGAAAAAAAACATCTAGAGTCTTAGAGTCCAGACTCTTGAGAACATTGACAAGAAAAAGGACTCTTGATTCAATCAGATTTAAGCTTAAATCAAAAGGAAATCCGCTCAAATTAAGAGGCTTGGTTCTTGATTTAAGCTTAAATCTGATTGAATCAAGAGTATTTTTTCTTGTCGATGTTTTGAGTCTGGACTCTAGATCCAATGTGTTTTTTTCTAGTGAACGCTCAAAGTAAGGAAAAAATGCAGGCAGGAATACATGTGCAGGTTTGTTCCGTGTTGGAAGATCGCGCCAACTCCAAGCCATTTTGAACTTTTGAGGTTAGAAACGTCTAATATCGTGCATTACGGATGACAGGACACCCTAATGCAACTGCGCGTCGGTCGAAACTTGAGGTGTTAGTATTGAGCCTCCGACTTGTGACAAGGTATTTTTTTCAGGGAAACCCTACGGCTCCAACTCCTCACGTTTCACTCGTTTCCAAATCGCGTCGCGCATAACTTGCGATTTCACCTCGTTTCCCTGTCAGTTCCCAATCGCTTCGTACGTGCATATTCAAGCATATTTGGACGCCAAAATCGAACATTAATTTTGCTCGAATCATCATCGTCATCACGAGGCTCCTCTCACACTGTACTTCCTAGGATGTATCCCTTGGGTAACTGTTTTTGTCCCACGGAATCGAGACGAATCCAGCGCTCAAACTCGCACGAGTGAGTGTTGGAGCAAAGTTCGCCTGCATTTAAGCGAATAGGCAGTAAAAATCCTTCACGTCGAAATAGTGGTATCCGGTGTGATTGACCGGCGCGGCGTCCTGTATGTTCGTGCCTAAACTTGTATCCAGCAATACACGGAAAAAAGTTGAAGGGGTTTTTCCCTAAAATTGTGCTACTACCCAAATTTGATTGATGATATGGACATTTCCAATTAATTGTAGTAGTACCGCAATTCAAGTTGAGATTGTACCGCAATTCAAGTTGAGGTTGTACCGCAATTCAAGTTGAGGTTGTACCGCAACATTAGGATTAGTAACCTAATTTATTGGGGTACTACCAATCAGTTGGGGCAGTAAGTAATAGGGGTTTTACCACAATTAATTGGAAATGTCTATATCATCCAACAACCTCGTACTTTTTTTAATCCGTGTACCAATACAATTATTATTGAATGGGATTTCCTTTTCCACCAGTGGCGTAGCTAAGAATTCTTTAGGGGGGGGGGGG
>NW_017564655.1:783545-801662 GCF_001854935.1 Bemisia tabaci | reverse complement strand
AGTGTACCCACAGATGACTATAGATTCCTAACTTACTTTATAGTAAAAGAATAGTAGCCAAATTAATTTCCCCAATAAAAGAAGAAAAGAATCCACCAGCCTGATTTTTCCTTACTCTCGATTCGAAACTGAAGACCTCTGATCTGCCATCGTACTCACAACGCGCGTAGACCTATTCGGCTTGGACTCTCGGAGTTGTACACGGAGAAAATCAAGCTTTGGTTGAAACGAATCTTAATCTCAAATTCTAAGTAGTGAAATCTTTATCCGGCTTAAAACTTATTTTCCGCGTGAAAATTCAGTATCTTTCAATTCGCGTTCGTCCACTGCCCTATTTTTCTCGATCCCTCACACAGACACAGGTTTCTTCATCGAGAAGGCGCTTCGCCAGGAGGCCAACCGGTTTTGCCGAGAGCTGCTCGCGGGAGTCCGGGGGCTCTCACGGAATGATCCGGATCATAGGAGCCTTTATCCGCGGGATTAGGACAGCTCCCGGTCGTAAGACAACAAGACGCCGAGGGATCAACCCTTCCAATTTAGCGCACCTTTTGTTATTCTCCCTCGCAACCTTTTTTCACGGCTTTATTCCGCGGGATATCTCGGAGCCTGGACTCGGAGCCGTTGTGCTTAAGAATTACTCAGTTGTGCTTTTGTCGCGGTGGAGAAGTCCCCTCCCCCACGTATAAAAGACTGCCTGCTCATACAGAAAGCCCAAATACAGTGAGAGCACTGGCGTCGGAGTTGCTGCAGACACGGGAAATCTGGAAAATACGAGGAGCTAAATGATGTTTGAAAACCTCGCACTGGAAAAAAAACACATTGGATCTAGAGTCCGGACTCTTGAAAACATTGACAAGAAAACATACTCTTGATTCAATCAGATTTAAGCTTAAATCAAAAATAAATCCGCTCAAATTAAGAGGCTTGGTTCTTGATTTAAGCTTAAATCTGATTGAATCAAGAGTATGTTTTCTTGTCGATGTTTTTAAGAGTCCGGACTCTAGATCAAATGTGTGGTTTTTTTTTTTTTTNTTTTTTTTTCCAGTGCGGAATACTTGAGGGGGAATCAGGGTATGTCTTGAATGAACCAAGGAAATCTAGGGAGTCTACGGGCTGATTATTGTTATTGATAGACAAAGTGATAGACAAATCTGGAAAATTCTAGGAGTGAAATGATGTTTCAAGACCTCGGAATATTTAAGGGAAAATTAGAGAATTTTTTGAATGAACCAACGAAATCTAGGGAGTCCCCGGGCTCATTATTGAAATTGAAAGGCAAAGTGTTAGACAAAGAAGATAAGGAGAAAATCGAGAAATTTTAGAGGGGAAATTATTGTCTAACTACAGGATCTCTCGTGGGTTGCCGTTAATTAGTCTATTATTTGCCTCCTTTATCCATTACTACTTGATTCCACCAAGAGGATCGCTCCATTTTTCTTTTTTTCTTATTTGTCTATAGCTATGTCTGTAAATTTCAATAAGCAGCCCGTTGGCAACTTACGATGGCCTCATGCAGCTAGATGAAACACAGTTTAAAATTGGACTACATTTTGCAATTAGGAACTACGATTCCTGGCTCATACTGAAAAACACCCATCTACATTGGGATACTGATGACACATGAAGCTTTATCTGTGATTAGCTGGAAATTGTAGTTTCTAATTGCAAAATGTGGTCCAGTTAGGCGAATTGGTCCATGCTTTCGGTAAAAACGCGCATTGGTGAGGTGAGAATCATAATTCGAACCGCAAAGGTGTTTAGACTTTTCTAAAATTTGAAAACTACCTTAAAAATCCCTTACTTCCTCAATCTTGAAGTTATTTTAGAATTAATTTCAAGGCGTTCCCCAGCCTACAGATTTGATTTTTTGTACTGGCTCAATTTTTCCATAAAGACCGATAATTCAAATCTTCTCTTTGTTTTAAATTATCCATTCCTTTGGTTGTCTCAACATTGCTCCGATCCTCGCACTCCTCTCCCCAACTCCCGCCAGTTCCAATGAAAAATTATATCTATGCTTAATTTTATCCATCCGATTTCGTCTCTGCCATTATTAATTCTCGTTTTTTTTTCTCGTTTGCTTGCAGGTCACCTTGTGAAATTGTATCTCTCACCTACCCTTCCCTCCGTCCTTCGGTTGTCTGTTCAGCCTCCCCTCTTCTGCATTCCTTGTTCAACAGCCCCCGTGCCCAATGGATAACATGAACTCGTCTGAACCCAGTTTAGACAAAATCAACTTGGACAAAATCAACAATGACCCGGGCATCACGCTCACAATTAGGCTCATCATGCAATCTAAGGTGAGTTTTCCGCTCGAATATCAGCTTGAACCATATTTGAATCAGTGAGTTCAAAAACACACCAACTCGGAGTTTTTTCGATTTTCACTTTTTTATAGTTTAGTAACACTTGTGGATAGAAGCATCTGCACGCAAAAGGAAATTTCGAAATTGCAATCGGAAGTGCTCGAAACAGCGACGGGAAAAGGGAAGAATGGAAGTGTTTCATTGGAAATACCAATTTTTGGCCATTTCAAGGGAAACGGGTGACCATCCGATGTTGCGGTTTTCTTTTTTCGGTTCAGTAGGTATACCTTGTACCAACAAGTTTTTTAAAAATATTCAAGCGTTATTCAGGTCGAAAAATATGCATTTTTCTGGGCAGACTATGAAAAATCAGTATCTGAAAGTCTGTGAGAACAAAAACACACAGACTCGGGAATTTTTAAACGCTTAATTCTCTGTCATCAAACATGGTGTATCGATTTCAATTTGGTGTTTTACAAAGTCTCTAAGTACTTGTCCTTTGGCACCAAAAAGGTTTTTCTTAAAGTAACTTCTTCGCCCGCTGCGCAGTTTTAGGTGTTTCCTGAACATTTTTTTTTCCGAGTCGGTGTGTTTTCGAACTCGCTGATTCATTTACGTTTGTATCTTGAGTGATTACTGTCGGGCCAGCTTCATACGAGTATCCCAATGATTTTTCAATATTTTTTAGTTGCCGACGTATACACAACAGAAATATTTAGGCTCCGAAATTACTCTTTCCTTTTTTTGGCTTCCCAATGGAGGCCAAATAGATCCGAAGACCAAAATTCACGAAAATTCGCGGTTTTCCCCCTAATGTTTCCTTATCATATTTTATGCTGGGCCCAAAGGTGACGATTGACCATCTTTACATATCGACGGTGACACAGCCAGACCTTTTATGGACCGCGCTAAGTAGAAAGGAACCAAGCCACATCAGCTATTGCCAAATTTAACTGGGCAATTTACTTTATTATGTGAGAACGTTTCTGCGGATTTCTTTGGAAATTTTAAAGAATTTGCTTTATACTATGGAGAAAATTCACTGAAATTTGCACGAAAATCCGCACAACCGTTTTCATGTAAAAAATTGAATTGCGCGATTAAAGGGGCACGTGCAAAACGGGCCATTTGGGGCTCGGGGCGGATACCTTTGAGACTTTCCCCATTCATTCACCAAACCATGCTCCATCTTTTCCCAAAGTTTCAAGCTCCCCAAAAATTTTGGGGAGACGCGGCGGGGGGTCAAAGTTAAAAACCGGCAAAAATTTCGGGAATATATTACTCGGAAACCAAGAAGTTTTGGAAAACGCCGTTTAAACGATTCGTGTCTTCGAACCCAATTTTGGACATCCTTATTGAAGCGTAAAAGTGTGAGTATCTCCGAAACAAAAATGTCTAAGTAAAATATACTTCATCAACTGCAAAATATCGAAAAATTCCGGAATCTCGGGAGTAGGCAAATGTTGGCCCTTAGCGCCGCCCCTCCTTTTTGTTCAGCTCCGTGCGCATTTTTCGTTTCACGGGAGAAGTAGGTATATTGAATTTGAGAGTGCATCAAAAACCAATAACCTTTACTTTATTGTCTTATCCTCGACGAAGGTACCTCCGGAATATTCTATCCTTCCGCTTTCGACGCCGCGCCGGTAAAAGTTCATCAATCAATATGGATAGCTTGTTGCGTTGAAGACGTTGCTCAAACTCAGAATACTGGAGCCAGTCGTTGGAAATGTCTACAGGGAGCCTTTTGTTATCGCCTTTCCTCATCTTTTCAGTTACTTGCATATTCCTTACCCGCGCGCCTTCAGGGTTACTTTCATAATTTTCTGCTCGAGCATGTTGTGTCAGAAACAGGGGAAAGACGTAATACCCATCGGTGGCGCGCCCCCTGAGGAGTCAGATCGCGCTTCCCTCCTCTTTGACGAAGGAAAGGCAAACATTGAACAGGCAAATAAAGGCATTTATAGGTTGTTGATTTTACTATCTCATTATGAAAATCCTATGTAAAAATCTGGGACATTCATATTCAGCGCGGAAGGAAGCACCGAGGTTGTTTTTCTTGGCTGCTCTACCACGCATTTTCATCGATGAGACCTTTGCGGGAGAAATCATGATTTGCCTCAAGGCAGAAAATGCATCTCTCATATCGTGTTTTCCTGAACTTAACTCCATTTCGAGGTTGAACAATTGGATTGCATTTTGCAAAAGGGAACCACTAGCATTGCAATGGTGCTAAGATTGTGCAACTTCATCCTTTGCAATAAAATTGCGGAAATTGTGAAGAACTATGAAATTTAGATGGTAATTTTTGTCTTAAATGTACAGTTTTTAGCGAGCAAAATAGAAACTATCAAGGGATAATTGGGTTTTTCCTCCAAGACAAAAGAAGTTGCACAATCTTAGCAACATTGCAATGCTAGTCGTTCCTTTTTGCAAAATGCAATCCAATTGACTCAAACAAATCAATATTTTCAAAAAGGAATCCGCGCAATCTTTGAACAAAATTTTTCTTATACTTGCATGAGAGGAAAAATCACGAGAGTTTTCAGGTACAAACGCCAATGATTCTGAGTATCCCTAGAATTGCACTTCTAGTACCTTCAATCTTGAAAATTTTCCGGGGAAAGCCCCCCTGAACTCCCCCTTCTCCAGCTGCATGGGGGTTTGCCTCGCGTCCCCCCCCCCAGATGTCCGTTACTTTAATTTCTCCCCGGGCTCATATAGTGTTGAAGCGGTCCAGGTGCAGGATCCTAGTAATAAATCGTCTCTCGTCGTGAAGAAGAAAGCGTAAAAGTTGAAACAAAATACTTGCATTTGGTTCCTTCTAATAAACGATTCTGAGACTCGACGAACTACAACTGACGAGGGTACTGTTAGCATCTAGCGCTTCAATTTCCTCACCCTTTTGGCGCGCTCCGCTGCGCTGGAGAGTCCGAGACTCGCGACTCGCGACGAGTGAAAAATAAGTTGTGTATAGGTACTGAGGGTCCGATCCGTGCGAAAACAGGAAGCTCTGTTCCTTAATAATTGAACGAATTTTCAAGTAGTCTTCATCCCTCCAAGGACCCAAATCGACGGTAATCTCTCTTCCGTGTCAACTGTGGAGCCTTCCTTTTTTTCGCGCCATTTCTCTTTTTCTCATCCGTGGACAACTGATATTGCTCACGCGGTACCTTTTCAATTCAGCGGGTTGATCGTTGTAGTTGATTCACAAAGTCATAGACGAAGAAGACAAAAGAGTTATGGAGGGATCCTACTGGTGGAAGTGGGTGGTTGCAATGGACATAGGAGGTAGGTAATAGACTAACTAACGGCGACCCATGAGAGACCCTACAGTTAATCCATCATTTACCCTCTTAGTCTCGAGGTTTATATCGACTCCAGCACCGAATTTCACTCCTCGATTTTTAACAGTGTTGTTTTGTCACACAGGGGAGACCGCGTCACCTTCTGGCGAAAGTATCATAAGCGCCATGCGACGTTTAAAAAGAGCCTCCCTAAAAATGGCCCCTTTTCGGGAACCCGGGGATTTCATTCGTATGTGGCTTAAATGAAACCTTATGATGAGACAAGCCTCCAGTAAAAATTTTAGCTTGAGTATATGTCTTGTTTCCGAGACACAGCGTTGCAAAGTTGACGTATTTGAGCTTTGAAATTCTCATATTTTTATGGATTTTCTTCCAAAAACCAACTTCAAAAGAGACTTTACAATACTTACACAAAGCGCACACAAGAAATTATATTATAAAAAGTCTTCAGTAAGATTTTTGACTTATGCGTAAGCCTTGTTTTGGCAGTACAGCGTTGCTAAGTTTACATTTTTCAGCTTTAAAATGCTCATTTTTTAAAGTTTCTCATCCACAAACCGCTAATACTGAAGATCCAACTGTATTTTGGGGCATAGAATCAACAATTAGTGATACTCGTAGATGCATAGTATAATTTATAAAAGGATACGATGATACAGTGTTGCAAAGTTTTCAACTTTTACCTGGGAAAATGTCTATTTTCTGTTGTTATTTTATTGAAGACAAAATAGAACAATCGTCGATACGTAATATTGTGAGGCAAAGAAATGTGGAAGACTTTTGTCAATCCTAGGTGAAAACTGGAATCAAAATGACACTGTTACCAATTTTATTTAAGTTTCTCTTAACATTCCATTATAAAATAAGTTTAAAAAAAGGATACTTCCAATAATTATCTGATTTTAAAACGTAATCCAAGTGAAAGGTGAAGACATCAGGTGAAGAAAGCTTACATAGATCTTGAATATACTTTACTAGATAATGACATGAACAACGAGCAATTAGAGTTTCCCAAACTTTCTTCGGATTATTTATATCAGCTAAGTCTTGGGCCTTATCAGATCAACAATGCAATGTCATATTACGCTGAGCATGAAAATGAAGGCATTTTTCTAGTACATAAGTTTGAACAACCAGTGAAACAGAACAGCAGGTTTAGACTTCGGGAAATGAGGTATCCAGGTTACAGAGCCATTACTCGTCAAGGCATACATGAAATCGCGCTACCGCAGTGATAAACATCATCACATTTTTATCCTTGCTGATAAAGCTAAAGCAGGGGTAGATGTAATACGACAGTGGTTCTGTACCTGTGAAAGTGGTTCAAGAACTGTTGGCTGCTGCAGCCACATAATGGCAATATTATGGTATTTGGGATGCGCCCAATATAGTGAAATACAGACACCGAACCCAAGAATATGCGATGTGTCCATCACCATTCCGAAGACATAATCGTCGTTCTTGGGAGTCTGTACATTCATTGCGCTTCCGTCATTATTTGCATCCGTTCATTGAGTTTTCATCCTGATCCGACAACTGAGTTTCCAAATGAATTAAATTACGAACCTGGCATTCATACGGTGCTATTGAAAACATATCTTTCATTCAGATGCCTCAAAATAATTGAGATACTTGGTAAAAGTAAAAAATCGGCAACATATTGAGGTATTTGCTATATATTTGAAGGCAAAACTATACTCATGTATCAATTGAAGAAAATATTTGCACGGAAATTAATAAATACATATAAAAAAATTACAGAAGACCACAAAAATTACAAAAAAATAAAATAAAATGGTTAAATTAGAGGCATCTTTATTTTAAAATAATTTTATTATTTTTTGTTTGAAAAGAATTATGAATAAACTTGGCAGCAGTATTTTTTCCAAAACCAATCGTTACCTGGGACTGACATCAGCCCTTGATATTTTGCCTTGATACGAGTTACGATACCCATTGAAGTCGTGTTCAACAAGAAAAAATCATAATCCATATAGAGTTCAAAGTTTTAAGCATGGCAACACTGTATCACCACCGGTCAAAGTATTCTTCTTCAAATACAAACATTCATCTACAGATGACACAAATGGTTGATTTTCTACCTCAAATCGTGATTAAATTCTACGAAGGTAGCTTCTGAAACTCAGAACTTAAAAATATAGACATTTTTAAAGCACAAATATATAAACTTTGCAACTCTGTATCGTTAAGACTATACTTACATTCTGAGATAAGCTTTAACAAAAGACTTAATCTATCATGAAATTGCATCTAAACCCCCAAAAATATCTTTTAGCGGTCACTGAGTTCGAATTTTTAATTAAGAAAGTTGATAAAATAAACATTTTTCGTAGGTTTTTTATGTCAACTTTGCAACGTTGTATTAACAGAATTAGCAGTATTAATGTTTCAATAGAAATATGCATTCGATAATAATACTAACATTTGATAAAATATCATAAAACATTCAGTTGAATCGTTCTCAGAAAATAAGATACTTGAAAGTATGAGAATTTTAAAGCTCAAATATGCCAACTTTGCAACGCTGTATCTCGGAAACTAGACGTATACTCAAGCTAAAATTTTTACTGGAGGCTTACCTCATCATAAGGTTTCATTTAAGCCACAAACGAACGAAATCCCCGGGTTCCCGAAAAGGGGCCAAAAAAGGCCCTTTTTTAGGGAGGCTCTTTCCGCCGCCGTATTATTTTTTTACAGAAAAATTTTTCAACGAAGCTGTTGGAAAATTTCACTGGATTTTCTTTGTTTTGCCGATAAAATTCAGTGAAATTTTCAAACGTATTCAACTAACAATAGAGGCACTGGATGCGAAGAAGGCACTTCTCGGTTGCAGTGTATCAGAGTCTCCTCTAATATTTCATTCATAGTAAGGAAAGTGAATGCATCCATTTCACTAAACATTTCACTGAATATTCCTTATGATTCTACAATTTTCTGTGGAAATAATTCTGGCAAAATCACCCATTAAATTCTTCTTGAAGGGATTAATTAGCAACAAAGATTCTGAAACACTGCAATCGAGAAGTGCCCTTTTCGCATCCAGTGCCTCAATTTCTTTGTAAAAAAATCTAACGGCGGCAGAACTTTGCAAAGGCCGCATGGCGCTTGTGATACTTGGGCCTGAAGGTGAAGAATGATGGACGAAACTATCGCATAGCGTAAGGACGCAGCGCAACGCGGACATTAAAAGTTGGCGGAGACCGGGATCTGCCGCCGCGCAGTCCGCGATGAAAGCGATGACAAATTCAATCCGATCTCATCCCGGAGCGCCGAACGCCCGGCGGGACGCACCGGGAAGAATCCCTTTGATTTAATGTCCCCCGATCCCCCCNACAGGTCCCTGTCCCCGGTTCGGGTCCCTTTGATGGACCTCAACGAGGCTCCGCACAGTGGATCGAGTCAATCAATGAGTTCGGACACAAACATGTTGGCTGAAACCGCAAATTTTGATGTTTATTTCGTCACATTTTAAATTTTAGGGGGGACTTCTAGAAGATAATTTCACGAGAGAATCAATGGAACCACGTATAGAACCTCAAAATTGTGTATAACTGGGTTGCCGCAGTCAGGGAATGCCGGGAAATGTCAGGGAATTTTAAAAAGTCAGGGAAACTGACTTTTGTCAACTTTATTTGCTCTCTAGACTAGGTTTGACGTTTCAAACAATAGGTTTCGCTTTTTGAAATTATGTATTACGTTATGTAATTATGTTATTTTGAAATTATGTAAATTATGTATTACCATCTGGCTTATCCTCAGTAGCTGTCAGAGAATTTGACCAAAATGTGTTAGGGAAATCAGAAAAATGTCAGGGAACACTGGAAAAAAAGTCGCTTGGATCTAGAATCCAGACTCTTAAAAACATTGACAAGAAAAAATACTCTTGATTCAATCGGACTTTCTGCTTGAATCCAAAGGAAATCCGCCTAGATCAAGAGATCCTCGATTTAAGAAAAAATCGTATTGAATCAAGAATATTTTTTCTTGTCGATGTTATCAAGAGTTTGGACTCTAGATCCAAGCGATTTTTTTTTCCAGTGAATTTCATTTTCTAAATTTTGTGGCAACCCGGTATAAACGGAGTTAGAAGCTTTTGAAGTTTCCAAATTTTGTCCGACCTCTCCTATCGACTCGATCCACTGTGCTCAGTTTTAAATCGACCCGAACGTGGCTTCGATGTTTCAGCGACTGGGTGCGCGGTCCGCCGACTAAATTGAACCCACGCCGAGGACAAAGGCTCAAAATTAAACCCTCTCGATCCGTCTTTCGAATCTCCCGGGTGGCAATTCAGAATTATGGACTTTCTTTGATTCAACTGCAATGGGTCAGTTGCGCCTGCCGCAGAATCGTGTTTTAATGGTTTCAGATCATTAATAAGCAAAACATATCGAGGGCTGTCCAAACAACTATAGTTTTCACGTTGAATTTTAACAGAGACAAAATTTCAACCATACAGGGTTGCTATTGGCAAGGAATGCCGGGAAATCTCAGGGAATTTTAAACGTTTAGGGAAAACAGAGAAATGTTAGGGAAAATGACGAAAATGTTAGGGAAAATTTCAATTAGGGTTAAATCAATTTGCTCTCTATAATGGGTTTGAGGTTTCGAACAACAAATTTTGCCTGAAAACTATTTTCAATTTTGTCTTCTTAACCACCTGTCACATCTCCAATTGTCAGGGAATTTCCTCTAATTATGCCAGGGAAATCAGGGATATGTCAGGGAATTTCATTTTCTAAATTCTGTGGCAACCCTGCTGTCTAGGGTCTAGGATCACCGGGGAAAATCGCGGAATCTGTCTCATGCCGCAATCAGACGCTGAATTTAGCACCTGAATGTAGAAGTCAACAGTCATCGCCCAACGGCTGAAATTTAGCAAATTCGAGTTATTTTCATCCAGATGTGTATCAAATCTACTCGAATAGTTAGACAAATTCAAAATTGGTCCGATGGTTGCTGAGAATCGTTGCTGAATTTTGCGCGTCACGCGCAAAATTCAGGCATCGGGCCGATGACTTCCACATTCAAGCCACATTCAGCTCCCACATTCAGCGTGTGATTGCGGTGTCAGAAACCGGGAATCTTCCTTCTACCGCTTGGGGCCGTTTCGTTTTCGAATTTCGCGGAAATTTTAGAGTACCTACTGTGTTTGTAAGTTAGCCGGCATTATTGACCTCCTAAATGACTTAAATTTGAATTTTCAAATCGTCTTATTAATAAAGAAGCTTTCATCGACCAGACAATATTATAAACGTTAGGAACGCTTTTGGAATCAAAAATTCGAATGTGCGCTAAACAATCGGCTTAAGGATGAAAACATTTCGATATTGTGCTCATTCGAACAGGGCGTTTTAAATTTGCTGGAAAAATGCGCTTTTTAAACCGCGTACTTATCGGTTTCTGAGTTATTTTTTTGCGCATATTCAATGTGCGCATCGTGTTTTACGCGTCATTTACCTTTGGATTAATTCAATGGCGTGGCGTGCTTTGCGATATATCGATTGATCTACCGTTTAAACCTATGGAATAGGATCGATAGATTTGGTGTTCGCAGCGAACACCTTAATAATCGATTCTTTACCATAGCTTCTAACCGGGAAATATCGATAATCGATCTTCACGCCTCGCTACTGAATAAATTTATTCGCAAGTCAAAATTCGTTCATGGTTTAGTGACCTGGCGGTTCAAGAGGAAGCGCATTGAACTTAACTTTCAGAATTTTAAAAATTGCCGCTGACTAAATTTTCTTTTTTTTTTCTTTTTGCTTCTTTTCTTTTCTTTTTTATTCCTTTCGCTTTTTCTCTCTTGCTTTGCCACATTAACGCCTGAATGTTGATGAAACAGTGCGAATTACAGTCTCTAGCAGTCCGGCGCTTAGTTCTGGCCCTGCATTGTCCATCCTCCGTTGAATTTAGTGCAAACGCGGTTTCAATCGGGCTCCAGATAAACCGACCGCGGTTAAAGAGAGAGAGGAAAAAAAACTGTTTTCTCTCTGATGGGCTGATCCTATTCGGGTGAGCGATGCATGAAGCCGTTTATCGAGGGTTCTCGGCTTCAGCTTTATCAAAATGGTTGAAACAGTGCTGACGAATGGAGGGGGGGGGGGCAAATGAGGATTAGAGATCCTCGTTTTCCCGCATTTTATCCAGAGTGCAGAAGAGGTCCTCCTCTCATCAGTTGGGTTTCATTCGGGCTTTTATCAGCGCCTGCCAAGTTCTTAGGCACTTCGGGTTCGTTAACCAGAGACTGCCGGCTGATTATTATTGAAATTGCTCGACAAAGCGATAGACAAAGAGGATGAAGGGAAGTGGAGCGAAGTAATAGACTAACTAACGGCTCGAAACCCTAGCCCATCATTTTCCCCCTTTGTACATAATCGCCATCCGTTTGAACCGGTACATTCGCTTTATTTTCCATTTAACTTATTTGTCTATCACTTTGTCTAGGAATCCCAATAATCAGTCCGCTGTCCCAATCAAACGTGAAATAGATGTGTAGATTCTTCATGTAGGGGCCGTCCCTAAATTAAGTAACCCTCCTGGGNGGGGGGGGGGGGAGGGTTGTGGAGGAGAGCGTTACGCCATATTGTTTGTACGTGTTTAAGGATAGGGACCTATGTCACAAAAGCGTCACAAAGGGAGGGGGGTGTTAAAAACGCCGAAACAGTGCATTGAGTAATTTAGGGACGGTCCCTTAAGGTCAGTGGCGTGGCGTGAATTGCGATGTATCGATTGTTATGCCATTCAAACCTATGGAAAAGGATCGATAAACTGGGTGCTCGCAGCGAACACCTTATTACTCGATTCTTTACCATGGGTTTAAATGGCTTAACAATCGATACATTGCAAAGCACGCCACGCCACTGCTTAAGGTCATTCGTATTCATTTCTGGCTGCGTTCGAGCTGGCGCGGGATGCATCTCATCAATACTGCCGTGCTAAGGGAGAACGCCGTATGAGCCTTCAACGTTGCCATATTTTCTACAATAAAAACCTAATTTACTAGGAAAATTTTAATATTTTTCCTCAATTTTTTCAGACAATTTTGTTCGCAATGGACCACTAGACAAGGTACGAATTTAAGCAATCTGATACATGTTTCTTAACCAGAATTTCACGTAGAACACGATTCAAACTACGAAAATCACCGAAATCAACTTCTAACGAAGATATTAACGTTTTTATTTCGCACTGATTACGAGGAATTTGAACTGCCCGCTCACAAGAAACTCAAAGCTCTACGTGAGTCAAATCGCGCACTACAACGGTTTCAGCAAGCTTTTCAATCGAGCAATGTTCATTTTCCACCATGTGTTGTTCAAACTATTGGTAATTTGCTATAGCTGAGCCAAATTGTCAAGATTGAAGTTGAAGATTTTTACATCGCAGAGACTGTCATGATAAACATTTAGCGCGCGATGTGAATCACGTAGAGCATTGAGTTTTCATGAGCGGGTGGTTTGAATTCACGCATCAAGAATCATTAAATATCTCCGTCAGGAGTTGATTTTGGTAATTTTCGTTGTGCGTATCGTGTTTTACGTGAAATTTTGGTTGAGAAACATGTATCAGAATGCTGAAATTCGTACCTTGTCTAGTGGTTCATTCTATCTCAAACGTCTTCAAATTTCACTGAAAAATACGCATTATTTTCTTTAAAAATACATGTTTTATCCGGGTTGATTTAGCAACTCCCGAGTGTTCATACGGCGTTTTTCCTTAGCACGGCAGAATAGGTTATATATCTTTGGTGGTTTTCAGCCGATAAAACGACGATATATGTCTTTGCGCGTGGTTTCAATATCCATTTGCATCGAACAGGATTTGGCCACGAAAAAATGTCGCAATCGATGCGGATATTGTTTGCTCTACTGAATGCCAAAATTTTATCGTAGGTAAATATTGTCTAAACGTATTCAGGTTTTACGATTTGGACTTATGCGCAGCCACCGTCATTTTTCCAGGTTGAATCTCAAAATTCGTGTAGATTGTTAACTTATTTTGAAGCGGATTATTGTGTGCCAATCCGACCACACCCGGAGCCCGGGATAAGTCAATCGCCTTTAACTGTTTTCGTTTTTGTGGAAGTGGATTGAAGGAAGTTCCATTGTTGCCTTTTCTACACTGACAAAACAATTACGGGCTATATAGACGTACCGTCCGTTCCGGGCTCAGAGGCCGAAAGTTCCGGGCGTNNAGAATCTGCGCTACGGCTCGAGCACCCGGAACTTCAAGCCTCTGAGCCCGGAACGGACGGTATGTCTATATAGCCCGTAACTCTTTTTTGCAGTGTAAGACTGATTCGTCATCTTACATCAGTGCGGCTTCCACGAAGAAAATTCCACTGATTCCTGTATTTGACCGATGTGGAAATAAAATTTCCGGTACACGGACTTTATGTCCACTTTTTTTTACGTCCACAGACTTTTCGTCCACAATTTTTACGTCCACAGTTCTAAAGCCCACACTATTGTTAAGTCCATTACTTAAACGTCCACTAAGTTAAGTCCACAAATGTAAAGTCCACTAAAATCAAATTCAAGAGTCATATTTTAGTCCGTGTGTAAAATTATATTGACAATATCGAAATGAGAAAATTTAGAGAGAATGAGGTGTTGTTATCGTAACTCATATTTTAAATGAAATGTTAATTTCTTCTTTTGATTCATCTTTTTAAATTGTCTTTGGTAAATACTTGGTTTCATTTCTATCCTTGAAATTTCCGATGTAAAATATGCCTTATATGTACATTCTTTTTTCTTTCTTTTTTTTTCCTTTTTTTTTAATGAAATTTTTAAAACATTTTTAAAACGTGGTTAATATTTGTAAAACTTTTTCCAAGCAATGGCATCGATATGAATCTCAATTAGCCGTAGTTGAGTGAAAGAAACCATACAAAAATTAATAAAAGAGGAAAAAACTAAGAAGCACGCAATTTTTTGTTTTTAACTTATTTGTACATCGATCTCCTTGAGTCAAATACGTCCAATTTTGAGCGTTCAGTTGCGCTTACACCACGCTCCAGCACAGTAAAAGCAAAAAACATAAAAGAATAAATTTGAATGCTTTGAAAATCATTAAATTTGACACGGAACCACTATTATACCTACAAAAAACACATTATATTTTCCAGTAGTACATATGTCTTTTTCATCAGTTTAAAAGGGAATAATCAATGCAGAGAGTGTAAACATTTCAAAATCATGAGTTGAAAAACGCTGACTCCGCGAGTTTAAATATTAGAGCCTAACACAGAGCGGAGCGGCGTGTTCGCAGCGCAGAACGCGCACTGGTGCCTACAAACCTAACGGGATACTTCACGCATTGCGCAACGCGTGAAGTATCCCGTTAGGTTTGTAGGCGCCAATGCGCGTGTCACGCTGGTCGCCTGCCGCGCCGCGACGCTTTAAGCAACTATTTCGCGTCAGAGGCGTTGCACAGTATCCTACAAGATTAAAGGCGCAAGAAGTAACTAGTTAAAGAGGACTTTCAATTTTGACTGCATCTGCTACTGAAAAATGTTTAATTTGGCGTTGGAGTGTTTCCCAGGCTCCCGCTTTGGTTTTCATTTTATCATATCCGTACAGTGTACACATGAACATATGTTTTTATCTGCTCGTAGAGTCTGTTCTCTTTCATGACTTGATTCATGAATGAAATGTTTTTAAGAATGAAGTTAGTAGTAGTATGCATTTTTGAAGTGGTTCCTGTCATTTAAATGAGAAGAAAAAAATGTGGACATAACATGTCCACAATTTGGACAATTTTGGACATATTCATGGTTGGACATTAAATCATGTGGACTTAATAAAGACTGGACTTAATGTTTAGTGGACATAAATAGCGGTGGACATTTATTTAATGGACGAAAGGTAGGTGGACATAAAGTCCTGGAAGCTTTTCCACATGTGTATGCTTAAAACAATTTCAGCTCGATTAATTCAACTTAATTTACGCTGCTCTTTATGGTATTTTGTTCACCTGTTTTGATCATATTTTGGTGTGAGTAAAGACAGTAGTGACATGGTCCTACCGTCCACTTTTAATATTGAAGAAATCAGCGCAAAAAGCCAGTTGGAATCAAAACAATCTTAAAGTTATTTCGAGTTCCTTAATCGGAAGACAAATATTTTTCTCAGTGCGCAAGGAGCAAACAGTTCGCTCTCGAGGACCGAATTTTCGGTAAATATATGACGCTTCTTGGCTCTCTTTTGCTCAATGTAGTCGAAAAACTTTCCAGTTGTTTTTGAACAGAACATGTTTGCACCCTGAAGTTTTAACTGACGCAAGACGAGCCAGTGTCGTTGCGCGCACTTCGTCGGAACTTTAGTTTCTATGTGATGATTTTTCGAACAATCCTCGCTCATCTTAACGACAATAGTCTCGTGAATTCATACACTATACCCAATTCCCTTTTAAGCCGCGATCCGATTTTTCCAAGCAGTATAGTCATTTTCTCTTTTTATCAATCGAAGTATTTCAACCAGACATAATCCTCCGAGGTTGTTTTTGTCTTTTTACTTGTTTCTAATAGAGGTCAGTTGGTCGTGGCTTATTTCTCTTCTCTTTTTTTGTTGAGTGATCACTGATCATTCGCCAGCATCCACCATCATGCGCTATCGTAACAAGGCACACATTTTTCACGGAAGTTAAAACTCCTCAAAAAACGGTAAATTTCAGTAAAATTTGAAAGTTTGTCTATTGCCGCACAAAAAGAGCAAAATATCGGATTCATCACTTATTGCTCTATTTGTAGTACAATAATCGCTGATAATTTTCAAGTGGATCACTCGTTGCCTCTGCAAATCCCAACAATTGGCATCAGCGTGGTCAAGGTTATTACAGTATCAATCGTGACTCTGAGCGCCTTCATTTCCTCTTGATACTTCAAGCTTTGCCACGCAGTTACTTTAGTTGCCCATTCTATCCAAACCTAACAAAGGACACCGATTTCACCACAAGCACACGCAAATGCACCAATTCCACTAGTTACATTTTCAGAACCAAGAACGCCTATTTTAATTTAGTGCAAAATAATTAATACTTTCTTTGCTTCTAAATCTCCCGATTTAATGTCTTTCTTTTTATTCATCTCAAGCGGCCTGCCAATTGATAGAAATTGCGTCAAGAACAAGGAGAATATAATGAATAGTTTTAGTCAATTGATTGTCAAATCTAGTCCACTAGGTATTTTAGAGCATATGTTTGATTACGTAACTCATCGAATTGTGATGTAGACAACAGTGGATAGGATTAATCCCTTGAGTTAACACATTTTTCCAGTCATTCCCCACACGCATCTACAAACTGACCATATCATTCAAACTTTTTTTTTAAATCTCATGGAAATTTTATTTGCACATCGGTCAAGTACAGTAATGGAGCAACCCGATTCGTATCGAAAATCGTTCTGATTGTATTTCAGGTGTCCACGCGATAGAGACGGAAACGGAAGGGAGGCTCGAATCTTTCTTCTAAACTTAGTCCGGTGCTTTCGCGGAGCTTCTTTTAAATTATTCAGTGTTAGGAAATCAAAGCCGTTGAACTCGGCGGAAATTCGAACGTTGGGCTTGGTTTTCCTCGCTGGTATCGATCTATTCTTTAAAGCCTGACGTGGAGAGAACTTGAACTGAAACAAGGGCCTCGAAGCAAGGTATCGAGCTTTTAGAATAAATCACGCAGAAGGAAGTGGTATAAATTGTTCCCTTTCAGTGCGCTTTGCGGATTGAGCGTAGTCTGCTGAGAAAACATTCTTATGTCTGAAACGAGCATTGCGTCACATCAGAGCAGCATAAAGCACTGATTAATCAAGTCCCGTTGATCATAAGGCGGAGTATTATTGATTTTCCATGGTTTTGTTTAGGCCATGGTAAGATACTCACTAAAAAGTCCTCACGCGTCTTTTTATTTTTGTTTTTTTTATCACTTTGTCATCTCCGCACGAAGGAACGTTACTCCATTCCAAGGTTGCCAAATCGACTCAAACTATTCATCTATTTTACATAGTTGTATACCCGAGCAATTTTTATCAAAAGTGTTTCTGATTCGTGCATGAAATCTGAGGGAAAATCCGTGAGATTAGAGTTGAGTTGTTCCTCCTCGAAAAAATAAATCAGGTGCATACATTTCGAAACACCGCAAATGAGGTACGCGGTTTTTGGCCATCGACATGTGTCCCAGAAAATTCGGCAGTGTCCGAAGGCCCTTACGGCGTTCTTACCTCAACACGGTAGAGTGGTGAGCGCGTCCTTCTTGTCGTGACAACCATCGGAAGGAAGTGATCACTCGACAACCGCTCCAGTGCCGAGACGTCACCATCGACCATCGATATGCCTCCATTTGAAGCTATCGTAAAGAATCGAGTATTGAGTCACACAATGATGATCGATCCTTTACCATAGGTTTAAATGGATCAATCGATTCATCGCAAAGCACAGTTCGGCTCGGGCCGGAGCTTGTACTGCTTCTCGGTCCCCCCCCCCCCC
>NW_017564655.1:771375-783475 GCF_001854935.1 Bemisia tabaci | reverse complement strand
GATGGCGATGCGCCACGTAGCGATGATGTCCTGCAGGATTAACTTACCTATTACACCAATCGGAGGCTAAACTTGGTCTTGTATGGCTTTGCTTCCGACCCTCCTCCCTCACCCCTCACCCCTTCCCGCCCTCTCGCTTACCGGTTACCTCGTCTTCTCCTTGTCAAAGGAACTTCTCCGTGTTGCCGAATTCTGTCGGCTTCAATGTCGGATGGAAAATGTTTTTCAAATCCACGCGGGGGCATTATATCATTCGCAGAGGTGCAAAAACTTCTCGTCGGGTCGCGATCGGTCGCGTGTGGAAATGAGAAGGCCCCGAAAACGGTGATTCCAGGGTTGCACACTCAGGGAATGCCGGGAAATGTCAGGGAATTGTAAAAAGTTAGGAAAAGCCGGGAAATGCCAGGGAAAATGACCAAGATATCAAGAAAAATTGTTTAAATCGTATACTTGCTTTTTAGAATGGGTTTAGGCTTTCAAACAACAAACTATGCCTGAAAACTATTTTCAATTATGTCCTCTTAACCACCTGTCATATCTTTAATTGTTAGGGAATTTCGCCGAAATGTATCAGGGAAATGTCTGAGAATATCAATCTCTATATTCTGCGGCAACCCTGTGTTTCTAAATGTGGACGCTGGTAAAATCGCGTTTTTCTTGCAGATCAGCGGTGAAAATCACGTTTTTTCCGTAAAGTCACGGTATGGATCACACGTTTTCCGCGGCATCGCAGCAATTTATGCGGACACAGCCATAAAAAAATCATATTTTTGAAATTCCTAAAGTAGAGGGAGTTTTTAAAATGGAGAGGGCAATTTTTAAAATGGGAAGGCTAAGAAGTTGAGCATTTGCGGTCGTTCGGGAAGGGCAGAGGCTTCTTACGGGAAGGTTAGGGGCGTTATTTGAGATGATTGTAGGGGGCATGAGAGGCGATGGCTTTTATCCCCTTAGATGTTGCAACTGATTTTTGTTTTGGGGCAAGAGTCCGTTTTGTCATTTCTTTGACGCAGGAATGTAACACTTCATCGATTCATCTTCCGATTCCACGCAAAAAGCAGACAAATATTGCCTAAAATTTTTGGTGCACGCAGTACGGATACACCCCGTAGTTGAATAGTGGCATCGCTGTAATCGTCACGCTTATTTAGAATCTACGAAAAATATCCATTTACAGATTGTAGAGAGGTGATTCTCTAACGCGATGGTGATAGTGGTACAGATACTTCCATTTGGACCGTGCTCGGCAGAAAAGAACTAAGCAACATTTGGGCAAATTTTTTGGAACCGGGCAATCTTTTTTCTGTAAGAGAACGTGTGTGCGGATTCCTTTAAAAATTAAAGGATATTGCTTCGCACTATGCAGAAAATTCACTGAAAGTACAAAAATCCGCATAACCGTTTCCATGTAAAAATTTAACCGCCCAATTTTTGGCAATACACTGGGAAAAAAACACATTGGATCTAGAGTCCAGACTCTTAAAAACATCGACAAGAAAAAGTACTCTTGATTCAATCAGAATCTAGCTTAAATCAAGAACCAAGCCTCTTAATTTAAGCGGATTTCGTTTTGATTCAAGCAAAAATCCGATTGAATCAAGAGTATTTATTCTTGTGAATGTTTTCAAGAGTGGATTCTAGATCCAATGTGTTTTTTTTTCCAGTGTAGCTGATGTAGCTTGGTTCCTTTCTGCTTAAAGCGGTCTATTTGTCAACGCCAGACTTGATGTTTTACTTTCCCACTCAACGGAAAATAAGTTGCAGTGTCCCTATCACAACATTTCAGGTCGGCCGAGCATTATGTTCCCGAATGATGGATTCGAAAGCCGATTTAAATGTACAAGGAACCAACCGCGGTCGCGGCTCGCCTCGTCGTTAGTTAATTCGTCGCCCGTCCGACGAAAGAGCGTAACTAGACACTGAGATGAGCCAGGAAAAGTATTGAATTCTACGGACGACAGGGTTCGTCGCGGAATGCAGTTAAGCCTTTTTGTCATGAAGGCGACGAATTCCGACGTTTGTTCGTACGGAAGCTCTAGCCGTACGAACAATCGTTGTGTCGAAGCCCTTGACGTTTACTCGGTTCTAGAACATGTCCGGTCACCGAACCTGCTGTAGTCGCTTTTTCCTCCAGTGGAATTTAAGGGCTCACGATCGATTATCGATGTTACCCCATTTGAAGCTGTGGTAAAGAATCGATTATTGAGGTGATCGTTTTGAACACCTTGTTTGTCGATACTTTTCCTGCCTTAATGGTGGATCAATCGATTTATCGCAAAGCACGCCACGCCACTGCTAACGTAATGTCCGAGAAACGCGGGTGTTTTTTCTCCCCCCGTGTAGATGCTTATCTATAAAATCCCTCGCGCATCAAGGGAAAAGAAAGGATCGGGCGAGTGAATTGAACGGTCGGTGTTCTGTATCAGTGGCGTGGCGTGCTTTGCGATGTATCGATTGATCTGCCTTTTAAACATATGGACAAGTATCGATAACCAGGGTGTTCGCAGCGAACACCTTAATAATCGATTCTTTACCACAGCTTCTAATGGGGAAATATCGATAGATCGAAAAGCGCGCCACGCCACTGTTCTGTAGCGTTGGTGAATTTACTGTAACACTTATCTAGATTGCGGTGTTTGAAAATTTCCGCTCAGATATTTTCTCCGAACACGGAAAAAGAGGGAGGGGTTGTTGGATCATACGGGCATTGCCAATTAATTGTGGTAGAACCCCAATAAAACAGGTTACTAACCCAAATGTTGCGGTGTTACCCCGACTTGAGTTGCGGCTTACCAATATTAATTGGAAATGTTCATATCATCCAATAAATAAGGGTAGTACCACAATTGAAGGGGATAACCCCCAATATTTTTTTTCACGTGTTCAAACACAACGGGCTGATTCTGTGACTGCGTGAAACGGTCTGCCTTGTTAGTTTTTTTGTTAATAATTGAAGGAATTTTTGGTGGAAGGGCGTATGAGACTTCCAATGTTGCCAAGATAGTGCAACGTAAGTTCTCTGTTTGTAAGTTACGTATCCCACAGTTCTGCTAAGAATTTTTCCCTGAATTTGCCCTGAGCTGTCCCTCACTATCGAAAGGAAGTAAGTCGACTGTGAATGAATTTCATCTGCCGCTAATGCTATGAAAAATCGCACCATCCTAGGATCATTGCTGGCTTCACACTCCCTTTTACCGTAAAATGTCTCAATTTACCCCTTTTTATTCGTTTTTTATATTCTGCCGTGCTCTATTACAAATACATGGTCATATCACGTAGGCTCAGAGGAGTGGAGACTACCCTTCACTGTGAGTCAGGAGCAAAGCGCTTATTAATTTTCCTCGCGCGTGACCCACTCTGCCACGCGAAGGAAAAACGCCTTATGAGCCATCAGGCGTTGTCAAATTTCCTTCGACGGATCACGAATTTTTAGTAAAATTTGACAATACTTCTCTGAATTTTTCAGAGGATTCTGCTCTTAATCTGATCTGAAGTCTTTAAATCATGGTGTCTAGTTTTTTAAAAACCGGGGAAAACCGGGATTCATCAGGGAGTGAAAAATTACCGGGAAAATAGGGGAATCTGTTCCAGGAACCGGGAATCTCTTTCATTGACCAGATAATATCAACATCAGGAACATTTTTTCAATTAAAATTTTGAATGTGCGCCAAAGAAATAGCCGTAAGATGAATTAAAATCAATATTCATATCTGAAAGTCTGGAAAATTATATTCTTTTCCCCCAGATAATCCCGGGAAAGTAGGAGAAAATTTCGGTTTCTCATCAGGGAATGAGCTCCTGATAATCAGGGAAAAATCAGGGAATGAGCTGTGCCATGAAAACTAGACACCATGCTTTAAATTTCAAGGGAAAATATTCACACCTTTCTTCGGAAGCCAACATTTTTTGAGAGAAAATTTGGCAACATTCTAATGCTCATGCGACGTTTTGACTTAGTACGGGAGCACTGTGAAGCGAGTCAGTCCGTCGCGTCGGAGAGGAGGCAAATTTGCGAAAAACGGCGAGCAGCATACTTTCATGGCATGGATCGGTGCACTCAGGAATGACGTCAACTAAAATTCGCCCGCCGCTCAAAGGAAGCGAAACACTTTAATTTATTTCCTAATTAAATTATCAACCGCCGCCGCGCCGCGCCGCGCCACGGCGCGGCCCCGGGCAGGACGGGTCCATGGATGCTGAGTTTTCGCCTTCAATTTGCCAGGACGCAACCGGGTATCACGCTCCGCTGCCTCGGCTGCATCCGCGACGCCGCGCCGTCAGACAATGGCAATTATCGTCGCGGATCGAGAGGGCGTGTGTTTATGCACCCGCTCCGGCAACCCTGCCGTGCAGTTTCCACTAAAATGAAACGTTTTTCGCTGACGGCGCACCGAGGGCCGCCGAGGCGGAGTTGTCATAACACGACGAAATAATTGTTTCCGAATGCGACGCTCTCGGGTCGCGTCCTGTTGGAATAGATCGTATCGTTTCGTCGCTCCTCTGGCGTTTCGGCGCATCTCGTTTGCCGCGTGAGCCCCAGAAAGCACGAAAGAACGTAACCACATTACTGTCGCCAATGTTCGGCCTTGTCCACACGAACGCGGTTCGCGGAACTCAGTTCGAGGAACTTGTTCCCGGAACAAGTTTTTTGCTGAGCTGAAACTTATTCCTCCAAAACCTGGAATTTCCCCCGTGCTCCGAGCTTCTAAATATGTTTCTTTTGATGTGAATTTCCTTGTTTTGGTTTTTCACGTCCTTTACATATGATCTTGACATTTATTTGCGTTACTTTGGCGGCCGTAATAATCTATTATTTTGCAATTGTTGTATATTTTTATTGAAGTTCCGGTTCCAGTTCGGACGAACCCGTGTGGACAGCATGCCTCGTTTCAAGGAATAAGTTCCGGGAACTGAGCAAGTTCGAGGAATAAGTTCCGCGAACTGCGCTCGTGTGGACAAGGCCTTACTGTTGCCAAGGTTCCCCTTGCACATTGCAATTTTAACAGGAGAACCCTGAGCATTTTTAACTTATAATCACGCTTATTTTTCTCCTGATCTCATGCCAAAATCAGCAGGGTGTCTAGCATCAGGACTTTCCCGATTCTATCAGGATCTGAGGTCAATCGGGATTTAATCCCGATTTCATCAGGCTTCAAGGAAAAATTGCTCGTAAAATCAGGATTTGAGAAAAGTCGGCTGTCCGATCGGATTTTTTATCGAGATATTTCCGTGAGGTTTCATTCGCCTTGCGTGAAGTGAATTGAAATTCTAATTTTTCTCCGCCAAAAATCAGGATTTGGAAAAATTATGAAATCAGGATTCACTTAGCAGTGAAAAATCAGGATTTCTCAAAATGAAAAAAACTAGACGCCCTGACTAAGGCGATTCAAATACTACATTTTTGGCGTCTTCTGTAGAAAAGCACCTCCACGACATTTTAGCCGAGCAACTTTCGAGACATCGTGGGTGCTCTGATTTTTGGTCACTTTCGTTTTTTACATGTTTTTTGGTTGGGTTACGTTGCTTTGATTTGGTTTGAATTACCCCCCCCCCCNTTCGGGTAAAGGGAAGAGTTTGACCGGATGTCTCGAAAGTTGCGCGACGAAAATGGCGTGGTGGGGCTCTTTCGCAGAAGCGCCGTCCAAAAGCGTTTTCTTGTTAAAAGTTGAATTGTTTAAGTCAATTTTGCAACCTTGGAATGGAGTTACGTTCCTTCGTGCGGGACAAGACGTTATTTGGACGTATTTCTATCAAACGGAACTATGTGCATTATGACGTGAGCCCTGAGACCCATAAGAATACATGCATTACAGGGCTCACGTCATATTGCACATAGTTCCGTTTGACAGAAATATGTCCATTTGAGAAACGCGGAAATTGAGTAATGCTTTCACATCAGGGAACGGCGATGTATCCGACCGGGTAGGCAGGGTGACAAGCTCTTATAAAGCCACCATAAACCTGGAAAAGTCAGGGAATCGCGCTGCGGAACCTTGGGATCCTTTCTGTCTAATTCTTTTGTGCCGGTATGATTTACTATTTCCAATTTCAAGATTCAAGCCAATTGAAATATTTTTATGAATAGAATTTTCCTTCGTAATGATACCGAAGTATAATTGAAAAGTCATAAAAAAAAAATCAGGGAATTTCAAGTTCCAAACCATGAATCGTCATTGAAATTTTGAAAGTCATAGAGATTTTCGTCACCCTGGAGAACTAATGTGCTTGCAATCATATCTCTTTGAAACAAGTTCACGCAGTAAGGCAATAGCGGCGAAAATTGAAAGTTTATAATGGACCACTAGACAAGGTACGATTTCCAGCATTCTGATACATGTTTCGTAACAAAAATTTCACGCAGAACACGATGTGCACAACAAAAATTACCGAAATTAACTCCTTACGAAGATATTTAATGATTCTTGATGCGTGAATTTAAAGTACCCGCTCATTAAAACTCAGTGCTCTGCGTGATTCACATCGCGCGCTAAACGTTATCATGACAGTCTCTGCGATATAAAAATCTGGCAACCTCAATCTTGACGCTTTGGCTAAGCTATAGCACATTGCTAATAGTTTGAACAACACGTGGTGGGAAATGAACATTGCTCGATTGAAAAGCTTGCTGAAACCGTTGTAGTGCGCCATTTGACTCACGTAGAGCTTTGAGTTTCTTGTAAGCGGGCAGTTCAAATTCCTCGTAACCAATGTGAAATAAAAACGTTAATATCTTCGTTAGGAGTTAGTTTCAGTAATTTTCGTTGTGCAAATCGTGTTCTACGTGAAATTCTGGTTCAGAAACATGTATCAGATTGCTTAAATTCGTACCTTGTCTAGTGGTCCATTCACTTTTAGTTTCCGTCAGTGAATAATGTCGTAATCAAAATCGGCAGAATTTCCTTTCCTCGGGATGAGGTTTCATTTTTTCTATTGTCCCACCGCGTAATTATTACCTCTTTTTTTAGAATTCTGAAAGCCTCAAAAAAATTATTTCTATTTGTATCATCTAACCGGCAGCGTTGCCAGCATCAAAGGTTTAATCCCCCGTATCTTTCCAAGGGAGAATCATTTTGAAATGCGATTAGTGCTCACCTTTTTTCTCTGTAGATCGCAGGAGGATGTCTTAAGTTTTCTTCTCATTTTTGGCACTGTACTACCAGTGACGTGGTGTGCTTTGCGGTATATCGATTGATTTTCCATATAAACCTATAGAAAGGGATCTATGAACAGGGTGTTGGCAACGAACACCATAATACTCGATTCTTTACCACAGCTTCAAAAAGGGAAATATCGATAATTGCTCATCAATCAATTATTGGCTCCCCTGGTAAAAATTGTGCCAAAAACCAACACCTATAACAAAAAAATACATCTATCATCGGCCGAACATATTCACGTGTCAGTTACTCCTGGAAATATTTGGGTATACAACCAGCTGTTTCTTTCATGACATTTAATGCACAGGTTGTCACACAATCATAGATGAACAACCCTCTAAATGACTTATCTCGGAGAATTGTACATCTCTATTCGGTGTTATAGAATTATCCCTCCAATTTGATTATTTCGAAAAGATCAACCCTGGTAAAAATTGGCAATAGAATCCGTGTTCCAAAATACCATAGACCTAAATCCGGCTGTACAATTTCTTATAGCCTTTTATACCCGATGGCGACTAAGCAACAGCCAGCCGATAAAGTTTATGCTAAACGTTACTAAATACGGATACTAGGACTTAGTTAGTTTTTGGACTACCGCTCTCTTTTTGTGCCGTAGTATCTTGATTTATTTTGCGAAGAAAGCTCCGTACTTTTGAAGGATGTCTGTCATTAGTAATATGTTGGAGCGCCTTCAATTTCTTATGATACTGTGCAATACCTCTGGTGTGAAATAGTTGCTTCAGACGCCGTGGCACGCTGCGGCGCGGAGGGCGGGCAGGGAATGCTACGGTTCCGCAGACTTTCGTCGGCGGACCGACGCGGCGCGCTGGGCGTCGGCGGATTTTGCAAATCCGCTGACGAAAAGTGCATTTCGGCGTCAGCGTGGTTCCGCTGAAAATCTTGGTTCGTCGCGCCTTTTCGTGAATAGTATCATTGCAAACTGTGGTTGGAAGTGGTTGTGCGTGTTTGTAAAAGATATTAAAATGAATAGAAATCCTAGCAAATTAAGGAAACTGTTAATAATTCAAGAAAGATCATTAAAACGCAGAAAGTTATTACTTATGACACTCCTTTTGGCACATAAAGACCGGGCGTCCACGCATCCCCTATTTGTGAAGCGAAGTTACGAGGGAGCTTTTCGGAATTTAATCCAACATCACCTCAGAAAAGATGACAAGAAATTTAAGGAGTACTTCCGTATGACTCGAGGAGAATTTGATTTGATTTTGAATCACATCAAAAATGGCGCGGACGCTCGCAGCGCCAAGTTCGTCGACACATCTTTTCTAGATGTGTCGACGAAAACTCGTCGCGCCATTCCGTTGCGACCGCGGCGCGGGCGGCGCCAGTTCGTCGCGCTGCGACGAACTTTTGAGAAACCACGCGGATAAAGATTCCTGTGGAGTAGTGTCGGCGCGACGAGCTGGCTTCACGCGAAATGCGTCGACGAAAGTCTGCGGAACCGTAGCTGAACGCGAAACGCGCATTGGCGCCTACAAACCTAACAGGGATACTTCACGCATTGCGCAATGCGTGAAGTATCCCTGTTATGTTTGTAGGCGCCAGTGCGTCGCCGTTCCGTTTTGTGTTAGGCTCTAATATTTGATTTCGCGGAGTCAGCGTTTTTCAACTCATGATTTTGAAATGTTTGCACACTCTGTATGGATTATTCTCATTTTAATTGATGAATAAAAATATGTTTTAAAGGAAAATATAATGTGTGTTTTGTAAATATTAAGGTGGTTCCGTATCAAACTTAATGATTTTCAAAGTACACGAATCTCTACACAATTTCTTATAGCCCTTTATAGCCAATGGCGATAAAGTGTAAAGCCCGGCGATAGGAACTATAGCCCGACTGTATACTTTTGTATAGCTTCGTATAGCCCGGCTATATGATTTGCTCCGCTTTCTACAGCCAGCTATATGATTTTCAATAGCCTTTTTTAGTCGGCTTTAAGAACTCCTATGGTATTTGAAAACGCATCTCCTATCGCCAATTTTTACCAGGGTCACGAACAGCACCAAACCTCTCTTTCTTTTCAGGTTAGAAATTGGCAGGAAAGGAAGGCACTTTACTCGAAAGCTCTGTTTTCCTTGCGTCTCTGGAGGATTATGGTAGTTACGGCTGTCTTATCTGAAACTACGTCTTTTTTTGCGCACTTACGGCTTTCTCATATGTCTTGTTTTCATATGAATAAAACGAATTTTGCTGTATTAAGTATTTCAGTGATTTCATTTAAAAGAGATTAGACGAATTTTGAAGGGAACTGGATTTCGAAAATGTATTAGTCCTCAGTTTAACAGCGGTTCCTCCAGCTATCACGGCAGACCAGGACCTTTCCCCCCAAAACGGATATTTCACCGCAGAAAAGAGCCGGGAGTTTTTCGCCAGCCAAATTCCTGGAGACTCGGAGCCAAAGAGTTGTAAACAACCCCTAAGCGAGGGGAGGCCATGAAAGGGGTCTACGAGGGGGCCCCGAGTGGATTGTTGGATCCGAGGGGAGCGGAGAGGGGGTTTTACTCCGCTTTATTCGCGGTTCAGCGAGTTTGATCACGCCTTGTTGACGCTCTCGTCAGCACCCCCCGCCCCCGCCCCCACCCTCAACCACCCCCACCATCCGCCTTGGACGTCTTCGTCTCCTTCTCTCTGAAAACACTCCTTCCCGTCTCGAAACGCCTTTGATTTCGCCTCGATTTTAATTAATCACCTAAATCCCTGTTTCCAACACTTTTTCCGCGGCTGCGGCTGCGGCTGCGGCTGCGTTTGAATTCCCGCAACGCGCCCGTCGAGCGGTAACAAGCAGATTTCGTCGCTCCCCTGACAAAAGAGAGTAACTGCTTTTTGAGCTGAGCTCCATTGTCCGTGTACAGAGTGTCTACTGTACGGAAAAAGTACGGATTTCGGCGGGTCGGTACGGAAGCACGGAAAATGCACGGATTTGCAAAGACATGCAAGGTACGGAAATTCGAGGGGGGTATGCGATGTCCATTTGTTAAATTCCCGATGCGACTACTCCTGTTTTTTGGGTTATTCCCCCGTCATTCCGTCATTCCATTTTCCTAATCCGAATGCAGTTAAAAATGCGTGTGAGGTGGAAAAAAAAGTAAGGAAAAAGCAAGGATTTTTAAGAATTGCCAAAATATGAATTTTCGGGAAAGTAAGGAAAAAGCAAGGAAAAGATACTGCATAAGTAAAGAATTTGAATGATAGAGTACCCCGGTACCAATGGACACCCTGATATAACTCCATGATTTGCAGGGCTCGCGTGGAGATAGAGGGATACGCCCTTATGTCAAAGATACGACGATTCCTATCACGACTTATTGACGTGACAAAATTCGCTATCCTAGACGGGATGAATCGAAGACACGTCGGGTAAATTAAAGGCAACGCCTGGATACAACTATACATGCTCCACGGATGCCCGTGTTGCGTGCACGAGGAATTGCAGGCGCCCTAACTGTCTTAATCACAGCGCCTGCTTTCAACTGCTCGTTTTCGAAGAATCTCACTGCTCGTGAGCAATCGTGCTGATCGCAAAGAACCTCAGGATTTGAGTGAGCCATATGGAGTGGAATCGCCGGGGAAATTGTGACAATTTCAGGGTTCCCGGCGCACAGTGGATCGAGTCAATTAGAGAGGTCGGGCATCAAATTTGAAACTTAAACTGCAAATTTTAATGTTTATTTCGTCACATTTTAATTATCAAGAGGTGCTTTAGCAGGAAACTTCACGAGGAAACCAATGGTACCACTTTCAAAACCCAAAAATTTCGTAGTAACGGAGTTATGAGCTTTTAAAGTTTCCAAATTTTGTTCGACCTCTCATTAACTCGATCCACCGTGCGGCGGCTAAATCCGACGGGAAAATCAAGGAACCCGCGGCGACTTGGAAACGACAGGGAAAGCCAGGGAATTCATATGAAAATTTGTGGAATGCCGCGAGTTGCGTATCGGCTCAGCAACTTCGGCCGTTCATATTCTATAAAGAACGCGAACAACCTCCTTGTGCCTTTCTCCGTGAGCTGAGTCTCAAGAAGTCGAAACTCTGTCAAACGGTGAGAGCAAATCGACGTAATCTGAAAGGAATACGAAGTTTTTTTCAAACGTCAGGGAACGTAAGAAAATTCGGAAATTTTCGAGTCAGGAAAGTGCCAGGGTCTGAAAAAACGAAGAAATTATGGAAACCCTGATCATTTCAATTGTTCTATAGGGGTTTCCTTCGAAGGGAATTCACTAAGTAACATTTCCTGCAGCCTCTCAAAGTGTAATTAGAAGTTAAGGTCAAAACTAATGTCTTTATATCTCGAGGGAAGGTATCTTAAAGGTGGCAGCACTCTGCACTCTATTTCTCGTACTTGTACTAGCAATTTGTATTATTCTAATTCCTCTTTTTGTTTGTGTGTGCTCACAGGAAGTTGGCAGTATTATTGGAAAAGGAGGAGAAATAGTCAAAAGGTTTCGAGAAGAGGTAAGACAATTAGTTTTAATCACTCTTGTTACCAGTTCTTCAGTTTCAGAGCAATTATTTCCTCACCATTTTTCTTTGCCATTTTTCTATCAATTAGGGGCCGTCCGTAGATTACGTAACGCGTTGGGGTGGAGGAGGGGGTCTTTGCCAGCGTTAACGCGGCGTTACAAGAGGTGGAGGGAGTATAGAGCGAGGCGTTACTTGACAAGTTTAAGTTATTTGATCTAAAGTTCAAGGAAAACAATTAGAACATGAAATTATCTGGTGAATCGTATGTTTCTTAAAAATGATTGTTTTATTGTATCAATTTTGTTGAACCTCTCGTCGGTCGTCTTGAGAAGTTTTAAAGAATCTCGAAAATATTCTCTGCAATACTTTCCCTTTTCCTCACTAAAGAGGAACGCGTTTGATCATTCGCCGTTCGGTAAATCTGAGGTGATATTTAGATTATGTTTTATCCAAATTAGGA
>NW_017564655.1:738253-771337 GCF_001854935.1 Bemisia tabaci | reverse complement strand
GGGGGGGTCTAGCACAGCGTTACGGAATATTACGGGGGACGGGGGTGTCAATAAACCGCGAATTAAGCGTTGTGTAAGTTATGGACGGCCCCTTGATTGGCTCCTCCTCAAAATTGAACCATGAGGAATTGCGGCATAAAAGATTCAATGGACCACTAGACAAGGTACGGATTTCAGCATTCTGATACACGTTTCTTAATTAAAGTTTCACGCAGAATACGACGCGCACAACGAAAATTACCGAAATCAACTCCTTCCAAAGATATATAATGATTTTTGAAGCGTGAATTCAAACCACCCGCTCATGAAAACTCAATGCTCTGCGTGATTCATTTCGTGCGCTAAACGTTATCATGACAGTCTCTGCGATATAAAAATCGGGAAACCTCAATCTTGACGCTTTGGCTCAGCTGTAGCAAATTGCTTATAGTTTGAACAACACATGGTGGGAAATGAACATTACTCGATTGAGAAGCTTGCTGAAACCATTGTAGTGCGCGATTTGACTCACGTAGAGCTTTGAGTTTTTTGTCAGCGGGCAGTTCAAATTCCTCGTAACCAATGTGAAATAAAAACGTTAATATCTTCGTTTGGAGTTTGTTTCATTAGTTTTCGTTGCGCGAATCGTGCTTTACGTGAAATTCTGGTTAAGAAACAAGTATCAGAATGCTTAAATTCGTACCTTGTCTAGTGGTCCATTGTTAGGTGACTCTTGAAGTTGAATCAGCAGTCAACACATAAAGTCTATCCTCTTCGGTCCCTGTCACAATTTGCAAAGTAGACAGAGTTGTACCAATAGTCATCTTGAAGCTTTTCAAGAAAAATAATTCTTGTACTAAGAGATATTTTCAATCATAAAAATTTCAGTCAAAAAATGAATCCAGTGCGTTCTCTTGGCGCACTTTGATTTTAATGTTTTTGAACTTTGCATTTGTACAATAACTGATTTCTTTTCTCGTTTCAGTCTGGAGCTAAAATAAACATATCAGATGGCTCTTGTTCTGAGCGGATTGTCACAGTATCTGGCACTACTTCAGCTATCTATAAAGCATTCCTTCTAATTTGCAAGAAATTTGAAGATGTGAGTAGGCTTTTTCCTCCAATCATCATTGAGCTCTAAACTGAAATCTTATTAATTATTTTTACTAGCTCTCAGTTCAATGAAAACAATAAGAACATGAAATTATCTGGTGAATCATATGTTTCTAAAAAATGATTGTTTTATTTTATTAATTTTTTGTATTCTTATAAGAATATGTTTGAACAAGTTCATTCACCACATGATTATATTAATCCAAGCACAGAAGTACTATTTTCGTTTGCATATTGGGCAGTAAGTAGAAGAAATTCTCTTGTGGAGAAGTTTATTCTATCATTGCTCTAGAACTCGCCCTCCTTTTATAATGGAAGTATCTGCAAATTTCCTGAATCATTGTTTCTTTATTGTGAGTCGCTACCCTTTAAGCTCTGTAGCAAAGCTACCATACAAATTTCCTAAAAATCGTTAATAGTAGATAGGTATATAATTGTACTTTTTAAGTATTCATTTACTCTTTTGCTCTCCAATGAAAGGATTACCATAAGCTCATAAACTATATTATGAAACTAATTAATATTGACAATTTTGGCTTTATTTCAAATGTCTCACTGTCTTTTTCTTGCAGATTGCTTCATATTTATTGTAGGAAAGCTAGTACATGGGGATTACTTTTTGCATTTTTAGCATTGGCTCATAATACTGTGACACTTCTGTCTTTTTGAAGTGATAAATAAACATGCAGTCATTTTCTTGAATAAAATTAAAAATATTGTATTTAGGAGGGAAAAAAATAAAAATACTGCAAAATCTGGAATGGAAGTCAGAACTCCTTTAATGGAAAACACGCTTCAACCTGTTTTTGGAGAATAATTTTTGCTCTTGATCAAAATTTCCCTTGCTGATTGGATGAAAAGAAATTTCTGGCACTCTTACCGGAATATCTCAGCTGTAATTGATGCTCTTACCTTTTTTTTTAGTGTCTCAAGCATTTGAGCCAATATTGAAACTGTCAAGAAATCATATAATGATTTGAGATTTTTTTTTTAATTTTTTCAGTACTGCTATCAATTCCAAGAAAATGGGAGTGGAGGTTCAAGGCCTCCAATTACGCTTAGGCTAATTGTACCTGCATCGCAATGCGGCTCACTCATTGGTCGGGGAGGTTGTAAAATCAAAGAAATTCGAGAGGAATGCCGAGCATCGATCCAAGTTGCGTCAGACATGTTGCCTAATTCGACGGAAAGAGCTGTCACTGTGACTGGAACAGGAGAGGCCATAACACAATGCATTTATCACATTTGCGTTGTCATGCTTGAGGTTAGTTTTTTTCTGTACCATGGCCAAAGTGCGAAACCATGTATCTCCGTTGCAGTGTTTCAAAATTTCCACTCCTATTGTTTTTTTGCAGAGAAGCAAGCCAACTTTATGGCTTCAAATTCACTCAAAATATTCTGCTATTGGAGAAAAAAAAAATCAAGACAGTTTTCAAGAAATTATGTTGGCTAGTTTTCCAGAGAAAATTAAAGTATGACAGGAAATCAGTCACGTCGTAAACAAAGTTTTGTGGTTTTGCACCTCAGCCATCCATATTTTACAAAAATTGAAAATGTATGTGAATTTTTTTGTAATTTCTGAACTGATGAACTTTTATCACTAGACACTAAGCATAGGTAGAAAATATGCAATTCTATCAGTAACAATGTTCCAGAGTAAAAACTGGACGCAGATTTTAATGTTAAGCAGGATGGGTCTAGAAGCAAACTAATGATCATTGTTTTCAAATTTCCAAAATGGCAGCAATCTTCATTCCTCATGTAAATGTAAATTTAAAATAAATGTGACAACATTTGCGTCATGATTTCAATCAAATGATTGATCATTGCATTCCAAAAGCCCTACCTTTAAGAACTTGCTTTCCTACCTTCCGAGCACTGAAAAGCAACAGTCATTGCAAAATTTTGTGAATTATTAGGATAGAGTTAGGTAGAATGTGCCTGAACGTTAAAATTCTCTTTTTTTTTCTTTTTTTTTTTTTTTTCTTAACTGTGCCTATGAACCGAATTCATGCCAAAAATATTGATTGCCAGTTTTAAGTCCTGAACTAACACTTTCAAAATTTGCATCATAAGTAATGTTATCAGCTTTTGAATTGAATCGGTTCTAAAGTTGGCATGGTGCAAGTAGACCTTAACTACATATTTCAACTCAAGATTCAGTATCCTCAGGATTTTTGGAATTTTGCGTTTTCCTTGTGCCACATAATGCAAAATTAACTCCTCTAAGCACAGCAGAGTATGTTCATCCTGTTTCTCTGCTCCTTTGAGTCAATTTCTTCTGACTCTCTCAAACAATGATCTGGAAAGTATTATAATGCTCTGTTCCCAGAATTAATCGAAGCATTTAATACTTCTTCTTTTTTTTTTTTTTTTTTTTTTTTTTTTTTGTAAAAATCAACTCTTGGTGAATTTTACTTGATTAGATTCTAAGTCCAATGCACTTTTAATTTCCAAAACAGTTCGTTAGAAATCTGTCTAAAAATTGTTTCAACACCTTGAAATTTATTTTTTAGTGTCCACCAAAAGGAGTGACGATTCCATACAGGCCGAAACCTCAAGTATCTGGACCAGTGATTTTAGCCGGGGGACAAGCATACACTATCCAAGGAAACTATGCAGTACCTGCTCACGGGGGTGATGTAAGTAGTGCTCCCCCAGCTTTAACAGGTCTTCTTGGTCCTCCTGGACCCCCAATCCTCGCCAACGCTCTTATGGACCCGCTCACTAAGAATGCTCATTTACAGGCCGCATTACCACCAACCAATATACTACCCCCCACGGCAGCCTACGAAGTAAGTCGTGCGTAATAACACCCCCTCCGTCCACCCCCTCATCTCATTGCTCAGCCATCCGTACAAACAGAAGTCTGATCTGCCCACAAAATTCTCCTTGATATGCATTCTTGTTTCCAACTTGTTTATATGCTTGCCTCCTCCTATATTTACTCCTCGATCTTTGCTCCTTTTTTTTCTCTCTCTCTTTTTACCTTTTATCTTTAATTGCCTGTCTGTCGTTTCCTTATTTTAAAATTCTGATTTACTGAGCAATTTCTTCTAAATTTTTGCTCTTGTCTTGTGTTTCTCCTAACATTTTGCTTTTTAAACATTTGTTTCTTTGAATTTTTCTTGTATTAGCCTTTACTAAGCCACACAAGGCCTTCGGTTTTTAAAGTTGTAAAAGGCCCAAATACGTCTGCCAGTGTTTAGAAAAGAAATTTTGTCCCATTTGAAAAAGTCTTTTTGATTACATCTACCTGAAACTTGCACTCGGCATTTTTGAAATTGATAATTTTTATTCTCATTATCATTTTGAACACAATTTTTCATGTAGGATAACTTGCAAGTATGAAGACCCTGCATATTATGCTACTTTGCTCCTGTAACCTCATTTTATTTATATATGTATATATTAAAAAAAAAAACGGTTCCTCTGAACCAGATTGCGCCAAGCTCAAGTCCAGGCGAAGGTGGCCCAATTTTAATGCTCTGAGACAGTGATCACCCTTTGGCATGCTTCAGAAAATTTAAATCGCATGGATTGGCCTCTACAATTCAAGACATCTACAGTTACCTATGAGAAAACTTCATTAATGTATTCGTCCTTGGACTTGTAAGTAAATTTTTGCCGAGCATTTTCAGCTTCCTCTAGGATCCAAGATCATAAATTGTCGTCTGAATCATTATTTTCCTCATAGCTTGGGACCCCACCTAGAGCAGTGCTCTGATGAAACTGAAACTGTGAATTTAATTTGTGAAAAGAATTTCTCGGAGAAAGTTATTCAAGTGATACATATGTCCGTTTTTGTATTTCATTTACCTAAAAAATAAAAACGGAGGAAGAAAAAGAGATCACCAGGAATTGTCTATTTTTTAGTTAATTAAAGAATTTTGAATGGAAAATAATTGTTGAAAATTTAATATGCGATATAAATCATTTTAAATAATTTTACTCGTTTAGCTTCCTATTGCTTTTGTATTTTTAAGTGCTGTTTGTTTGTGTCTGTCTTCTTCCAAAATTATACTTGGTATCATTTCATTTGATTTCAAAATAAGTGAAGGAAATGAAGATTTGAGCACTAAACATGACTGATACAGTTTAAATACTGTTTTGAAGGCTGCACCAAATTTCTTCTATTTTTTTATTTTATTTCACTTAGGTATCACTCTTTTTGTGCATGGCTGTCTTCTTTAGCTAAAAATTTATTCACATCACTGCTTTTCCTTGCAATTAGGTGTTTATTAGCGGTTTGGCTGCAAACCATTGTTTTTTTTCTTCTTTTTTTGACTTTATTAAGAGTCTGGTTTTGATTTTACTGTTCTTCTCGAAATGTTACGTGATATGCATTGTATGCACAACAGTCAATGACATTGAGTATTTAGATGAGAGGAGATCCACTGCAAATGAGGATTTGATGTAAGGGTTGAAACAGAATGCAGTTGTTTCCTCCCTTAAAGGCTCTAGATCCTAGTGCATTTTCGATGATTCCACCAGTGTACATCCTTTTCAGTGCATCTCAGAAGTAGGTGCGGATGCTAGCTCAGTAATTTATAGATTGAGTTTGCTCAGTAAAAAATTATGAGATTCATTGTATAAATTTCGTTTGTGTGATCTTTCAATTAATCATTCCTTTATAGTGATTTTTTGCTGCCCCCCCCCCTCAAAAAAAAAGAAAAAAATCGCGAACAACCAAGTTTTTCTAAATTTTTTCATATTCCAACTTTTCTTAATGGAACAGTAACAAGGCGTTTGACTTCTTCTCTCAGAGTAGAGTCAGTGGTCGGTGCCCTAAACTCAACCCAAGAATTTTAGACCTTTTTTTTACGCTTCTCTAAAAAAAAAATTTCCAAGAGAGAACTCAAAGAAAGCCTGTTGGTAGGGCATTAATTGTCAGCTAATTTCAAAGGGCCCTCAAGATGCTTCTTATTATTTTAACAGTTCATTAACTGTGTGTCAGTTTTGAACTTCTTGTAAACTGTATTTCAATAGTTTTTTTCAAGGCTCTTCATTTCTTTGGTACAGTTTCTATAGTTTTTAATGTTTCACGCAGTCCATAGGATTTTTTAATTCATTTATTTTTAGTGATTACATATTTTACTATTTTTCATGCTACGATTTAGTATTGATCTCTTGTCCAAGTTTTGGGTAGGGTCTCTTAAAACCTCTTTTTTCTTTGTTGAAAATTAGAAAAAATCAAAATCATTCAACGATGATTATCTGCAAATTCTATACTTTTTTAATTCCTGATATTATACTCAAAGGCATTTGCTTTGGGCGTGCCCCAGTGAATGTTTACTCTTCTTCTTTCAGTTTAAACGCATGGTTTAGTGCAACGCTTCTTCTTTGTTTCGTAGATATTCGTTGATGGAAGATATCTGCCATTGTTTACGTGACGCTTTACTAATTGTTATGAATACTTGATGTTCTATTAGCTACTTCCTCTCTCCATTACATTTCTTTTAAAATCCGAGGAAATCCCTGGCTTCCTGTTTCTAATGTTATCGTTGAGCGTGTAATTCTCTTCTCTGGTATTGGGTGCGCTTGAAATCCCTGCCTTTGATTTATCATTTATACTTATTTTTTGAACTTCTCTCATCACCCTGGAGGGGGTGTTTTCTCGCCGATTTACTGTGTCCTTTTTTTTCCTCTTTTTTTCATCTTTTTGTTCCACAATCTGCAGGAAAACTATATTAAGTTTTTTTGTTTTTGTTTTTTTTTATTGAAGGATCATCTAAAAAAGGTCTTTGGGGAAAAAAGTTTTTTTTTTTTTTTTTCATGATCTTGTCTTTCATGTGTTATTTTGAGACTAGCGTTTAATTTTTTAACTGAAAAGATTATATGAGAATATATCAGGTAATCGCCGGTTTTTTTAATGAGATTTTACTTTTATCAATCTAATGATTAAAATTGTCCGATATTACCGTTTAGTCTTTCGAGCAATTTTGTCTATGCCTTACAGACCGCTCCGACAAAAATCTAAAACACTCCCAAATATCTGGAGCCAATTTGGTTTTTTTACCCTTTCAAAATCAATTCAAGATGGAAACAGTTTTATTGACCCTCTTTTTTCAGTACATGAGTAGTCAGCAATTCTTACAATAAGTTATGAATAGGCTCTCCTTTTCGTGACCCTAATGAACCAAAAGACGCAAATTGAACCAAAACATCTTTGCCATGTCTTCTCAAAATTTCATGCAAATAATCTACATGAATGCAATAGAAAGATTATAAATAAATCTTTACCTAAGCCTGACATTTTAGCATATTTTTACAAGTTACACAGACTTAACATAAAGTATAAAAAAAGTGTATGATAGCATCTGTGTTTTTTCCTTCGGAGGTATGTTTTTATTTCATTGGGAAATGGGTAGCTCAAGAATTGATCTTGGCTTTCTCTATTTTCTTTATCATTTTCAAGCTCGATTATGATTAGTCCCTCAGCTTCCTTGAATACTTGGCTATATTTGTTTGCATAGGTCTCTGACATGTGAGTTTTTATAACTTTATAAGTTGATGTTGGTTGCATTAAAGTAATTGCAGCCTGTAATGAGCAAACTAGGAGCAGCTGTCGGATAAGAGTATTGAAGGTGTCGTTATCACATTTATCTAAAGATATTTTTCAGAGTTTAGCAAGTCACCACCGTCGTCAGTAGATCTTCTCAATATACAAACTGCAAATTTCTCAACTAATCTCAGAAGTAACATTAATTCTTCTCTACGAGCACTACGGTTGTGTAAATAAACATGAAACCTACATAATTTGACTTTGAATAACTGGAATTCCATTTGATAATCAAACCTCAAGTTAGAATACTCTTACTAAGGTTCCACTGTGTGACTTTGTCTGGAGGTGGCTACCGCCACCCATGATTTGAAATAGCAAAGACATGAATATTCGCACAATTTCAAATTTTTTTCCTCAAAAATGAAAAATTCTAACCATTCAACCATGATTTCATTTGCACTTAAAACTTTCAAATTCACTATTTGCACAGCCCTAGTATCAATATAAATAGTTGGGAAAACAATTTTATTATATGAGACGGAAGTAAAATCTGCTGTTGACTGCGCAACATTTTCAGATTTGGCAAATATTTTTCAATATGGCTCAAAGAGAGCTGTACAAGCATTGACGTAACCACCCTTAAAATTTACGCAAAATCAGTTGGTTGACGTTCAGAATGAAATGTAAGTTAAAATGGAGATTAATGCTGTATGTTATCTGTGGTTTCCAAAGATCATATGTAAGAATGATACAAATGTAAAAACCCATCTCTGATATTTTATTTTCATAGATGAACTTTAATTTACGGAGAGAACAGAGAACATTCATGTTGATCTGTATTTTCCAATTATTTTACATATCAAGTGGCGTATCCAAAATTTTAAATGACTGTCATATTCTTCCTGTGTTTTTTTGGAACTTCAGTCCTATCTCCAAAAATGGAATGGATGCCAGTTCATGCTTGAAATGGAAAGCCTTGTTATCAGAACATTGCATGATTCTCTTGAGGGGGAATAATGTGTCCAGTTTAATGTTCTTCTTCATTTTTCTCTGGGTTTTTTTTTCCTGAAGAATTTTCAACTTTTTGTATGTTTTTTGTCATTTTTGCTTCGTTTCAATTTTCAATTAATTGAACCAAGACACAAGTATCTAGGTGTTGCCTCAGTTCAATACCAACTTTTGGTAGCTGTATCTCATAGAGCTGCGAACTAATTTTTCTGTCAAAGAATTTTATAAGTGAGCGAATTCCTGGTAAAGAAGACTAATTTTTCTGTCAAAGAGTTTTATAAGAGAGCGAATTCCTAGTAAAGAAGCTCAAATAACTTTACAACACCTAAAATCAAGAAGAGCAAAAATTACTCAATCAAATGTACTCAGTGTCAACAGTGTTATGGTTCTCTTAGGCTGGATTGAATGAAGTCTGTAAAATTTTCTCGTATTGAGCCGATTTGACAAATCTATGGTGCTAATTGCTGTTGTTGAATGTGGGAGTCAAGGTGATGGAAGTTATCTTTCATCTAACAAGACAGGTCAGGCCTATCGTTGGATAGCTCATCTCGTCTTTTTTTATTTGCAACATGAGCAGTCAGCTTGACTGTTTTGTCAAGGCAAGAAAGAACGTTGTATGAACCGTTAGCTGTTGCCTAATTTCCTTTGACAAAATTCGATTGGGTCTGTTGCAAGCAAGAGACACAGTCAACTGAATACACTTTCTAAGTGTAAATTTGTTAGGTAATACATCTAGGCACATCAAAAAAGTCTGAAATCCACTCCTCAGTGCTGGTAACACGCTTTTTCAAATTTACAGCATATACGGGTAGTTTTTCTTGATGACTGGCAGTAAAGTTTGCCAGAAGAGAGACCTAACCTAAATAAACGAACCATCTTGAGAACTGTTGTACTCTCTTTGCATGAGATTTTAATTGATAGAAAGAATTTGTTTCTGCAAAATGAAGAAAGAAAAAGGAAACAAACGTTAAAAAACAAATGACAACTTACAATAGTAAAAGTTTGTTAATTGTTTGCTTACTTTGGGTAGTTCTTTCTTACTCCTCTGCTTGTGCAAACCTAGTTGGTGGTGACTGAGAAAACCTACCCGCAGACGTGAGAAACTTGAAAAAGCATTTCATCAACTTAGTAGGTTGCGCGTTAAGGAGTGGATTTCAGACTTTTTTGATGTGCTCAACGTCATTTTCGAGAAAATCTCTGCTTTTAAAGTGTTTTCAGTCAGCTGTGTCTCTTGCATGCAACAGACCCAATTTCTATGAAACTTGCGAATATTTGTATTCCAGTTTTCAGACAATTTTGTTTGTTGTTTTATCCAAAATAGGTACCTACTTGAAAATTTCAAGGGAAAATGTTTGTAACTTTCCTCTAAAATGAACTATTCATGGAGGCAATTTTCTAATTTTCACACAGCGTTCTCCTTTATCATGGCAGTATGTGTCTCCATTTCTGTTCTGAGCATGCTCTTTCACATTGGCTACCTGTTGGAAAACTACTGGGTCTGAAGTGAGTGTTTACTAAGGTCGGGTTTCTACCTTAAGCTGATTCTGTTAATTTTAACCGAAATTGCATCATAAACTGTGAGCCTGATTTTTTTTTTTTTTTTGAGTCTGAAAGTTTTATGTGCTGAATTTTATGATTGGAATAGAATTTTTGACTTTTTTCAATATCCGTCAAAATAGAAGGGAACTTGCGATTTTTTTGTTGCAGATTGGTAAGCTTGGTGGTGGACCCTTGGCCGGTCTAGCTGCCCTTGGATTGGGAGGTTTAGGTGCACCTACTAATGCCACAGGAATCAATCCAGCAGGTAACTCTTTTAATTTGAAGGTTAAAAAACATTCATACAGTTTAAAAGCATATTTTACATTATATAAGTGTGTCTGTAGACCAGCAAGAATACAAATTATATACTTTTAACTAAGATCACATGGGCTACCAGAATTCTAACTGCTGGCAAAAATTTTATCCATGATGTGACCAATGCAACATGTTTAACCCATTGACTTATGATTTAATTTGACTCTGCCGGGCCAGGAATTACGATTTAATTTGGCGAAATTCAGTAACTTTGAACACTTCAAAATAATCCAGAAATTCTTTCTCTGAGGGTGAAAATTGACACAATAAGCATTCGCAATACAACGTTTGAGGAAAATGGTGAATACTTTGAACATAATGATTTCTCTACTGTGGTTTATAGCTGTCAAAGTTGCAAAAATCGCAAAATCAGCGAAAACCAAAAACTTTTGAGGTTATTTCATGTGCAAACACACAGTAATATGAAAATACCGTAACAAAACAGGAAATTACCATACACAATGAGTCATTGGATTGCCACGCTACTCATATAAACATTGATGAGAACGCAATCTACTGGAGAATCGCCGAAATAATGCAAACAATCGACGGACGGCTCTGAGCCGTCTCTTCAGATCTGGCCCAGCGCAGCGCGGACGGCTGGGAGCTGTCGGTTTAAGTCAATGGGTTAAAAATTATGAATATGTCATGTAGTGTTTGATGTAAATCTTCAAACTGATGGACTATCATACATTTCTTGAGTAGCACTAATTCATGTGTGAGGCTTAATGTCCCCCGGATTTTTCGCAGAAATTGAGGTTTTTCTATAAAAAATCAAGAATTTCCAAATTTTCTGTGACAATCAAGATGCCCCCAACACAATGGGTTTTCCAAGGAAAATTAACTCATTCGAAAAATTGATACACGATAGAGAAAAACCAGTCTGATACATCGATTGCTGGTTCTACCCCCAATAGTTACCTCTGATATTTTTAATTCACTGCTATCTGAAGGAAAACTGGAACTTTTGAGGTCAATTTTAAAATCAGGGGTAGGAACCCAGAACAATTCCTTTTTCTATAATATGCCGGTAGATTATTGAGTACCAAGTGCAGAAAATTCTCATTGTAGTGGTTGGGGGAAATGTAAATGACACAATTTTGTTTCATAAAGTTTGAAAAAGACTGTTTGAATCACTAGCCAAATGCATCATGCCATTTTTCAACAAATTTCAGAAATCTTTACCTCTCAGTGTTTTTCTCTTTCCATTGGGCCCAAAAACTCATGAACGATCATTCTTTTAACTTGGATTAATTTAATTAATAAACCCTTGGAACTTAATCCTGTTTTTTGTTGTTTGCTCTAGCGGCACTGGCTGCCATCGCAGGAAGTCAATTGAGAAATGCTGCCAACCCACCTGCTAACAATCGTATTACGCAACAGAATCAAAATAGTCATCAAACTCATGAACTTACTGTTCCAAATGATCTGATTGGCTGTATTATCGGCAAAGGAGGCTCCAAAATAGCAGAAATCAGGTAATATTTGCTTCTTGTGAATTTGCTAACTAGCCCTCAATTCCCTCTCCATCGGCAGCAGTCAACCCTCAATGAGAGTGCACTGTAAGAGGCTTTGACGCATTCAAAAGTTTGAAGCGTCGATGAATCCTCATTCTTGGGTTTCACCATTACAGTAAAACCTGAGCGTAACAACTTTTTTGATGTAACGATGATTTTCATTCATATCAGCCAAGCGACATTATGTAATTTGATAGTCTCAAGCAACAGTTGGCTGAGGTTGTTGATTATTAAGGACTGAGAGGGGATGGGGCTTCAACCTCAAGTGTAGGATCATCCCTTTGGGGGCACTCGAAGTCATCAAAATGAAAGAAAAATAATCATGTCGAGGCTATCAATATTTGAATATTTCAAGTAGTATTATTGATAAAAAAAAAAAAAAAAATACTGATGGAATTGTAAAATCTAGATTTAAGCCCTCCAGATTTTTTACTATATTGCTATATTTATTCCGGGTTTCAAATCCTCCTTAAAAAATATAACCTCATGAACTGCCCTCATCAAATTCATTTTTCAATAACATTCTTCGTTTTCTATTCTTAGACAAATCAGTGGTGCCATGATAAGAATTTCAAATTGTGAAGAAAGAGAAGGTGGCTCAACAGACAGGACTATCTCTATTAGCGGGAATCCCGACGCTGTTGCATTAGCGCAATATCTCATCAACATGAGGTGAGTTTTTATTTTCAATTTTCATTACCCTTAATTCTCCAAGATTGAAGGTTTGTATTTTATAAGAATTATCGTCACATCTTGCTTTATCATTGTTTAAAGCTTAATGTTTGCCAACTGTTGTTTTTGGTTTATTTTTTGTTTTGAAGTCTCTCAAACCTGACACTAAGACTTAATTTCTCTGATCAAATCATCCTTTATTTCTCCCATTTCCTTTCTCATTTTGTCCCCCCCCCCCAATTTACACTCAACTGCTACTTTAATGAAATGATCATCAAAAAAATTTTCACAAGATAAAAAAATTTGACCCCAGTGAGGTTCTAGGACCTATAATTTCTTGGCCATCATGGCAAGATGGAATCATTCATCGGCAGAGAGTTAGGATAACTCATTCAAATTGTTCGATTAAGACTGCAGTTAAAGAACTGCTTCCAGGAAATTTAAGAGAAAACTCAGCACAACAAGGTACAGCTTTATTCAAGGCTATTCAGTTTCTTCACTTCTCAAATCAAACCAGAGTTCCCAATGTAGAAAGGAAACTGTAGATAAAGCCAATAAACACTGAGAGTAGTTACTGAGGAAAAATGAAGAGAATAGCTATTAGTTAGGAACAATTTATTTTCTTTCGGGTGTGTAAATCTGACTGATGAGATTCCTCAATTCAAATTTTCTGATAAAATACAGCTCCTCTCCAGCCACTCAGATTTTGTTAAAGTGACATCGTAGCTTGATGTCCTCAGAATTTCCAATGAGCCATTTGTGGGGTTGTCTGAATGAACGTATCAAAAAAAGAACCTGACCGACTGACAGCCCCAGCAGATATTTCAGAATAGCCTCAAGTAGCAGGCAGCATGCAACCTCACCCAAATTGTATTCCCAATTTAATGGCACCCATCAGTGTATAAAAGTTCCCCTAAAATGCACAGGCAAGTACTTGCCAAAATATGTAAGCTAATTTTAGTTCGAAAAATTCGCTTTTAAACTCTGATAACTCGCAGCTCGACGATCATGCGAGTGCTGGTCTAAAAGCACAATTTGACGAATCGCCATTGCAACCCAACGTGGCAGACACCTTCGATAAGATTTTTCTTTTCGAAACCTTCTTCCCCCTTCAAAACTGCTAAATATCAAACAGCGCGTACACCTCTGATAAGTTTTTTCGTTTGGAAATGTTTCGGTTGATAATGTAGGTTTAATGGTCTTTTTCTATTTCAAGGTAATTAATGTAAAAAAATCCACAGGATTAATTTCAAACACTTGGAAGGTCTGTAGTACACTTGACTTTGCACCTGTCACAAGCTGCACATTCATAGCTTAAAGGCCATGTCGATAATGAAACTCTTAACCAAGAATCTTGGTTCGCGATGTTGCAGACTTCCTGTCATATTTTATTTTTTAAATGGACAACTACTCAATATCAGTTCTGAAAAGCTCCTGTGATTTTTCTTCTCTGTACAAAGCAAATTCTGAGAAAACTTTAAGGAATGATGCTGATTTGTTCCACCTTAGAAAATTAAATCAGGGTGGAAATTTTTAAACTATGCAAATGAGAAATATCGACAGTGTAATTCGGCAATCACACAACTCCGTTTGCTACGTCGCAGACTTCCTATTATACTTTATTTTTTAAACGGAAAACTACTCAGCAGCAATTCTTTAAAACCGTCATAAATTTTCTTCTCAATGCGAAGAAAATTCTGCAAAAACTTCAAGAAATAATGTCAATTTGTTCTCCTTTAGAAAAATGACGTAGAGGCGGAGATTTTCAGACACCGCAAACGAGTTATGTGATCGCCGACTTACACCGTCGATATGGTTTTGGGAGTTTCTTTATTGATATGTCAGGTGACGTCTGATGAAATTGAAAATCTACAACTTTGTATGGTTACACCTGGTGCAGCCTCAAGGGGAGCCCTCTTGATCAATCCTACAAACCTGTTTGAAGGTCAATTTGCTAAATATGTACATTCGACTGGATGTTTCTTTATTGACTTAATTCTTGAGTAACAAAGATACATACAAATCCTAAGACCAACCTCTGCCCTAAATTACCCAGCTTTCTGAGAACACTGAATTTAAAATGGATACAAGTCACTGCTTTTTTGTATATTTTTGTTTTTCAATGCTTTCTTTTTATTCTCAATTTCATTTAACCACTTCAGAAACATTTTAAACTTCCTTTCATCTGACTGGCCTAATCTTCAAGTATCTATGTATAAACTCCTCTTGCCAGGAATCTAGGTCCATCCCAAGTTTCAATCCCCTATCAATCATTGATTTTAACTAATCGATTCTTGTCTAACAAGAGTGGAGCCACTGAAGTTTTTAGTGATATATGTACAAAGGTCATCTATTAAATTAATGCGTTCACTCTCATTCAAAATCTATGACAGATATAAAAGATTCAGTTACTTTTACGGATCAGGCATACTTTCAGCTTTACCTGAAGCTTTTCGGAATATGGCAAGGAGCATCATATCAAATTATGCGAAAATTTAGCTGGTGCCAATTTTCGCGGTATTCTTTACATAGTCCTCGAGACGTGTCGTCTAGACCTTGCCTGCACTAAATTATGACCATTTCAAATTGTTGTAATTTTTAATGGTTGTAAGCTGTTTGCTACAAAAATACAAGTATTCATTGTGTCAAGTAAAAGGTGAGGGTATTGTCAACTTTTTCTGAAGAGCACTTTTTGGTAGAATTTCAAGTGGACCCGAAGACTCAAAGTTTGCAGAACTTCGGGCGAACTTGTTCCCCGATCTTATGATAACTATATAATAACTATAACTTACCTCGCGAAACCCCAGTTCATTGAACTTATTCGCCGAAAGTTCTGCAAACTGCACTGGTGTGGACAAGGCTTTAGATTCCTTCAAAAGTCGTTCCTCTCAAGAAGTTGGCTGTATTCTTTCTGAAGAAGTAGGAAAAATGTCCTTTTCCATCTCCTTATTTCAAAGTTTTGTCTCTCTTAGCTTACTCCTTTATTAATAGTCTTACCCAGGGTGTCTAGCAAGTGGAAAATCTTAAACCAAAATGCAAGGCATGAAGTTTCACTCATGGTAATTGGGAGCAGTCACATTGTCTTAATCATGAGCTGAAAGCCATTTTTTCTAATAAGTTGGAAGTGCCCGTATCAAGTGTCTTATTCAGTGCTCTCTATTAAAAATTAATTTAACGAACAATTACTGTTGACTGCCAAGAAATCGTAAAATTTCCAACTGATCTTAGTTTTTTCTTAACTCCACTGGTAAATGCATGGATTCTTTAAATTGCTGAACCGTTTCTAAAAAATAGTCGTGAATAATGTTTGCAATTTTCTGAAATTCCATTGTTTGGAAGTGAAAAAAAAATCTGAGGAGACAAAGAATTAAAAGCATTAAAAGAATTTAATTAACTTTTTAAAGTCAACGAGCTGATTTGTAACTCACTTTTTATCATATTAGTCGTAATTACTTACTTAGGTCCATGCCACTTGAGTAATAATCAGCAACAACCCTCTCAAATGAGAGAATCTGTTAGACACCTTGTCCATCTTTTGCCCTAACTGATGCAGTTAAATTTTATCTTTAACTCGCCCTCTCCCCGGTGAAGTGACGAGTCCGATTATATGAGAGACTGCCTCATGAAACTAGCAATCCATGGAGTTCCCTCTAAATTGTCAAGTATAGCCCCACAGCTTCTGCATTAGCACCTTTTGTAAGAAAAACTTGCAGACATGCCGTTGTCAATTTTCTGCTCGTAGCTTTAAACAGTTTTTTTTGGATGAGTTTGAATGATAGGATCTTTAAAGTAAAACTCGCTGAATTCTCTCAAAACAGTCGTCAACTTTTCTGCCTACACTCAACTCCAAAAGCTCTAAGAAAGCCTGTGTTGGCGCAGCTTATAGTTTTGAACCAATAAAATGGCCCTACTTGTCCCATATGCACATTTTTCCGGTGGATAGTGTCTTCTTTTTAGTGCAAAAAAGGATCTTATGCAAAATTGGGTCGTTTTCAACTGCAATCTAATTTTTAAAATATTTCTAGGTTGATAGAGAATCACATCCTAAGTTTAAAATACCAAAAATTCTTGAAATTACATAGATGGAATGGTTGAGGGCTCCAAGTTAAAAATTAATTGCAGTATATTTATTCAATATTGTAATTTATTGTTATCTTCCTCTTCTTCCTTCGACTAAAACTCAATCACAAGCCCTATTTGTCCAAACCATTACCGTATCAGGCACGTTTGAAAAGAGCAAAATTGATACTATTTTTCTGCGGGTGTTAACCATCTAGGATTCAGATCTAGAGATTTTGAAGTTTCAAAATCACTCATGATGCAGCTCTGAATATAAACCGACTTCCCACTTCGGTCCTGTTTTAATTTATTTTTCTTTCTGTCTCTCTTACCTTGTTGTTTTCATTTTTTTTTTTTTCTGTTTCTTTTTCATATCTTCTAAAAATATAACATAATTACTCATTCCACTTGAATCCTGCCACAAACATCCTGATCCCATCAGTGTGGAGCTCCAGAAACAGAACCTTGAAGCCCAAAATCCTTCAAACCCAGGTGGAGGTTCCATCTCATCAAGCTCATCCGCTACTCCTGCTTCTACCACTCCCTCCCCTTTAGCCGGCGCCATTCCGCTGGCCCAGTTACTGACTAAACCAGGAGCATTGAATGCACTCTCATCGTTGTCAGCTCTGGGCGGTCTCACTGACCTTATTGGAGAACTGACGAACCACAGTCCTGGCAACGGACCACCGATCCAAATTACTGGTGTGCATCAAAGCAAGAGGAATTACTCATCGCGCTCGCGAAGCCCTAATCAGGATGGTGGGAAAATGAGAAATGATAGAAATGAACGCAGCAAGTTTGCGCCCTACTAGGACAGTCCTTGATCACCTCTTTTTATGAATCACTGTTTTTCTATTTTTATCAAAGTTAAGGAGACTCAATCAATCATTTAGGTTTATAAAGTTGATTTTTTTAAGGGTCTTATCTTTTAATTTCTCCCCAATCACTTTATTTTTATTTATTTTTTATCATTTTTATTTTTTTATAGTTTTTACTTTTATTTGGCTTAAGTGTATTAGTATAGGTCTGACTTTTAAGAAAGATAGCTCTTCATTAATATATAAGGAAAAATTGTTTGACAAGAAAAATAGAAAGTGGCCTCACAGATAAAATGATGCAACAGTCAGCAGAGTGTAGACTAGTTTTAAGAGTTTCTTATGCAGAATTTTATTTCACTATCTTTTCTCTTTTATTTTTTATTTTATTGGTTGAATCATTGAACCCTAGGCAGGATTTTTTTTTATTTTACTTTAATTATTGAAAGGAGTCAAAAGGAGTATTATATTTTTATAACGAATTTCCTTGTTCATAATATAAAATCAAGATTATTAAAAGTATCTGTTCACTATCGCAAAGTTTCTAGAACAGAGGAAAGTATATTGCAAAAAGGAGATTCCACGTTACTTTCTGTTTGTTTTTCTACCGTGTTTTTTTAATCACATTATTTTCTTAACTTTTTAATAAAATGTAGTAGCCCAAATAGAAGAAACTATATAAAAAATCATTCCAGTACCTTAATGGTAGAATTTTATTCAGAGTTAAAGTGTGTTGGTGACTCCTTAATAAAGGTAGCATGCCAATGAAACAATTTAAAAACGATACTCCAAAAAAATTGTCAAAATTTGATCGCTGAAAAGTTGATTTTAATACAAGTGCGGTTTTTGTACATTAATTTAAGTTATAATCGAAGTAAAACTTTAAGTTTTTCTGCTGGATGATGTGCTGTGAAGGAATTGTGAAATAATGTTGGAAAGAACTAAGCTTGCCTCCAAGCTATTTTAATCTTTGATCCATTAAACTAATCGTAGCGTCAAAGAACAAGAATTTTGTTTTTCATTATCTATTTTTTCCTACTTTTGTACCTCCCTAGATATCTCCTTTAATTTCAATATTTTGAACTTCCATAACTTGATTTGTGAAGAAAGTTAAATGTTTTTCTCCCTGAATAGGAATCTTATTTTAATTTTCTAATGAAAAAGATTTTTTTTTCTTTGGATTTGTTCTTCATCCTGTTCAATCTCCAAAACCTCTCGCTTTATTTTATGTCGTTTTAGCAAGTTAATATCTGATCCCTCCAGCTCCCTCCCGGACATTTTTTTTCCATTCTTAATCTCATTAAACATAATCCTCTGAAGCTCCTGAGACTTCCATCGTTACTGTTGTCTACAGATCCCGAGTTTTTCTGTGTCTGTCTCAGAACACCCCCAAATCGTATATCATAGAAGGATTGTACTAGTCAACGTTGTATGAAAATTTGAAAGAAATTGAAATGGAGAAAAATCATTTTCCAATGTCACTAGTTTCCTTTACTCTCGCTTGTCAACTATCCAAGTTTTATCCATTCACTCATTTATCTACTTTAAGATGAGTTTCAGTTATTCTCCATCGTGGCAGACTGATCAGACAGTTATTAATTATTAACAGGAATAGTAGTAAAGGAAATTTAAAAGAACCATTTTTCTATTGAAGTTTCAATCATCATTTTGAGGAAAAATTAAACATGAAAGCATAAAAAATTAGATAATAGTAACTGACTTCCTTTCAAATCAAGTGAATAAAATCTCATCATTAAAAATCAGACTCAACTTGGATTTACTGTAATAGGACAATGCGCGCTATTGTCATAGTGCTTGACTATAGCAGATGATAACCGAGTCCCTCTCCCCTCTAGTCTAAATGTAAAGAAAGTAGACGAGAGTGTCCCATTCATGTTTCAATGCCTAGATGAGAATGAGCCAGGTTCCGAACGGCAAAGATGGACACAGCTACTGTCTGTCATCTTACACTGTCTTCACAGTATTCCAAACGTGCAGCTTCAGTATGTGTTATTCTTCTTAAGCTTCAGGGACATGATGTAGATGTTTTGTCAGTGAGACTAGTAGAAATCTTAGTATCTCTGTTGTGATGTTTCAGACTTTTTTCTCTACAAAAATAAACCAAAATTGCTTGAAATTTTTGCAAAATGTTCCTCGCCCAGAAGTATATCATGACAATAAGTTTGTAACATCTATAAGCACGACCTAGGGTTTCTCTATTTTCAGCATCATTTTTTCTTCAGAACTATTAATCCCTGCTGAAAAATTCATTTCTTAAAAGAAAGTCTCTTGACAACATGATTAAACCCTGTAATGCCTGCAGGCTTAGAGGTTTGTGCTTAAAGTTTTGAAATGAATAGCTCTGCTGAAATTGTATCGTCAGGAATTTTTAGAAAATTAATCTTACTATTACTCTTACCTTTACAAGTGGCTTATAGTTTTCAATTTCTCCATGAAACATTTAAAAACTTTGTTCAACAAGTATTTTGAAACTGTCAAAGCCCTCTTTAAATTAATAATTAGTTCAGAGTTGCAACATTTTAATTTAGACTCATTACTGGTAGTAAAAATCATATTAATTTTTAAGTGACTTCTTCTCTCATCTCATGGTTTAAAACAACTTTATCCACTAATTTTTTCCCACCATATTACCTGTAATAAGAAATAAAAAAATAAAAGTCTTACCACTTCTTTTCCTCGTTTGTCTTCCTGAAATTCTTTGAAATACCATCCTTCCTCAAGTTGTTCATTACTACCAGCAAATTACTCATTTTTTTAAACATTTTTTTTAGTTTTTAATAGCTAAGAAAAAATTTTCCAAGTGAAATATTCGCAGAAATCTATTAACTTATATGCAATTCGAAGAATGATTGTATGAGCTTCTATTCTACAAAATTTTAAAGAAGAAGTATCCTAATGTGGAAAAAATGAAAGTAATTACAAGAATTAAGTGTGTCATTGTAGTATTAATTGATCTAAGTCAATCCTAAATTTTGATTTCAAGTATCAGAGAAGCTAAGCAACTGCTCCAAGTGCGATCCTTTTACTTGCTCTACCTTAGATACATAATTAAATATCAAATTTGCACCACAATTTCTGCTCCCACTTTTGAGTCGTAACTCTCCACAGACCATTACTGGTTTTTTTATCTGCGATTTTGGATGGACAACAATGGTATAATTCTGATCAAAACGTATCATTTCGTCGCAATGACTGGGAAAATAGCTCTACCACGGTGTATGAAGACATCATGACCTAAACGTGCCAAGACTCAAAATATTAATGATCTCATCCTGTCACAACCCTTACTTGCAGGTGAATTCATGGCCAGTGTAAATAATATTGACATACCTATCTGCAATGTTCCCCTCGAATTCTTCCTCCACCCTTCTTTTCAAGCTGAGGTTGGATTGGACAAGTTTGTTAGTATCACATAAAGTCTCATTACTTTGTAAATGCCTACACCCACATTAGTGTAAATCACAGTCGTAATTAGTTGTTTCCTCTATGAAAGAATGTAACTACAGTAAAACCTCGCTAAGTCGGTTTCCGGATAAGCCGGTAACCCGCTTTAGTCGGTAGAATCGCCCGGTCCCGTTTATCACCCATATAACACAATGCTAAATAAGTCTCGGTATCTCGGTTTGGTCAGATTCTGAACCCGCTTAACTCGGTGAAATTTTTCCATCTCGACCTGTTTTTCTTCGATCGTCACCCGTGATCAAGCGTAGGTAGTGTTTCCGTGCGCGGTGCGGTGCGGGTCGGGTCAAGTTACGCCACGAAGGGTGAGCGAATCTCCGAGAAAGCGCAGCGCAGTGCGAGAAACGACATCGGAAATAGAGAGATAAGGAATCAAAAACACTCGATAACGACACGAAAGATGAGAACAGTAGAGAATAGGATATCTGATACCGCGTGTTATCTTATCGCGCGTGTGAAAACACGCATGCATAATTAAGCAATTTCACGCATCGATGAGTTGACAGGTCAAGTCGGCACCGGCCCCTCTCCCCCTACCATCTTGCATTGCCCTTCCCCGCTCCCCCCAGGAATCTTCCGCAGAGTTTTTCGGAGATTTTAGCGAGTATTGATACGTTGCATTTTCAGTTCAACGACCCGCCATAGCGGGTGGCCGCGGCGCATCACCGCGCGGCATGCCGCGTGGGGTGCGCGGGGGGTGATACGCAATGGGGTGCCGCGGCACCCCAACATACGATTAACCCGATGACTTCATGATGCCCTGACACTTACAACACGCAATTTCAAGTGCATCTCATGAAATTTTACTCTTTAGTACCATTCTCTTCGATCAAATGGCTCTCCTAAACACTCCTACAAGTCACTCTACACGCACGTTTGCGTTTGTCCAATTTAGGGCGCGAAATTTGAAAAAGCGCGGCAGGAAAAGTGGCAGTCCGCGTAAGTCGGTAACCCGCTTAACTCGGTAAATTTCCTCGGTCCCGATGAAAACCGACTTAGCGAGGTTTCACTGTATTTTTCAATGTTGCCAAATGTCTCCTCGCAAATTGCATACTTACCAGGAGAATCTTGGTTGTTTCCAAATGAAAATCTGTCAAAACCTAGGCACAGTTGAGAATGTAGACAAGTCAAATTATTGTCTGAGAAGGAAGCTGAACTTAGAATTCTAGTCGGAGGGGCTCAATAGTCTTAAACACTCAACTTAGCCATGCATTCACCTTCATCTTGATATCCTCAAATTTGCTTTTGAACTATGAAGAACCTGCTAGAGCAAAAACCATTCAAAGACTCCTATGAAAACCAACTTCTCCTGACGTTTCCTGATGGCCTCTTTTGGTTTTCCCGTTTTTCCATTTGGACCATCCCACGAGAAATTCCATATCAAAATCCATCATCTCTCCGGTAAGACTCAATTCTCTCTCCTTTTTTCCATTCTTACACACGTTTCACCGGTCGAGATAGATCTTCACCAATGAGCAAAGACTTCAATCATGATTTTGCTCATTTTGATCCTCGTAAATCCTCAATAGGAGACGGAACCACTCTGTGCCTCAGTTAAAATGTGTAATGGTTCAACCCATGATCAGAATACTTTTGAGTAGAACCAGATGGAAAGGAGAGAAAAGTATTTGGTGATGGTGAGGATTAATTTTCTATGCTTTGAAACTGTTGACATCTAAGTATCTTAATCTTCAGAGTGAGTGCAGATCCTTTTGAGCTTTGAATATCTGACTGTTAAGGTATATCCAACTTAACGTTAACGTTTACTGCCGCGCAGCTCTGCAGTTAACAGCACCTGATTGCTTTGCAGGTAACGACCGTCAACTGCCCCAAAATGCCTTGCCACTAAGCCATACTTTAATGCAGGAAGTTAACTCAGTTTCTTTAAATAATTGTTAAAACCATTAAGTGGTGGCTCCACTATTGAGCCTTGCCATGTGTTTCTGTTCATACATGCTGTCTCTAACCTTACCCAACTTTTAACTGATCCAGCACTTTTTCCCCTTCCTCATTTCAAATGTTCTGCGGTACCCGCAAGTAAGTGGATACCTCAACGGAAATTATTACAAAACAAGCATACCCTCTCAAACAACTTATTATTTTTTTCCCCAATTTTTTTGTTCAATTATTCTTTCATTTTATTTGTATTGCTGACGTAAGTGTATTGACACTTGTTGTCCTTCCATGTATGATTTTAGAAATGATTTAGTTTTTAACTAACATAATTAACAAGGAAAGTATGAAAAGCACCGGGGACACTTAAATCATAAAATATCAAACTGGTTTCTTTTAAAATTATCATTCGTCTTTTTCAAATGCAATGAAAATTCCAAGAATACATACAGCACTGATTGTGTGTACACAGTGCCAAAATGTGTTGACTGCTGTGGCACTCTCTTTTGCCGAACTTTAGAAGAAGAATTACTCATGATAGGTATAAAGCCCGAGAAGAATGAGAGAGAGAGCAAAAGGTCACAGTCACTTGTTGCACTCCCTTTTTTCTCGGCTGTAATTTTTATAATCCATGTTGGTGCCTACTTAGAAATAAATGACTGTATAGAAATCATGACTATGTAGAAATTTGATTGCGAGTCAAAATTGTCATTGCAACTTCGATAAGTTGCAGTTATCAAAAAGATAATCCCTCCCCCTCCCCAAAAGTATAGTATGTCATTGGAAACAGAATGAAGAAACTCAAGTCAAAATCTTAATCAACATCAACACAATGAGGAAAAAAATTCAAATCTAAAATCCTTCTCCCCCTCCACCATTTTGGTCGGTATCGAATCGATTCATGAGAAAAGGGCAGAAGTCTAAAAACTTATGAATCCTGCCAAGAAAGTCAGGGCTTGTAAGTTCGTGGACTGCCGCCTTTTTCGCATAAGTCGACTCAATCTTATACACCAATGTTCTGTGATCTTCAGAACATTTTTTCTTTGTTCTATAGAGAAAAAGGTAGATGAAGTGAGTTCTAGAATTTAACTTTCATACTCTTCTTTGACTTTTTCGACGAAACTTAAAGAAAAACAAGCCAACTATGAGTTACCCATACCATCAATCCCCAAGAAAATGATGAGTCATGACAGGTAGACATTTTTCTTGGGAAATGAGGGTCCAGCATTCTTTCTTTCTTCCTCTTTCCTTTTCTTTCCAGTTTTGCAACCAATCAATTTTGTTTGAATAAATCCAAATGTCACTTCTCATCTAACAGATTTTTAATATCTCTTCACCTCCCAATTCTTAAATTCCTCTGTCTAATTTGATTCTTTTTCACTATTTCAGGATATCAATGGAGACGGCAGGAATGCCCATTCCAGCCTACCATTACATCACACCCAATCACATTGTGAAGACCCCGATTCATTAATATTTGCTTCTCTTTGGTTTGTTGTCCAGCAAACCCTGTAGCAGATTTGTTTCACAATCTCAAAAATGTTCTGCAACTAGTCAGTGCGATGCGCGCCTCTTTTCCTCTGTTGAGGTAAACTTAGACTGGCACTAAATATCAGGAAGAGCTCACATTCGTCTGTGTGCTTGTTTGATTACACATCATGTTTTGTTTTGTACATGGTTTGTATTTACTTAATGAGAATGCAATATCTTGTAATTAGCTTAATTCTGTGATAAAACTTGTGTTCGTTCATGCTTCGGATACTAGTTGAAAATGTTACTTTTTTTAAAGTATTGCTTATTTCTTAAATGAGTCATACTTTGCGAGCGTTTTAATTAGCATCTCTCTCCATCCTTGTAAATACTCCTTCAATGATGTCACACAGATTGACCGTACAATTTTATTCGGTTTACCACTCTTACCCCCAAATTATTTTGCATGTCATTTCATGGTACCCACTGTAATTCATCACATAGGACTTAGTTCCACAAAGTGGATTCCGAAAAACTAAGAAGAAGAGAAAAAGCTTGCTCTCTCTTAGTTCAGGTTGAATGAAACTACTGCAAGAAACAGACAGATGTTTCCTCTTTGAGATTAGTGAATGAGTCATGATGCCGTCCGTGCTAACTAGGTATTCAGTTTGCCGTTGTTCTCTCTCATGCAATATGGACTCTGCTTAAAGCCTTTTATGGATTTAGGTCATTTTTAATCGTCAGCATAATCGTCAGCAATATTTTCTGAGCTCCCTTTATGTCTGGCTCTTTTTCTTTAAAAGCATGAATTGCAAAATCTTTTTTGTTTTCCATCAAAAACCTGTGTTTTATTCTATTAAATCTTGCAAAAAATTTGCATTAGAGTTTCAGTTTATCAACAAGTGCTTGATGATGCAGCATCAAGATCAGTGTATTTTTTTCATACCCACGTCATTTTTTCCCTAAATTCGCATTTTAAATTGTCAGATTTTTTCAATGAAAACACGTATCAGGTTGAATTATACAGTTGAGTCCCATTTATTTACAACATGCTAATACTCGAATTTTTTCTCGGTTTGTTGGAAATCCCCCCCTCCCTCAAGAAAAAAAATCTCAGTAAGTATCCTTGGAACTTATTCGAAATCGGAAAAGTCGTCAAGTTTTTCACAATCATGTATCATGTAATCAAGTATCTTTGATACTTTATTTATGCCTATATCTTTAACAAGCTCGCCCTTCCTGGCATTTCAAGTCTTTATTTTTTACGTTTGGATTGATTGTGGTCAGAAATCATTCATGGAAACTCTGATCATAATTAATGCGGATAAACTGGACTCAACTGTATTTTTCTCCTGTACCCACTTCCTTCTACCTGTTAATTTTTCTATTTTTTGAGGTACCTTGTCTTCTCCACGACTGATCAGCAAATGATAGATTAATTTTTTCTCTTCAAAAACAAAGCGTGATACTTGACCAATTAGAGCAGGTAGAATCGACAACTCGTTTTAATGTGTCAGCTTTCAATTTTCAAGGTGTTGATATATTGTCATGTAGATTGGGAGCTTTGACCGACATTACTCCATCTGTTATATTTTTAGTTCTCTCAATTTGTATTGTTTTTGGTTTTAAATATTAAGTAGGTAGTTTTTTTTTTTTTTCTTTTTAAATTGTACAGAATTAGTGACTCACACGATCAGTCCTGCTGATTTTTTCTTTCTTTTTTTTACGTTTCTTTTCATAAGTTGAGTAAGTAGGTAGTTCATTCTTTCTTTCTCTCGTTTCAATTAAAGGTGCCATTAGTATCATTAAGTATTACACTTGTAACTTGTATAAATGCAGGAATAATCATATTCTGTTTCTTTTTAACATTAAAAATGTCTAAGATTTTTTGTTTTTAAATTGTTATATGTACTAGGTAATTTTTCATTTCCAATTTGACCATCGTTTCTGATACATCTTTCTGGAAATAATCATTGAAAGGCAAAGGATGGGTGCAGTTATCCTTCTGAAGGATATTGCATGATTTATTTTCTTAAGCTGTCAACTGTCCTTTTCTCCTGTTTTTTCGTATATTCTGTACTGAAAGAAGTATATTGGTCATCAGTTCTGCTGTGCTAAGGAACTAAAGTGTCCCGAACATTCGAGAATTGTCAATTTTTCTTCAATAAAATATTTATTCTTGACGAGAGTTATGAATATTTTTTCTTGAAATTTTCAGATAATTTGAAATTATTGCAAATAAAATTCTCTGAAAAATTACAAGAAAAATATTCACAGATTTTCCTGAAAATTCGTGTTCCGACAGAAGAATTTGGGCAAGGTCTGATGGCTCAGACAGTCTTCTTCCTTAGTGCAGCAGAATTATGCTCTGGCTTAAAGCATCTTGTATTCATGTAATTTTGTTTCTAAAATTGAGGTTTTAAATGAATTACATTCATATCGGAAAAAATTGAGAAGTTTGTGTGAAAAGAAAGCCAAGCAACAGCTTTGAAACAATTGAGCTAAGGGAATAATGAAAGATCTAAAGGAAAGTTGATGCAATGGAAAATGGCAATTCATACGCGTTATCAAGCTATGCTGTGGCCGTTTTATATTTTTTCAAGTCACAGGGTGTCATGCAATAATTAATATGTTATCGATTTTTTTCCTCAAGTTCATTGAACTATTTTGCGCTGCATTCTCTATTTTTTTAATGAGAAAATTTGGTATGATTATCTCCGTTTAATCATTGGTTACAATATTAATTAGAGACAACAAAAATGACAATGTTGGAAAAATCTTCCGTTTCATCACATTTTATGTTTTTTTTTATCTTCAGCAGAGATTTGCAGAGTTAGAGACATTTTTTAATAAAAGATACACAATATTTGAGACAATGCTTTTTTGTTTTCTTGTTTTTTTTTTTTAAAAAAAAAAAAAAGAAAAAGGAATTGCAATTCTCTTCAATAACTTGTCTTTAAGAATCTAGTCAAATATAGGGGTTTGAAAGTCCTCTGTACAAATATGAGCACTCGGAAGGACTCAGTCAATATTCAATCACTCGGTGAATATTTTTCTATCATGTGCAAAGGAATCAGCCGAGCTTATTGCCTAACATTTTAGACTCTTAATCTGTTGTAGTGTTCTTAGATAATTGCAGTATTGCCAATAATTTGTATGCCTCTGAACTTAAATTCATGAGATTGGGTCTTCTGTATGAGGCTTGGTTAGAAAAAACGGGAGAAGCACATGATTATTACAGTTCCCAAGAATTCGAAACATTGATGTTTTGATCCCCTCCTCTTATTCATAAAACCTTGCTGTGACAAATCGAATTCCCCCAAATGTTCTCTTGTTGTGCCTCTGGACTTTTTAAATCTCAAACATTTTATTGAATTGAACATAACTGTTCAATATCGGGTAAAATATTTTATATTATATTTGGATCACCGAATATGTCTGCACAAACATAAGACTATCATTGTCGGCTTTCAAAGCATAATTCAAAATGCTTGTTCAGTATATACTATCAAATGCTTATTGATTGCATCTTAAATTTCCGCATTCTTAGACAGGAGAAAACATGTGCAATATAAAGTGTGTGATGTAAGTTGTAATCTACTTTTCTCCAGTAGAAAAGAGATAAGCGATGTATGATTCTTTTTTTTTTCTTTTGCTTTAGCACAGGTTGTCATTTAGTCATAGCTTTAACATTGTTTTACATTTTTCTCAATTTCTTCAAGCTCTATCATACAAGTTTTCTGATCTTGAATTAGGGGTTGAATAATGAATGCAAAGTCTTAGCATGCCTGTCCCAGAGGATTAGCTCTTAACCTTGTAGGCGAGTAGAGTATTCCATCAAATATTTCAGTTTTGTTTGAATTAAAAAATTTTATTGAAGTTCATGATAAAATTAAGGTGGATCCCTCTAAAAGTTGATTCTATTGATTGAAAACAATTTCAAATTCCCAAGGAATATATTTATAATTTTAAAGTGGTTTGTAAAGCTCCCAGTGCTTTGATTTTGTTTTACGATAGTAATTTGGCTGTACCTCTAGGATTTTTTGTTGTGATATTGTTAATATACAAAGAAAAAAACGAAAGAAAAAAGAAATGGTTCAAAACTGGCATTGGCTACTGAAGAACTGGAACCTGTCTCTAATTCAAGCAGTATCATTTGAAAGCAAGATTTTCTTTCTTTTAATTCATTCCGCATTTCAAGAATTCGTATCCTCTCTTTGGTTTCCTTGACTTCTTTTTCGTTTTTTAAAAAGGGCACCTTCTTTCAAATGCTACTGAATTTACTTTGACTGAGTATTCTCTGTTTTTTATTATTTATAAAGTAATGTATCATCGCAGCTTTTTTCATTTCATTTTTCTAAGCCTAGCAGTTGTTCAGAATAAAAGACTTTATTATTTAGTGTAATTTTAAGATATAATTAATTTTTTATTTTATCCTAAGTATCTACATATTATATATATAGAAACGAAATCGTTAAAAGACGTTTTATTTATCTCTTCTTTTGTTGTTGTTACGGTTTACGTATCTATTTTTAACCAAAGTATTTCTTGAACTTTTCGTACTAATGTATTTTATGGAGGTTCATCAAACTAATTCCACTATTTCTATTATCTTCATCTGTAGAACAATTTTATTTGCAAGATTAAAGGAGGATAAACATTTAAGAGAGTTCTCATTAGCTAAAATCTGAATGAGGAGAAATCATCACTAATAAGTTAGCCCAAGGAAAAGATTCACCCGCAAACTACTGTAATGTTGAATTTAATAGGTACCTCTTGAAGTTTGCAGTACCTTTAATTCTTTAATGTTCTTTTTTAAGCACTTGATTGCATTTAATTCTGCTGTGAAAGTGGATGTTCATCACAAAACTTTTTCTCCTTCGCATGTTCCATGTACAATGTACGGTTCACTCCTTTCCCTGTCCTCCTTTAATGTTTTTTTCTTTACAGCTCAGTTAGTCATTAGCTTAGTCAGCAGACTTAATCAGAGTTGTGGTGAGTAAAACTTTCGGTTTTACTGGATTTTATTTTTTGCCATGAATTATTGTACGTAAAATCTGTGTTAATGTACATAATGATTTATGACTATAATGTATGTACGTATGTTGTCTTACTGATTGTTATGTTCGAGATTGTTGTAGAAAGCGAAATTTGGTTGTTGATTGTTATTTTCTTCCTGTCTCGGAAACATTTATCAACAGATATATTTATATTTCACAACCACTCAGCTCCCTCCTCCCCCTTCATTTCTTTAATCCCTTTGAATAACTGTGTATTACTCCCCCCCCCCCCCATACAGAAAATAATTTTAACACCAGTTATAATTGTTCTGCGCTCCTCTTATTTTTTAGAAAATTACGTTTATGCAGTTTGTGCCAGAGACTCTCTAGTAGATTAATACAATATGTATTCAGTTTGCGTAGACCCCTACAAAGGAGGGGTTAGAAGAGAAGAAGAAAATTAAAATTTTTTATCTTTACAAATCCTTTAATCCAGAGTTATGATGTGCCAAAATCAAATGAAGAAAACTTGTTTCTGTTTTTCGCAAGGCATTTATTTTTTCATTCAATGTTTTAATTTTATTTTTGATTACTGAGTAAATATTCAGAAAATTAGCGGATAAATTTTGTCTCAGAGATTATGAAAAAATTATGAATACATGTAATAGCTGATGCAATTTCCCCCCTTTTTTTTAAAAGAGGTGCATTTGATTAGACATTCTCTCGTTTGTGATAACATGGTTTAAAAAATTCTGTGTTGTAGTCCTCGCACCTTTTTTTAAGCTTCAAGGCTAGTATCCTATTATTCAAAAGATGAAGCATCATACTAAATCTTAAATGAAAGGGATGTCTTTTTTCAATGAAAGAGCTGTATTAGTCTTTTCTTTGTTTTTGGTCTAATTTTACTCTATTTCCGCCGTAAAGAATTCAAATTGAGGAGTGTGGGGTCACAAAAATAAATTTTTAAAAATCATGATAACTGTTTCTATGGATTGTGCATTTGTCAAACATAATTTTGAGTAGTGCAATACATGACACCAGTTCTGAAGTAAAATGAGGGAAGGCCTTTTTTAAACTGATCGAGATATCTTCAAGGCAACTTGCCTGCTATTGCGAAGGAATCCATCAATGATATAAAGCCTTTTAAAGCCAAGAATGTCATTAAAGTCATGAAATTTCATGTATGTCATGAAAGAATTACTTTATATTGTCAGCCTTTTTGTTTTCTATATCTACCCTTAGAGCCTCATTAAATTAGATCAGTGGCTCTTTGACAGTATGCTTAGAGATTTTGAGTTTTATATTTTAATTTTTTAGTGAGTAAATGATGTAGTTAAACATTCTCTCGGTTGAAAATCGCATAAAATTTTTGGTTCTAGAAAATGAGCTGAAGGCAGTGTGATCATAGGAACTGACAGCATTTTTGTGGTAACTTCAAGAAAGCCCAATTAAGAAATTAATCAGAAAATTGGTTCTCAGCAACTAATGTAGTCGTTAATGAACTTTTAAAAGGCGTTCATTCATCTTTATATATTACTTTTTTAAAGTTTATGCACCTATGTATTTTTTCCAACCACTCATCTCAATACCTAATTGATTTTAAAAATAAAATAGATTCACACATTTTTTTTAAAAAAAATCCCCTGCGTATCAATGTCATGTTTCTTTACTATTATCTAAAATTCGTTGGAAGAATAGAGTTTAACTGTGTCCTCCATAATGGTAACCAACCAAAAACAAGGCAATCCAAACATTACACTCACCACCTGGTGCTGCACCAGCTCTAGGCCAAACGATAGTAGATTGAAGTAAAAATAATCATCTCTGTAAAGTCCCCATTTAGATAACAAAATGTATGTTCCTTAAATTTTGTTTTTGAGAAATCAGCGGACTGTGTATACTTTCACTACGTAATCAAGGAATTGTGAATGAATAGACGATAAAGTTTTTGTCCATTCTTTAAACTGCACTTGCAGAATTGCTCCTAATATTTTGAGGCATCGTTATTAAGAAAGGTGAAATTTAAATCCACCTCTGAGGAAAAAATTGAAAACATAGTGAAGAGATACGACATTGGTGCATGGTTTTTGAAATGTAAATTTTAGTTGAAAACATGCATCCGATTCGATATTGTTCAATGAAATAGAAGATGCTTCTACTTTAATATTTTTGAAAATATTTTTGTTGGTTGGACTTTGAATGGCCTATTTAGTATTCTTCTAATTTACTGACCACTTCAATTAGTAATAATATAAAATTAGAATGAAAAACAAACGTCAGTTAAAGTTCAGTAAAATTTTTTTTCTTGAAACACTTTATTGTCATGCAGGACCTAATCACATCCAGTTGAATAGTTAGTTGTGTAGTAAAAGTAATAATATTCAGAATTTCAACTTGACAATTCTTTTAACCGTGGTACAAGCAAGTATGTTTCGTATAAAAAAGAATAGATAATATCTCACTCCGTACCAATAATTTATCACGCTTTTTTCTCTTGTTTTCACGGTGCCAAAAGTTAATTAACAGTAAGCATTTAAACTAGGTATTGATAAATTTTAATTAAGTATCTGTATTATTTTTTTTACTTTCATCCGAAACATCTGCATATATATTTCTGGAAATGGTTTAGTTTAAAATGCGAGGGGAACTCGATATATAGATCGTAACTGGAAAAGGAGTTAAAACTGAGATGCATAATTGTTTTGATTATCGCAGAGTTTTTTCTTAAGATCTCATATTATATCCCAATACTGTTTTAGTATCAGCTATATTTGTATTCTCATTGATTGAACAGTTCCAAGGATTCTCTTATCAACTGTGTAGAAAACTGTTTTAATATCAACTATTACGCTTTTATTTTACAACCCAGTTTTGTTATGAATTTTAATTTAATGATAAGATGTGATCTATATCTAGTCTGAATTTGTATTTTAAAAATTTTTCTGGGAGTATGCTCATGATAAGTTTTATACGTATTTACCGCATCCATGTTCTGCAAGTTGCGGGTTGCATTTATTGGACATCTCATGATTTTTTTTCCCCTCCATGGCCCTCTTTTTTCCTCACGTCATGAGCCTCTCCTGCAAGCAGCTCCTTCATCCCTATGCTGTTATTATCACTGTATCAAAAACTGGTGCAAAAGTGTACATTATTTATTCAATGAAACCAAAAAATTCAAGCTCTTCAACGTTGGTCAAGATTTGCAAGTCGTATCCATCGTAAATCGGTGTCCTTAATTCCAGCCGATATTCCCAAAAAAATTTCTCACATACTAGTTGATATTGCTTTATTGAATTTATATTTGGCTCTGTGCCATTTAAGGGTACAGATAAAGGGGAAACTAATTTACCATGATTATGTACTTCCAAGAGAGGAGCCTTTGCTGCAGCCGATGCCTAAATTTTCATCAGCCAAGTTAAATGTCTCTTTGTTAGTGGTTTGTGACATTGTAATCTGTAATATTGCTCAAGTCCTGCCTTCAAAGTAGTCATCACTAGATTTTAAGGTCACTTCTCATTGACCAAAACTTGCCTGATAATTTATTGATGCATCTGCACCTCAACCTATCTTATTTAGCATCTAATTGTTGAAAAAGAACCACCCTCAACTTCTAAGGTGAGCTCTCCAGAGAAAAGAAAATATAGCAATGGGGTCAATATTATCAGATCTTGTTTTTTTTTTTTTTTTTTTTTTTTTTTTTTTTTTTTTTTTTTTTTTTT
>NW_017564655.1:669109-738242 GCF_001854935.1 Bemisia tabaci | reverse complement strand
TGTGTGTGTAGAACAATCCACCTAAGAAGGATGCAGAGAAACAGCTTAAAAGTTGATCGTCAAAGATCTTATGTGAATTTTTCAATGACAATGCACTGATATTAACAATATTAGAAAGATGTCATCAAATTTTGAAACTGCTCATCTAGAAATAATCAAGCATTGAATTACTGCTGCTCCTTGAATATTCAAATTTGGTGCTCTTGGAGCCAAAAAGAGCCTAGGGATAGTGAATCTATTACACCTAATAATAGGTAATAATAGCTAAAACTCTAATTGACCTGCAGAGAGTTAAGGGTGGTGGTATTTTCAGCATTAATCATAGGTAAAATTGAGCAAAATTTTTCTTCAAGCTACACCATCAAGTAGTGTTCCAGCTGATTAAATTTGTATTTACAATGATGTCGTCTTCCTGGCTGCCACCATTACCTAAAAGTGTGGAAGCACTTTCAGTTTTTATCTCCTTCCCCTCGTTTCCAAGAAATTTACATTCTTATCCTCTATTCTATGTGTAATTTAGTCACAAATCCATATCATTTTAATTTTTCCACTAATCATATCATTTTAGTGTTTCCTCTTCCATCAATCATATCCTCTTTTTTTAATATTTTATTTTAAGGTTATTTCTGTTTCACTCTATTGTTCTCACATATCCCTTAACATTTCATGTTTGTTAATTTAGAATTGTACTTTAAATCTTAAGTATTAATCCGTTGCTGTGAGTCAAGCACACCTACATACAGCGCCTCAATTGGCACCAACTCTTAAACATGCAAACTGAAAATGATGTAGTGTCATCTCTAGTACTCAACCCGTGACCTTGTTTCTACCAGAAAGTAATTCCCAACATCAGAAGCCAATATTAGAATTTACATAACCAACTTCTATTAACTGTTGCCTACTAGATGAGAGAGGTTGTAACTATGTTTTTGTGGTGTCATGCTTGTGGATAGAACTTGGATGCGATTTAACACAAGTTCTTATGAAAAATTGCCTGAGGCATGTTTGTTTTGTGCAGATACCTTTTCAGGGGTTGATCTGATGCAAAAAAAAAAAAAAAAAAAAAAAAAAAAAAAAAAAACAAAAAAAAAACAAAAAAAACCACCCTTTAGAAGGATGAAATTTCACTTGGGAAAACTGATTTTTTCATGAATGGCATGGTCTGATGATTAGGGGAATAAAGACTGAATACTGAAAATTGTTACTCCTCTACTTTTCTAACAAATCCCCCAGGCAGTTTTGGCCGGTCAAAGGCCACTTTGATTAGTTGACACGGCAACTGCCCCACTCACTGATGCTCCAATGTTTTGGAGATGTTCGTTGTTTTCAGTAAATATTCACTAGTCCAGACGTCATAAAACGGAGTAATTACAGCCTCTTCCTTTTTGTAGGCAAAGGGCCCATTTATATAGGCTTGATTTTCCTCTTTATCTATTACTTTGTCTAAAAAAGTGACTGAAGTTTCCAAAAATTTTGAGATGAGACACCAAATCTTACCATTTTAAGGCAAAGAGTATGTGAGTACAATTTTGGTCCAAAAAGTGTCAACTCAAATCCTAGTCACCATGGTTTGAGGTGCAAAGCTCAAAAAATATACCTATTATTGAAAAAAAATGTATAAAGCTTGAAAAATAAAAGTAAGTTACTTATTTGCAAACGATACAAGTAAGATTCAAGTCAGAAAATGTGTAAGCTGTTAAACAGCAACAATATTAGGTTTAAGAATCAACATTTTTTGGTCAAAATTGTAAGTACGTAAATATTTTCAACCTTTGTAACTTGATGAAATTTACCTCAAAAAATTCACCGGAACTTCACTATCTATTCCAGACGTAGTCAATGGACTTTAATCAATTTTAAAAGAACTTTGTTTGTCCCTGGTCCCTTTGAATTTCTTTGACTGGTTGAATATTGTTATATAATTTTTATTTTGGTGACAAAGCAGGTAGGAGAAATATATGTGACAAGGAAATGAATCAAGTTGCTGAATATTCTCCAACCTGCTGAACGACGCAATTCTTAAAACTTTGCTCATTATGGCAAGAATGAAGGAAATAAATTTTTGTATGTACTTTTAAAGTACCTGTTATTGAAGGATAAATTTTTGACTTTAAGAATTGTGTAAACTTGAGGGGTAAAATTATAGTTTTTGTTAAGTCTGCAGCTTTTTATTGACATGAGGTCTAGACAATCATTGTTGCAACATCTTTGTATTCAAAAGATGTATCCTGTAGGTATTCATATTTTTATACTTCCAATCAGTCCTCTATCAAACTTCTTTCAACTTAAACAAATTTTAAAGAAATCATGTTTGCACCCTTTATTGATTAATGGTAATGAACATCTGTATTCAAAATGCTAAATCTGTGTCTAGGATCTTTTATTCAGTTACTACGTACCCATACACTTCTTCATCTCGACCATTTTGTTTTTATTTTTTTTATTTTTTTTTTTGTGTGGTTGTGTGTGTGTGTGTGTCTGGAGGTTAAAAGCTGAGAATTTTTGACGATATTTAAATTGTTAAGTGGCTTGATTCAAAATTATGACTTTTTCTTCCCCCAAACTGTCATGATTTTTAGTTTCCAAAATTATTTTATGTTGTTACAAATTATCTTAGTGGTGCACAACAAGTTGAGCTTTGTTAAAAAAAAAAAAAAAAAAAAAATCCGTTAATTGCTGCTGATTTTTTTTCTCTCTCTCTCAAAGTATTTTGCAGGTACAGTTTAAAACAGTGAAAATTGCTTGCGGTTCGATCCTTCACAGCTCAGTAATATTTTTATTTTGAGAAATTTTTCATAAATTTCAGAAAAATTCCAATTTTTACAATGGAAGAGCAGGTATGTTAGGCATTGTAATGGACGTTTTTGTGTTGTAAAATAAATGCAGACAACGTTCTGCTTGTTGAGAGAAACCTGTGTCAAGTACCCAATAATGATTGGAAACTAGAGACAAGAAAATTTTAACTTTTCCCCCACTTTTTAATACTTATCTTAAGCCTTATCCCAAGCAATACCTATATTACATTTGATTAGGTACCTAATTTATTTTTTATTCTGTACCTACTTTTTTTTATCAATTTTTTTGAGTTTGTCCCCTGTCGGAAATGTCTCCTCTGCCAATGGGCGCATCAAATCTTCATATCTTGTTCATCATGACAGTAACTTTTGAAAGGCCCACCATGAAATTTCTTGAACTAAGTTTTCATGTGCTCAAAAATTTAAATGTAAAAGTTAAATGTAAATAAGGTGAGTCTATGCAAGATGAGTGCGCCTGCAGTGAAAAAGTTATATCTCACTTTTGTAGCAACTTTCAAATCCTTTTTTTTCTCATAAAACAAGAGTCTGCTCAATTGCTCTAGGCATTTACATGCTTTTATACACTATGAGTCCATTGATCTTCGCCTTGGATGTAAAGGAAGCAAGTCTGGATTTCTGCATAGTCTCAGTTTCCTGCAGTAGTAAAACCAGTCTCATCCCCCAAAACAGCACCGTGTGCTTAATAATGGTTATTTGGTTTTGTATCGCCCATATTAGGTTTGAAGAACGTGTAATTATTTTTAGGGCCAAAGTAGCATTTATTAAGAACAGATGTCTGCCTGCATGTATGTTGGTAGTTCTATCATGCTCAAACTCACAATAAATGTGAATTTTCTCATTAAGAAATGAGAAGTAAGAGCTTAAGCATTTGAGACAATGAGACTGAACTCATTAGCCACTCAAAAATGTTTTTAAGAGACTGCTTGTGTATCCCAAAAGAAAATATCAATGTGTTAGCATAATGGCTTATGTGCACCATTTAGTCTTGTTCATGGCATCATTCCTGACCACATTCTAAATTGCATAATAAGGTGATAGTGTGATTTTCTCTGGTTAAATCTGACTGCAAGATACCTACAACTCTGTCTGAATTAGTTCAATTTTATTCTGAAGTGCAAGCAAGTTCTTTAAATAAGCCATAAATATTAAAGTGTGATGCAAGTTGTCAAAAAGAAGGAGAAACATCAAATGTTTTAACTTCTTGTAAATTTTTTATTTTAATCTAAATTTTTAATCATGTATCATTTTGATCTGTATCTTTTTAAAAAAAGGAAAAAAATTAAATAATAAAATTGTTTCTATATAAGAGTCAGTCTATTCATTTTAGCTCTTCCTGCACTATGACTTTTACATTTTATTTTTTATATCTTTATTATTCATGCCTTGCCTGATTTCAATTTCTGCATTTTTTGCCCCTTTACATAATAATACATGAGGAGATGAGAGAATTGGTGCTAAAGGAACCTCAGTGCTCTATTTTGTTTAGCATCTCCTACATTTCAGAGTTAAAAGTATCAGCATAGGGATAGTGGAACTGAAAAGAAAAGAAACAACATATTCACTGCAAGATGTTTAAATTGATTTGAAAAATACATTATGCCCCTCAGCGTTTGGCAATGGGTATTTTTCTATACATACTGAGAGAAGATGTTTTTAGTCATTTTTGTACAAATACCTAAAGTACATGGGTAATTTTCAGCGATTATTCCATTTAACTTGCTTAATTAAGACATAATTTTACAGACTATCTTTCATCAATGATTTTTTTTTTGAGTCCTCTAAGTGGCATTAATGCAATTTTCTCTTTTATGCACTTTTCACATTGATGAAGTGTGTTTAATAAGTACGTAGAGGGCACTGAGTCACGCTTATAATTAAGACGGGAAAAGGAGATACCTAGTTATTATAACTGAAAAAAGTAGGTCGAAGATTTTTTTCCATATGGCATAGAGGGAAAAAATGAGATTTTTAGGCCCTAGTGTGTATCCATTATGTGATCTTTTTCATGAGCTGTAAGTAATAATTGTCAGCAGGAGGAAGAAAGTTCTCAGTTGTGCTCAAAATCACTTATGACTCATAATCAGTTCTTTCTAAAATGTGACCTCAGCCCTTTTCTAGCTTCAGTTCATAAGCAAGTAATTTCAGAAATTGTAGAACTGAATATATGTTATTCATAGACTATTTTTTAATTCACATCATGTCGCAAATAAATGTAAGATACCTTAAAACAAGATCCATTTAACTACATAATGGTAGTGAGTTGCATTATGACCCTCCTGGACGTATCAAAGTAAGTCTTCAGGACGGTTCAGAGGACATCTACAGAAATTCTTAACCATTCTGAAAGATGACAGGGAGGAATGTTTCCAAGACATCTTAATGGATTGAAGTCCCTGGTTGCATCAGTAATTCCAGCATTTCCAATGCCTAGCAAGAATCGTCTATGAACTCATAATTCATGGAAAAGCCAAGCTCTTTGAGTGTCTCGTCATCTCCAATTTTATCATCAGACATGAAAGTCACAAATTGAGGCCCACGACTCCGTGCTGAAACATAGGTGAGACGTGATTTATGTAGGCAAAATCCAATTCGATCAAAATTTCGACAGGCACATTTCAAAAAAGTATATCTTAGATCTGCCAAAAATCAAGAACTGCTCCTGAGTACTTATAGTGCGCTATTTAGCTCAAAATTTTCGGAATTAATACACACCCTTATTACTTAAACGCTCTTAAACTGAATGAAAAATGAGTGAGGTTTTCACTCGAATAATAATCTCTTTTTTTTCTAGATTTCTAATGTAACATTTTAGTATGTTAAGCATGGGAAATCGCCACTTTATCAATGACTGGGGGGCTACGCCCCCTAACGACGTCGTGGTTCAGCCGCCCGAAACGCTTCTCGCCTCAGGTAGTGTGCGTTACGCGTACCTCTTGTAATTTTACATTTCAGAGTATGATTTGAGAAACGCACGAACCTATCTGAGCCTGAGAAAATGGACGAAAAGTTACACCTTTGATGGGTTTCGGCTGTAAATGTTCTCATTGGGCTCCCACGCATTTGACTGTGTTCAGTTTCAAGAATTTTGGTCGCACAGTGGTCCATAATGGGGAGAAATCGTCGACAAATCAGGATTCTTTGTCAAATTTTTAGAAATGGAAGTAAAATTGTCGGTCTGCTGCAGTTTTCATGGCTAACAATGTTCTTATCGGTCCTCAATGCATGAAATTGTGTTCAGCTTCACAAATGTACATCGCACAGTGGTCAAAAATATAGGGGAATTAGTGGACAAATTAAGATCCTCTGTCAAACTTTTTAAAAATAAAGTGAAACTGTTGGTCCCCAGTAGACTTTAGATCCCGGAAAAATTCATGTTTTTAATTTTTTCAATTATTAGTACATGTCAGACCGTATTGTTCATAGAACGTTGTTATAGAATAGACTCTGTAGCATTATCTCAATAAAATATGCAAACTTTCAGAAATTTAAAAAAAAAGAAGGAAAAATGGAGAGAAAAAATTAGAAAAATATTTAAATAGTCAAAAAAAATTCAAAGAATTTTTTCCGGGATCGAAAGTCTACTGGGGACCAACAGTTTCATTTCATTTTTAAAAAGTTTGACAGAGGATCTTAATTTGTCCACTAATTCTCCCATTTTTGACCACTGTGCGATGTACATTTGTGAAACTGAACACAATTTCATGCATTGAGGACCGATAAGAACATCGTTAGCCATGAAAACTGCAGCAGACCGACAATTTTACTTCCATTTCTAAAAATTTGACAAAGAATCCTGATTTGTCGACGATTTCTCCCCATTATGGACCACTGTGCAACCAAAATTTTTGAAATTGAACACATTTAATGCTTGGGAGCCCAATGAGAACATTTACAGCCGAAACCCATCAAAGGTGTAACTTTTTCGTCCATTTTTCCCGTCTTTTTGCTGTAGAAATGCTGTCCAGAATGATGGCGATTTGGCAACTTTGCCCCCTCATTTCTCAAAAACCGTGCGTATACTCAAGCTAAAATGTTTACCAGAGTTTTAGGGTATCATAAGGTATCGTTTGGGCCCGGTTTCAGAAAAATCCCCGCTGGCCCAAATTGTGCCAAAAAACGGTCGTTTTTGGCGTCGCTCTTTTGGGTTCAAAATCGGAAGTTCTCTGATTTGGTTGAAATGAAAATAGTTTCCTTGAAAATGACCCGCTGAGTCCGACTTTCTGGTTTAAAATGCTCCTTGAGCTCAATGGAGCTCACAATCAGCGGATAAGTGGGTGCGCGCGAAACGGTCAAAAACAGTCGAAGACGGTCAAAAACACTCTTTTCGGGCTCCTGAAAGCATCGGCTTGTCTCGGGATCTGGCGCAATCGATTTTACGCCTCAAACTACGAAGAATTCGACGCTAATCTCAACCAGAAAAAGAAGAAGAAAAAATTATTTGTCTAAAGTTGAGAAAAATTGACAAGGATTTACACGGGCTATTTGCAAAATTGACATACGCCATGCTTTTTTGGAAAAGTTTTTGGTGAAAAATTTGCACCATTCAGCAACGCCATCGTGAACCACCACGGGTCGTTCGAACTTCGAAGATTTTCATGGTGAGCTCGATCGTAAATGCCAAGTAGAAACCGTTGAGTACCAACAAACCGCAGTTATACGTCGTGCCTGAGAAAACAAGAGCGCCTACAATCTTTCGTGTATGCAACGCGGACATCCCGAGAGCACGAATAGTTGCATTGACCTCGGCATTGAAAAAAACCGGAGCGGGTTTACTTTTTTCGATCAATGGGGGATGATCGGACCTCTGATAAAACGTGTTACTCCGTTGCATTCATGCGTCGTCGTTGTGCGAGAGAATAAGGGCAGTTTGAGCACAGTAATCAAAGTGAAAAAATTAAATGAGGAAATCAATTTAATTTATACATGTTACGTTCCTAGGCGCAATAGGTACTCACCTGTAACGGAATTGTTGGAGCCAAGAGCATTGTAACAGAATTTACAGGCCTTGACATTTTCACTGGTTATTCCGTCCGGAACGAACAAATAATCTTCTGTGAGAGGGTTGTTCGCATTCTGAGTGTCGCAGTCTCTGTCTGTCGCCCTCATATTATTGCTGTTGCCAGACAATTGAAAGAAAACAGGCGTATGTCTGGAAATTAAAATATGTAGGTATGTAGCTCACAAAAATATAAGATGGATAGGTATTTTATTTTGGTGTGAGATATCAAATCGTTAAACAGTCCCTAAGCCCCCCCCCCCCNCGATTCCCGTATACAGTGGACTCTCGATAATTCGAAAACCTCGTTAATTCGAAGGAAAGTCCGTTTCCCTAGGAAATCTCTCGATAGTTCGAAGAAAATCAATGTATTTTTTTCCCCTCGTTATTTCGAAATTTTTAAGCTAGCTTGACCCTCTATAATTCGAAACTGCGACGAAAATTCTCTCTGTAATTCGAAGTGTGGGAAGTAAATATAGTCCTCCCTCTATAATTCGAAATAAGGCGGTACATTCCCTCTACAATTCGAAGTCAACTGTTTATGTACCTGGGTGTCTGAAAGAGCTGATAGGATTGTCAAAATGTAAACATGTAATTAATAATTTTAAAATTAAATATAAATAATTAATACTTAATAATTACTCAGTGTAATTTTCACCTCCGTGAAGAAATATATAAACTGATATATTTGGTTCCTTTTGACGTAAATCCGTCCATTTGCCTCTCTACATTCGAACCTCTCTAATTCGAAATCCCTCCGCATGAATCTTTTTAATTCGAACTCTCTTTATTTCGAAACCTCGCTATTTCGAGGAAAAAACTAATATCCTTCAATTTCGAATTATCGAGAGTCCACTGTATTATAGAGCTTTTTTTAAAAAAAAAAAAAAAAAAAAAAAAAAAAAAGTAACTCATGCCTAGGTAACTTGCTGTTTACCATTTAAAGGGTCCGGTCCGTAGTGCATGCATGAACCTACTAACCGCGTGACATTTCGAAAAAATTTGTTGAGATCATTTTTGGTATCTTAATTTTCTTGACTTACCTAAATGCGCTTGGGGGACAGGTGTACCCATAGGTAATCGACCTCATTGGCGGATCCAGCAAATTGGCAACATTGTCTTTTCTCCATTTAAACCTATGGAAATGCATCGATTCTTGGAGGGGCCAGGTGCTCCGACAATAATCGATTATTCATCGTACCTAAGTTTAAATGGAGGAAATCCGACGTTGCCAAATTGCTGGATCCGCCTCTGATCGACCTAAAGGAAAGAATCCGATTCGAGCGGTCCCAGACAGAGCCGGATTAAGGGAGTGGCCACATGGGCCGCGGCCCATAGCGGCAAAAATTACAAACGAGAAAAGCGTATTTCGGTGACACAAGAGAGAGCACCTTTAATTAGTCGAGTTAAGAGAGAAGAGAGAAACCAAACACGCAATTTGGCATGGAGCGGCGCGGCGTAGAGAGCAATGGTGGTGAGGTCTTGAGATGAAAAGGAGAAGCCCTCAGCGCGGCGCACGGAGAATCGAGTCAATGAGAGAGGTCGGACAAAATTTGGAAACTTTAAACACTCACAATTAACTCCGTTTACAGAAAAATCTGATGTATTGCAAGTGGTTCCATTGGTTTTCTCGTGAAATTTTCTTCCAGTATCACCCCGAGAACTTTAAAATGTGACGAAATGAACGTCAACATTTGCAGTTTTTGTCATAAATTTCATGTCCAACCTATCTAATTGACTCAATCCACTGAGCGGCGGTCGGCATGTAACACATTAGCACCTACAAGACTGCATGAATACTTCACGCATTGCGTCTAACACAGTGCGTTCAGCGGCGGTCGGCGTGAAACGCATGGCGCCTGCAATAAGACATTAGGAAAACTTCACGCATTGCGCCAAATGGACGTATTTCTGTCAAACGGAACTAAGCGCCATGGAAAAGCATTGCGAGTGTAGGACGGAGAATAAAAATATATAATAATAAATAATAATAATAATATAATATAATATATATATTAATCATTAGCAATAGAGAAGGAGAGGTAGAATAATATATATATTAATCATTAGCAATAGAGAAGGAGAGGTAGAATAATATATATATTAATCATTAGCAATAGAGAAGGAGAGGTAGAATAATATATACATAAAGTAATATAGTTATTAATATAGGCCGTGTATTATAGGCGTGTATTACCGCCGCCAATTCAAGCCTCCCGCTACCTTCCTACCCTTATGCCGCTTAGTTCCGTTTGACAGAAATGCGTCCAAATACAGTACGGTCAGCGTGGCGCGGCGGCGGAAGTTAAAATTATTAACCACATTTATGTTTGTTCTTGCATTATTTTTACGTTCATTTCTTACTGAAAGAATGATAATATCGATTTTACTCACTTTATTGCGCACACTCCGTCAACTTTTTTGAAGCAAATTGCGTAGTTCAGGTTAGCCAGGTGGGGTCCATTGTTGTTGTTCAAATTGAAGCTTTTGTACATTCCGCTCTTCGCCGTATAGTATTGCAAGCAACCGGGAGGTGCTAGGTGAAACATAAATAGCATGAATTTTTGGATTAAAATAAGTACATACTTAATGATGTTTTACACCGTTTTTCTGTTTGCATACGCATGCCCTTCACTCTATACCGCGTCTAAGGAAAATCGTTCGAACGTTGCTACGTAATCTTCCAATGAGATACGATTATAAATATCGCTGGCCGAGGTGCCAAACGACGTACATTCATTGCAACGTTTAACAATTTCCGCTCCTATTTCATTTTTCGAGGAAAAACAAGTCATTTTAATAGGCTTGACACTTATACACTTACACACTATTCTGCTTCCAGATAAACAAAAATCAAGGAAGTTAAAGTTTTCAAGATATTACCTCGCCTAGTTTCCACAGAAAAAAAAATAGGTACGACAGGGCAAACGTCGCAACGTTTGCAACGTCGCAAACATGGTTTTGCACAATGGCTGTTGTCCTTTTTCAGAAAACTCACTACTGGTTTAAGCAAAAATAAATAAATAAAAATAAAAAATTCATTAAAATAAATTGCGAAAAATCCGACAAGTTTAAAAAAATAGCCTACAGCTAGAGTTTGCAACAAGTATCCAAAAGTAAGGTATCGAGAAAATTCATACCTAACCCGAGGGAATTGATAAAGTTTCACTGATGGTAAATTTTTCGCACCTGTTAAGGCAATACCTGTTTTGTAGCAAACTTAGAGACACTTTCAGCTTGCGGCAGAAAATGTGAAAGCGCCTTCAATTGTTTGTGTATGCAACCTTGATAGCTAGGGAACACGTATAGTTGCATCCAGACAGGCGTCATCGTCATCGTCCATTTAGAACGTGCTCTTGTTTTAAAGGAGGAATCACAAGCAATGTTTGTAGACGTAAAGGAGTGCCTAATTCAAATTTAATAATACCTAAATAAATAAAGGAAGAAAAGAAATGAATTAAAACTACCTCTCCTGCCCTCACTTAACCCATGTGGCATAGTGTCTCGAACTCGTAACAGTAATGTATTTTTTGGGTTTATAAAAATTAAATCTTTCCTCTGTGGCATGACTTCGCAAATTTTCATTAGTTTTTTTTTCTTTTCTCGAATGGCTGATTCCCAAAAATTAAAAATTTTGAAAAGAAATCGGTATAGGTACTCTATGTATTTTATGCAAGCAGCAAAATAGATTCGTGTCCCCCCAGAATTCAAGATCCGAAATTCATAGAGATCCATGCCATAAAGGGTTAAGTATACCGCGTTGAGCAGAGAGGAACCAAGCCACATCAGCTATACTGCTACATTTAAATGGGCAATTTAACTTTTAACGTGAAAAAAGTTGTGCAAGTTTTTGTGCACGTTTTAGGGAATTTTTAGAATAGTACAAAGCAAATTCCTTAAAATTTTCAAATGTATGCACAAACGTTCTCTTGTGAAAAGTTATATTACCCAGTCACATTTGGCAATAGCTGATGAGACTTGGTTCCTTTCTGCTAAACGCGGTCTAAGTATGACTATTTTCAATGCGATTTAGACGAGGGTCGCTCTGAGAGCTTAATACTTACGTACTTACTAAGTAAGTACCGTAGTAAGTTACCTAAGTAAGTTATACTTACCGACTTTATCATAATCTGATACCCTCAAAATGAACCGGAGTCTTTGCTTGTTTTGGCCACGCTTCGTGGTGATTCCTCCGGTGGGATTGAGACTGAAATCGCTGAAAATGCTGTTGATGTCCCAGTCGGCGTCGAAAGCAGGGCTCTGCACATTCCTTGGCGGAACCTCCAACTGCGTGATCTTCAAGGACCACGACGCTTGCTCGGAGTTGTTGCTTCTTTTGGCGATGTGAAATTTGAGCTCAGCCGAGTTATAGCCTGGCTTGCTTGCATTGACATTGATGTAAACTGTGAAATTAAGTGAAGTGTTAGATGCGGGTACTAAATTTATGTTAATTAGCTATCTGCACTAAACATGATAGGTACTGACATGGGTGGAACTATAGAAACATGATTTTTTCCTGACAGTAAAGGGAGGACGTCGGGAAACGACATTTTGAAAAACCTACTCCCTAGAAAAATCAGAGCTTCGTGCATTTGATTTGTACCAAATGCTCAAATTTCCTTTTGATTCAATCCGTTTGCGCATAGCGATGGTCAAACTCCAAAAATGCGTACCTCGGTTTGCGGCCTCGCAGACTTCCCATCATACTTTATTTTTTGAATGGAAAACCACGCATCGTCAATTCTTAGAAACTTCCGTGATTTTTCGTCTCTGTGGGAAGCAAACTCTGAGAAAATTTTAAGGAATAATATTGCATTGTTCTCCTTTAAAACAGTAAAACAGGAGCGGAGATTTTTAAACGCCGCAAATGAGATACGTGCTTTGATAGTTTCATCATCCATATAGTTCCGTATAGCATAAACTTGTTCAATAGTCCCTTTTTTCAATCAAATGGACAATGTAACGGAGGGGACAATTTTTTCCTCCTCTCTTTCCCCCAAATTGTCCTAACATCTTATCCCTGTCGCAGAATAAGGACTTTAGAGTGTAACTATACTTACTATGTTGGCCATCATTGACTCCGCATAAAGCTGGTAAACCAACGCTAGGTGTAACTGTGAATGTGTCGTCGATGCAAGTAAACGACGAAGTCTTATTGCTCGGTTGCCTTAGGATCATCTTCAGAAAATCGACTCTACAATCAAGAGGGAAACATGATTTTGAGAGAGGGAAGCGGTAAGACACTAAGTAATTAATGACATTCAATAATTGCCTCACATATATTTTAAATAAAACGAAAATGAAAAATGGACTTGGTGAGCTTCACATAAGTAGGCTGCATTTGACATTAAATCTAATCCATGATGATATTTCGATGCCCCTATGCAGTTATGACTATTTCAACGGCTCTTGCAGCATGCAGAATTCAGGGGCTTGGAGAACAAAGCGCATAAGTGCAGCTTTCGAGAAATACGTGTTTGAACTTTCGAACTTACATGGATCCTTATAGCGGAAAGAAAGTTCAAACTGACTTTTTGATGCTTAAAAATTGGAATTTGGGAGCAAATTTTTCTCAGATTATCATGCATTAACACTAGTTTTACAGTTGAAATCATTAATATCTCATAATTTTCAAAAACTGCACTTATGCGGCTTGTCCTCCAAATCCCTCAAATAATTATTACACCGCGAGCCGTCACCTCGAGAACAATGATGTCAAATGAAAGGGCGAGAGTTTGATTGGCTGAATTGTATTGACACGTCAGAAAGTTTTCTTTGACGACCTACACGGAAAAAATATCTTTGGTGCTTATAGCCAGATAGTAGGTGACATTTACCATCTTGGATTCCCAGATTCGACCCCTCGAGAACAATTTTGCTACGAGCACTAATGTATGATAGTCCAGGCGCCTGGTAGCTAAAAATGAGGCCACCTGGAATTATGGGTACACAGTGATTTTTTGGCTTACTTTATGTTTTTTGGGTCGCTGAATCCGAATCTGAAGTTTCCTACCGCGTATCTGGTGAGCATTTTCCGCCATTGTGAAAAAATGGCCTAAAAAGGCCTTTTTTACGGTTTTTTTATGTAGCGGCTACGCATGAGAAAAAATCCCGGATTTAGCTAATGTTTTGAATAGCTGACAAAATTTGGAAGAAAGTGGTGTATACATAAGCTAGGTTTGCATAAAAATTGAGGAAGATACTGCATCGTGAACATCGCGCCCATTCACATTTTCGCGGCGCACCCGTTAACGCGTGATCCGGCTCGCCGCGGTCAGCTAAGTTCCGAAGCGTTCCAAAGTTCCGAGATCCGAGGTTCCTCAATTTTTGAGCAAACCTAGCATATTTATATACCATTTTCTTCCAAATTTTGTCAGCTATTCAAAACATCAGCTAAATCCGGGATTTTTTCTCATGCGTAGGTAGCCGCTTAAAAAAAACCGCAAAAAAGGCCTTTTTAGACCATTTTTTTCAAAATGGCTGAAAATGCTCACCAGATACGCGGTAGGAAACTTCAGATTCGAATTCAGCGACCCAAAGAACATAAAGAAAGCCAAAAAAATCGCCGTGTACCCAAAATTCCAGGTAGACTTACCAGGCGCCTGGACTATGATGGTTAGAAACCTCAAACCGCGATCAGGTAGGCGTCGACAACAAAGATGGTATTTCGCACCAACACTGCTGGGCGGGCACGCCGCGCCGTCCTCCGTAGACGTCCCACACAACGTTGCTAAGATAGACCTTCAAAGATGGTAACCTGACCCATCCGGATGTTTAGTGTATCAATCATGAAAGCAAGGAGAACCTAATATTTTGTGTTTTTAGCCATAAAGAGGAGTATTTTCATGTGAAACGTACAGCTAAAAAAATTGAATACAAAGGTGTGCAATGTCGGGGTTCGCAGCTAGGGGATGGTGGAAAAGGGTTAATCGCGTAAATAAATTTCGAAATCGATAGCAAAATGAGACTACTGTGCTTATTGTGAGGGGCTGTAGTTGTATCCGACCTATCAAATTTTTTTGCCTATCGCGGGGATTGGACCTGGGACCTATCTAACCCTAGCCGAAGATCCTAACGATTGAGCTATACAGTATGATGAGAATCTTGACCGAAAAACCTGTACATACCTTCAATTTGAACGGAAAACCAGGATATTCAATCTACATACTTAGATTGGTTCATTCATTTTTTCTAATTTTTGTATTTCATTTCATTTTTTAACGTTATTTCAGTTTTTTACTTTATTTTATTTCGTTTCTTCATTTTAAATTTTTTACTTTATTTTTTTTCTTTACGTAATATAATTTTTCTTTGATTATTTCTTTTATATTTATTTACTTTATTTTGTTTTTTTCCTTTGTTTCTTTACTTGATTTTAATGTTTTACTTCATTGTTTTATCTTTACTTAATATTATTTTTCTTTGATTATTTATTATTTATTTCTTCCCTGTATTTTACCGTTACTTAAGTACTTTATTTTATTTCTTGCAATTTTTTATTTTTTTACTTTGATTCAGTCACTTCATTTTAATTTGTATACTTCATTAAATATCTCTTCGTTGTTATTCATAACTGCATTTTATTTATCTATTTTTTCTTCTTTTCATTCATGTCAAGAATCAATTCAAAATTTTCAAACTAGGATTATTTTTATGATTGGCTAAAGTGCTTCTAGCATTGGACAAATAAACCCAGGCTACTTTCTTGAACAAGTGGGATTATGTAGAATAGAAAATAAAAAAATTACCCCTCTAAAGTACTGAAGCCTTGACATGGTGTTAAATATAGTGCATGCCTAGCCTACTGGTAAACCTGGGATGTTTAGCTTAACGACAGCATACAATTGACAAGAAACATTGTTAAAACATTAGTAACAATTGATACATTTCTGCCATTTCCTTGGAATTTTGAATGTAGAAAAAAAATTGATTTTGAAAACTATTATTATAGTACCAGGAGCCTTTGGCCGCTACGCTGCCGACAACCAATGCGGAAGAAAACAACATACGTAAAAAGTTGTAGAACAACCGTGTTCAAGTTATCTCGGAGATTAATGGATTCAAATACCATCAATGTTTTATTTTTGATCGATGTTTTTAAAAGAATACACACTGTTATTCTAATGAGTTTCCGCAAATTTTCCTGAGTGCTTTAAAATAGATAAAAGAAAATTTGACTTAAAACGCATAATATCCAAAATCTAAGCTCAGATTCGGCTTCCTCGTGAAAAATCGATGCAATTTTTCATGTATCATATGTCACCATATCATGAAGGAAAGAGATTAACGTAGGCGTGTAGATTCTAACATATCAGTCCGACGTGGCAACATGGGTGATTTGGAGTGGGTCAGCTGATGAGTAAGAAGAAGTTTGTTTTCTCGGAAACGGACGAACCAAATGCTTGGCGCCTGGCGCCTGGCGGCGTAGCTCAAACGTTTGAATTCTGCGCCTACTTCCGCATACCGGCCGGCTTTGATAGAATCTTTACGCCTACGATTACCCTCTTTTCTTTATGCTATGGTAACATATGATACATGAAATGGCATCGGTTTTTCACGAGGAAGCCAAATCTGAGCTTAGATTTTGGGTATGATGCGTTTCAAGTTGAATTTTCTGAATTTGAAAATTTAATACGGCGGACGTAGCCTAAGTTGATACATCGGCTCCCATTCCATCGATTAAATTCGAATTTTTAGTCTAATTTCGAAAATTCGAAAAACCAAGGTGGCGGGCGTGGCCTAAAACGCTATCTCGGTACCTGCTCGTCGGATTTCCGTAAAACTTGGTGTCAAGAGGAGGGGGGGGGGAGGAAAGACATTTTCAAACACTGCAATCGATATGTCGCAGGCAAATAGTAAAATTAGGCATTTTGTCAAATGCCTAGGCAAATAGTCAAATACTAGGGGGCTATGCCCCCTGACCGCTACGCGGTCCAACCCCCTGAAGGCGCTCCGCGCCATCAATGGGCCGCTTCGCGGCCCTATTTTTTCCTCCTATTAGTGTTAGTTTTATTTTTCCCCTCAAAAATTACGATATGAGGTATACTTTACTTTTAGAATGAAATAATTTTTGGTTTTGATGAATATTTTAGTTCGTTTTAATCCTTTTTTTTTTTTTTTTTTTTTTTTTTTTTTTTTTTTTTTAAATCAGTGAAAAATTTAACGTCGTCCGAGTTTCTGAATTGTTGTAATAAATGCCCTTTAATTATCATTAAAACCGAGCAGAGTCAAGAATAATTAATTGTGCGAAGTCATATAGTTTTGCGGCGACTTTACCGTCGCCCCGAGCCAGGGACGGGAAAAGGAGTACGCTCCACGAACATATTATTACACGCTTAGGTATCAGTCACACACGGTGGGTTGAATATGAATTCTTGAAAATTTATCAACATACTTTCCCTAATCAGCCCTGTTAAATTATAAAGCGTTATTACCACGAAATTAATGATAGTTTTATTAAGAGACTTGAGTACAAATATAAGAGACTTGCTTGAAGTAAAAAGTAACTGAACTAAGGTTATAATCTAAATTACAATCAATTGCTATCATCAGCGTTGTATCAGCTGTTACAAATATTATGCTTCAACAAACTCATATCTGATTGCTTTCTTTGGTGACTCAATGTTGGTAAAGCGTAAAAAATTGACGGGGCAGACTACTAACAAAATACTTTACTTGAGTTATCTGAGATGGTGACCTTCATAATCAACAAGTTTATAATTTGCACTAACGCATTCTGTAGTTCAATGAGCCCACTTAACCGAGTAGCATCAACCAAAAACAAGATAGGTGAAGCGCAAGGCGCGCACTCTTTGGTGCAATGAGTCAACTTGATGCAGCAGTTTACCATCAATTTTGTCTCGGTGAACAGATTTGTAATAGCTACTAGTAACTAATTGAAAATGATTGATTTCCCTAAAGACGTTGTGGACAATACAATGCCGTTGGTTATTCTATCAATTTTTTCATGTATACGGCACCAACTTTTAATTAACAAAACCAAGATGGTTATCCGCGCACAGTCATTTTTTTCCGTGTATTCGTTTTCTCAGAGACGGTTGCAATTTTTTCTCTTTTTTTCTGACATTTCTTTTCTAATTTTGATTGCGATTCGACAAAAATTCCAAGAAATTTGCCATGTAGAACAGGTATTTGTTAATGAATGAAGAAATTAGTTGTCCCGTGAAGCTTTGCAACGATGCGATGCAATAACCCCTTTGGCTCTCACCCCAACAAATCGCATCCCCATTTATTTTCAAGCATCCTCGTTTTTAATAAATAATTTTGCAGATCACCCATCGAAGAAAAATACTGTAGGTGATTTGTGTCAATTATGTCATCCTTTTTTACTTTCAGTTATCATAATGATACATCATAGTAAATGAATAGAAAATTGAAAAAAAATAGTCTTACCGGATTTGACCGATCCTCCTGTTTTGCAATTTTATTTTCAAATTACAGTCCGACTCTGTGAAAGTAGAGGGGCTGTTGAAGAAAGTGACTTTCTGGTCCGTTTCTTGATTGCAAGACCTTTGCACTAGAATTGAATGTCATACAAAATGTTCCGTTAGACGGTTTGCAGGAGATGAGTCTACGGTACATGTGGACTTGAAATCGCGAAAATTAAAAATTTTGACTGATCCTAATTTCAAGTTATCGCAATTCGAAATTTTCATAGTAAATGCAAGTTTCCTTATAATTTTGATCAGCTTTTCTATTTATTTTTCCATTGAATCGATGTTGATCGGTTCACATTTTTATTTTTTGTTCGATTCATGTCGATCGAATACATACCCTCTCGTTACATGTAGGCTTCCTATCATACTCTTTTTTTAACTGAAAAATTCGCCTTCTGCTGCGTCTGCAGCAATTGTTCTTACGAATATGTTGTGCGTTCTGATTTTAGTTCATTACATACTCGACTCTCTGAAGGCGTTTCATGTGCGCAAGCAGCGCTATCTGTCGGAGCACGAACGAAGTAGGGATTAAGTGATTCGTTGAATCTCACTTCTGTTGTTTTCCAACAGGGTGCTCTACTTTCGCACGTTAAACGCCTTCAAAGAGTCAAGTATGTAATCAGCTAAAATCAGCACTCCCAACATATTCGCAACAACAATTGCTGCGGACGCAGCTGAAGGCGAATTGGAAACAACCGTATAATACACGTTGAAGCCTCTCATTTCACTTTGCTAAATTAGGCGCATTAGGAGGGGGGGGGGTTAAAGATGGTGACTAGCGGTCATACAGGGAGTTCATAAAACTGAATACCCTGATAATTATTTTTCAAGTGCATCGATGTGAGTATAGTTTTTAAAGATGTCTTTTAATAAAGAAGAGACCATTGACAGCGGGACATGACTGTGCATTGCAACGTTGTGAAATGCCACTTGAAAATGTATTTCATTTATTCAAGACGGTTGCAATTTTCTTTTGAAAAATATAAAGATTTGTGTTTACCCACATTAAAATTTTTTAATTTCACTGTAAACATGCATCCGTTTATGGATGAAGAATAATTTGTAACCTTTACAATACATATAATTTAGGCTTTTAAACTCCTGGTAAATTTTCTCTCCCCATTTGAATCGTACGAGATTGAAATTTTTCACGGAAATCAGACTGTAACGGTAGACTTACCCTGACAGCAAGCTCCAAATAATCCACAATTTCCGACACGTTTTCCTTTTACCATACCACATTGGAGGTTCGACATGCAAATTCCCTCATCGCCATTTGAGCCATTGCAAGTTTTGTTGTCCCAAAAACCAACACCTATAACAAAAAAAATACATCTAGTATCGGCCGAACATATTCACGTGTCAGTTACTCCTGGAAATCTTTGGGTATACAACCAACTGTTTCTTTCATGACATGTAATGCACAGGTTGTGACACGACCATAGATGAACAACTCTCTAAATGACTTATCTCGGAGAATTGTACATCTCTATTCGGTGTAATAGAATTATCCCTCCAATTTGATTATTTCGAAAAAATCAACCCTGGTAAAAATTGGCAGTTGAATCTGTGTTCCAAAATACCATAGATCTAAAGCCGGCTGTAAGATTTCCAATAGCTTCTGTAGCCGGCTGTACAATTTCTTACAGCCTTTCATAGCCGATGGCGATTAAGCGACAGCCAGACGATAAAGTTTATGCTAAACGTTACTAAATACGGATACTAGGACTTAGTTAGTTTTTGGACTACCACTCTCTTTTTGTGCCATAGTATCTTGATTTATTTTGCGAGAAAAGCTCCGTACTTTTGAGGGATGCCTGTCATTCTTAATATGTTGGATAAGTCCAATAGCTTCTGTAGCCGGCTGTACAATTTCTTACAGCCTTTCATAGCCGATGGCGATTAAGCAACAGCCAGACGATAAAGTTTATGCTAAACGTTACTAAATACGGATACTAGGACTTAGTTAGTTTTTGGACTACCACTCTCTTTTTGTGCCACAGTATCTTGATTTATTTTGCGAGAAAAGCTCCGTACTTTTGAGGGATGCCTGTCATTCTTAATATGTTGGAGCGCCTGCAATTTCGAATGATACTGTGCAATACCTCTGGTGTGAAATAGTTGCCTCAGACGCCGTGGCACGCTGCGGCGCCGCGCGGCGGGCCGGCAGAGAGCGTTAAACGCGCATTAGCGCCTACAAACCTAACAGGGATACTTCACGCATTGCGCAATGCGTGAAGTATCCCTGTTAGGTTTGTAGGCGCCAGTGCGTCGCCGCCCCGCTTTGTGTTAGGCTCTAATATTTAATCTCGCGGAGTCAGCGTTTTTCAACTCATGATTTTGAAATGTCTGCACACTCTGTATGGATTATTATCATTTTAATTGATGAATAAAAATATGTTTTAAAGGAAAATATAATGTGTGTTTTGTTAATATTAAGGTAGTTCCGTATCAAACTTCATGATTTCCAAAGCACACGAATTTCTACACAATTTCTTATAGCCTTTTATAGCCAATGGCGATAAAGTGTAAAACCCGGCGATAGGAACTATAGCCCGACTATACACTTTTTTATAGCTTCGTATAGCCCGGCTTTATGATTTGCTCCGCTTTCTACAGCCAGCTATATGATTTTCAGTAGCCTTCTTTAGTCGGCTTTAAGAACTCCTATGGTATTTTGAAACGCAGCTCCTATCGCCAATTTTTACCAGGGAAGCCAACTATGTTGCTCGATAAGAGAAACGCAACGTAATAGCTAAATTTAACGGTAAAAAATAAGAAAAGCATATACTAAAAAATCGGGTATGTCAAGGCCAAAACCACGGGAATAAACGGGGATATCAAGACAATTTTATTTACGAATTTGTTGATTCTGATTTCTGATCGAAATCAGCATCTGAAAATCAACTTTAAAAGGTTTACTAAATTAGTGCCTTTTCATAAAAAATACACGCGGTGCTGTACGCTTGATTACTGGAAATTATTATTTATTTGAAATATGTTATTCTCAATGCCTTTTCTTGGTTACCTGATGATGAATTTTCTAAATGTCAACGGTGAAACTGCAAAAATACTATCTCGGTTGCGATGTTTCCAAATCTCCGCTCCTATTATTTTTTTAAAAAGGAGAACGAACCAATATCGTGGCTTGAAATTCTCACAAAATATTCTTTATATAGAGGAGCAAAATCACTAAAATGTTTAAAAAATGACGTTCATTTTTTCCGTGTAAAAAATAAAGTATGGCAGGAAGCATGCGCCCCTGCAAACCGAGATGTGGATTTCTGCAATTTCACAATCAATATGTTTCCCATTTGATGATAATATAAAAAATAACTCATACCTCTTGCTTCATGTCCAACTTGTTGGGAAAATGTGATGTAGTAGAATCCGAGTAGAAGACAAGCCAACGTTGAGCGAAACTAGAAAAATAGAGAGAGCTTCTTGTAGTGTCGATTTCTAGACGTTTCTTAAAGACTGGGGTTTTTCCTGTTTATTCATTTATATTTAGTTTTTTTTTTTTTTTTTTTTTTTTTTTAAATATTAGCGAATCCAAATAGTGGTTGGATTTTCATAATAATTGCTGTATTGTATTTTTGTATTTTTGAGCCCTTTCTACCTGATGACTCGTTATTTCATGACTTCGTCGAACAGGGCGAAGTAGGAACGGCAGATTTTCTGGTACGCTCCAGACAGTGGCGTTGCGTGCTTTACGATGTATCGATTGATCTGCCATTTAAACCTATGAAAAAGGATCGATAAACAGGGTGTTCGCAACGGACACCTTATAATCGATTCTTTTCTATATATTCAAATGGGGTAATATCGAAAATCGATCGTTCACGCTTCGCCACTGGCTGTAGAAGTCAGCGAGCTAATCACGGGTATGAACCGAAGGACTGGAGTAATTATCACTGTCTCGAAGAAAGGGTATTTTTGGCAGGTACATCCGTGAATTTAACTAATTTAACATAATTTTTAACTAAGGTCACGGATCACGATAGCGATAGGTGCATTGTTCTGAGAGAAAAAAATATGAGACTTCAAAAGTCACGTTTTATATACAGATCAAAGTTTCCTGGGAGAATACTGAATCGCTTGTTCCGAGAAGTGTCAAGCTCTAAAAATAATTCCTAAAAACAAAGAAACTAAATTTAGCCGAAAATTTTCGGCGGGAGAAAGACGTTTTTGCACATGCCCATAATTCCTACGGCCAAAAAAATAAAATTTCTTGGTTCATCGAATGTAAGCACAATATGAACGTCTGTGGACTTCGAGGATGAACTTTTTTCGGATCAAACGAAATTCATGTATATCTTTTCAATGTAAAATTGGGGGGAGGGGGGGCTTTAAATAAAATTGGTCGGGGAAAAAAAACTTCCTTGATCTTTTAGAACACTTGTCACGGTAGAACGCAATTCTCATTTTCCAATGTTGCGCTTCTCCTAAAATGAACAAAATTGGTGTCAATCTTGTAAGTGAAAAATGGAAAAAAAAATTTGTTGGAAAACGTAAAAGATGCTCGTATCCTTTAAAACACTTCGCCACAAAAAACGCAATTTCGATTTTTCCCAAGCTGGGCACTGTTAGAAATTATCCACGAGAGAGGGATTTAAAAAACACTTTTCCCGCGCACCGAGGAAAAGATCGGAGATCCTTACCATTTTGAACGGGCGAAAAGAGTGAAGGATGGTAACCGATGGGAACGTATGCTATAAAAACTATTGCCCAAGAGCATTTATAGCTTGCGCTAAATCCTGACGCGATCCAGATCCCGGAGTATCAGGAAAGGAAGCACTAACTGGGCTTGCCTGATAAGAAGATAATTTCTGGATGCCTTAAATATTTGTGCATGGTGCCTGTGTACTGTGCTGATTACAGGTAAGGCAGCTCCTCCGCGATGAGCTAGTGCAGAATGAGTCACTTGCCGAGGCACCAGGGGCTCATTTGGACACTGTCATACGCAAAGAAAGAAAGAGTATTGTTAGATACCCTCGAGCTATCGTCCCAGAGTATTTCAATGAAGGGATGAGGTCGATTGTAGCCTAGTTGCATTGCTATGTTTCGACGTTTCACCTGAAAACTCATTTTCCCATTCATTGATGAGCGTAAGCTATGCATAAAAAATTTCAGAAAATTTGTGTCAAATTATAAAGAATGAAAGGCGGTTCTAAAACAGCGAATTTTAAATTAATTTTGAATTAATGAATAAAATATCAAATGAAATTTTGTAACTTCGCCACGCAATTAAGCCCCTTCAGGCTATAAATACCTTCAAATTGTACCTCTAGGCGTAATCCTCCAGTTTTTTGTTAAAATTTCAATGTGAAACCGGTCCTCAAAAAAAAAAATGTTTAATAAAAATGTTTGTTCTTGGAAGTTTCTCTCCTTTGGATGCAGACTTATCCTAAGTATCCAGTGTATGAGCAAGTAAATATATTCAAGCTCTGAAATAGCTTCTACACGTCACAAAAAAGATAGGTCAATCGACAGAGCCAAGATTTCTGTAAAACAGTAAACCTTCACCTTCATTCTAAATAAGTCTGTGTTTTAACCATTTTCCAATTATTTTAAGGAAAAATCAATCATCGTAATGCAATGATGCGAGCTCGACTTAAACTAGATTATCGGAGCAACTCTTTGCTGACAGAATTGACAAAGCGCAACACTGCGAGGGGACTCGAAGGCATAGCGCCTTCATTTTTTAAATATGCAACACGGACATCCATCAAGCACGAATAGTTGTATCCAGACGTTCATATGTTTTTAACCCTAGTCTGCATTGAGTTTTCGCCTTTGAACTGAACATTGCAGACCAAGACAACTCATAAGAAAAAAAGAAAAAAACGTTTCAATCCTCGCAGTGTTGCAGTGCAATATGCCCCTTTGGCTTTTAAGATTCGAAACGTAATTTTTAAAAACACGGGTAAAACAAAGACATTTAAGGCGTGGCTTAAGCACAATCGTCGGGTACTATAATCTGTGTTCCCTCAAAGAATACATCCACCCTGCAACGGGGCAGATAGGCAATAAGGACATATCGTCACCTTGCGGCCGAAGTATCACAAGCGCCATGTGACATTTAAAAATTTCCGCCGCCTTCTTATTTTTTTACAGAGAAATTGTTGAACGAAGCTGTCCAAAAATTCCACTGAATCTTCTTTGTGCTGCCGATAAAATTCAGTGAAATTTTTAAACAGATTCAACCATGTCTCTGTAAAGGAATAAAATGGCGGCGGAAATTTTGAAACGTTGCATGGCACTTATGATACTTTGGTCGGAGGGTGACGGTATATTGCGTGATAATATTAGTGTCTCAACGTCAGACATCGTTGAGCCAATGTTAAGTATGAGGCGAAAAGAGATGTTTAAAGGGGATATTGGTACAATGGCTGTGAGTATGATCAGGTAATGATCTCAATATAGATATTTATAGAATATCGCCTAGCAATATTATAATCAAAAAAAAAAAAAAAAAGGTCTTGCAAATGATTGGAACCCACGCAATATTTCCTGGCGATATTGTTATCTGTCTCGCAATTTATATTGCTTCCACATGCTACAGCATGCCCTTTGAATATTATCAGGACCTCGAAGATATATTGAAGCAACGTTGGGGCAAGATCCCTTTATCAGTTGGTAATAATTAGTCAAAAATGTAGCGCACTGGAAAAAAAAACACATTGGATCTAGAGTCCAGACTCTTAAAAACATCGAAAAGAAAAAATATTCTTGATTCAATCAGATTTAAGTTTAGATTAAGAACCAAGCCTCTTAATTTGAGTGGATTTCCTTTTGATTTAAGCTTAAATGGACTGAGTTAAGCAGAAAGGAACCAACCATTATTTTGGAAAAAATTGAGTTATGAGTGATTTTGAACTCAACCACTGCTCTACTATCTATCGCCAAAAATTCAAAGATTTTGTTGGAGCAAATTTTGCAGAAATTGAACTTGAAGTTTATCTTTTACATTGAGTCTTATGCAGGAGCCAAACTTTAAACCTCTTTTTCTCGGTTCGATCTCGATGTGGCTTGGTTCCTTTCTGTTTAACTCCGTCCAAATCTGATTGAATCAAGAGTTCTTCTACTTGTCAATGTTTTCAAGAGTCTGGACTCTAGATCCAATGTGTTTTTTTTTTTCCAGTGCGGTTAGGCTTTTTATCAACTGAGCTACTGAAATGCTGTCAAAGCTAGCATGCCTATTTTAAATTTTAAACGAGCGGCTGGGAAATAGAAGCTGAGTGGGGCAAGGAACTTGCTGGAAATGAAAACAGAGCTGCTGCTCGGAAAGTGAATCCGGAATACGGAAGACAAACAGACCGGGGAGCGGTGAGCAAACGCGAGGAAATCAGGTTGGTGCCAGAACATAATGAGATCTCGGCTCGATTGATTGCAGAACTCATTTCTATCGCTATGTAAACCCACCGACAAATTCTCTCCTATCCAGCATTTCCTAATTGCGAGATTGTTGAATTTGAGCGGCTTATTTTCGGCGCCTATAGCCGCGTCCGTTCAGAAAAAAAATATTGCTGAATATGAAGCTTTGAAAGCTCTGGAATTGGCAAATTTGCTGAATAATTTGACATTCCGCCGCCAAATTCTTTTCATGATGCACTAGGTACTTGTTCCTCAATCCCTCTTCCCAGGTCGCTTTCGACATTCGCTTCATGCACATCATACAGTGGAGTCCATCCTGTTATAACCAATCAATTTTTCTGTTTCTAGATACCTAGAGTTGAAACACCGAAATGCATGAGGAGGGTTGCTCCATAGAAGGGTTCAAAATTGAGACATTGGGTGCAGAAAGGGCATTTGTTGGTTGTGGCGCGGCGTTTCAGAATCTCCACTGTTAATTTATATTTCAGAGAAGAGTCTATTGGGTGGATTTTCTGAAATTTTACGTCTCCAGCATTGTAAAATCATAGAGAATATTCAGTAAAGTTAATTACACACATTTGCTTTTATTATAATGGATGAAACGTTGTATTTCTTTTTATTTTATTTTACACATTTCGTACATGAGCGCCGATGAGCAATGGTTAAGGCCATGAATGGATTTGAACTGTAAAAAAATAGATTAATTTTTTAAAAACTAACCGAGACAGCTTGGTATTGCATTTTACAAAGCTTACTGTAGCTAAGGGATCAGTTAAGTTTTCAAAAAAGTTAAGGGTGCACTTGAAAATTCATCTAAGTTATCAAAGACCATCTAAACATCGTATCATATAAATGTTAGCAAAGATTCTGAGACACCGCAACCAAGAAATTTGTCGCGATTATCCTGTTTATCGATTCCCATATTATATTATGTTATTTTCCCATAGGTTTAAATGACAGATAAGTCGATTTTTCGCAAAGCGCGCTCCACCACCGGACAGGAACGCGAACGTCAGAGCGTCAAGAATGCAAAAAAACCCAATTTGAAAAATTGGAAAATTGGACTCCCACCCTTTTTAAAAGTACTGATTCAAATAAAATTTAAGATCATTTTTCACGGAAAGTCTCCGTGAGCTATCAATTCAACATCCTTTATCGGTTCAATCACAGCTCATGAAGTAATATAATCGTGTTTCTTCAAGCAGATAACTATCTACGATCATCGGCATGTTTGTGGCCTATGTGGAAAAATTGAAGGCGAACCTCTAGTGGACGATATATTATACCAATATGCTTACATATTGTGTACCTGCTCTGGCTAAGTCTACTAAGAATGATGACTGTAAGTTTTGAAATAGATGATTTGTCCACACTCTCAAGTAAAAGTAGATTATTCTGTGTCTTAAAACGCATAATCACGAAGTTCCTGTTTTTAAAAGACATGTCATTCATCGTGAAATTTAAGGTTGCGAATTGGCTCGAGTATACTATCACTATTCGTCGTTACCTCCACAAAAGAAAGTAACTACATTTAAATGTTGCCAAATTGTCCCTCCTAAATTGCATTTTGTCCGGTTTGGCATTTTGACTGAAAATTTTGCCTATGTAAAAATCATAAAAATTTTGAAAAAAAAGTAGTCAAGGACATTCTTGTCAAAAATTTAATAGAATGAGTCAATTTTGCAACCTTGAAATGGAATTACGTTTCTCCATGCGGAAAGCGACATTCTGACGTGCACTCAATTATTATTCGACAAGGACCATGGTTATTTCAACCAAAAGGGCACTAAAAAAAAATAAAAACTCTTAAAATCAGTTTATAATCGAATAAATTTATTAAAACACATTTTTAAAGGGAGAGTAGTCAAAGTCATCGGTAACATTTCATCAGAATTTCTAAATTGCACGAGATGCTGTGATCAGGAAACGATTTCTTGCACATCACGAAGTTGCAAATGTCTACTATGTCGATGGTAAAACTGCAGAAATGCGTATCTCAGTTTGCGGCGTTGCAGACTTCCTGACATATTTTATATTCTACATGGAAAACTACTGAATCTCATTTTTCAATTTCAAAGATTTTTCTCCTCTATTTAAAGAATATTCTGTGAAAACTTCAAGCCATGATGTTGGCTCGGTCTTCTTTTAAAAACAAATAAGGAGCGAAGATTTCGCAACACCGCAACACATTTTTGCTGTTCTCCCGTCGATATTCTCCCAGAATATTGGAGTTCACTATTATTTGCAGAATATAAAAATTTTAGGCGAATACCTCATCGCCCGGCTGACAAAAAGGGCGTAACCACACATTGAAATGAGCCCGGAAAAGCATTGCATTGTATGGATGACAGGGTCCACTGCAGAGTGTATTTACTCCCTTACGTCACGAAGACGAGGAACTGTTTGCAGTTTGCAAATTCGTCGTGTGGCGCTTACGTGTGTAGATTAACGCAGGCAAATGACGGCGACTCCTCCACATATTTGTGAGTGACTAATACTGACGGAACTTTGTATATAAATTAGTATTACGTCAAGTTCGGCTATCAGGCTATTATCGCTCCGCTCGTAAAAAGATAAAACAATAAATGGTGCACAATATATAGGGCAACAGAATCCCCGTCGAAAGTACTTGCAAGGTCACGTCCTCTCAATTTCTTCAGAAAAGGTGCGACAAAGTTACCTACAACGTTTACTCAAAATAAATGTGATACTAAAGCCACTCGTTCCACTCGAGTGAACAAATAGTTGTACCTATTTACGTCTGCAGATGCGCGTCTGCTATATTACCGTGCTAAGGAAGAACGCCGTGTTAACATTCGGATGTTGTCAAAATTTCCTAACGGGAAGTATTTATTTTCGAGGAAAGTTCTGAGTATTCTTTTTTGGAATTTTCGGACATTTTAGATAAAATTACGAACGAAACTCTCCGAAAAGTTGGCAGAGAAATATCCACAAAATTTCTCGAAAAATCGTGATTTGTCAAAGGAAATTTGACAACGTCTGACGGCTTACGCGGCGTTCTCCCTTAGCAAGGCAGCGTACCGTGAGTCTTGTTATTTCCTTATTTGACACTTTAATTTACGTTTTTTGGAAAATGTCTGTACGATGAGCCATCAGACGCGTGTCTGAGTGAGGTAGTCTTGTTGCGGCGCGTCGCTCTGCATTTGTTTTGGAACGATTTTCAGAAACGCGCCAAACGTAAAACGACATTTTGATACATTACATTGTAGAATGGCAACACTCCCCATTCTTGCACTTACTTCATTGGGCTATCTTCACACCTCACTTGGACTACATTTTGAAATTAGGAACTGCACTGAAAAATATTACGGGCTATATAGACATACCGTCCGTTCCGCGCGGGCTCAGAGGCCGAAAGTTCCGGATGGCGGGGCCTTAGCTAAGACTGCCCCGAATGTTCCGCCCGGAACTTTCGGCTTCTGAGCCCGGAAGGCGAACGGTGTGTGGTGTGTCTATGTAACCCGTAAGTACGGCTTCCGAGGCCGGAGTTTTTATTTTTTAGTGTGAAATTTCTGGCTCGGTTAAAAAACATCATATATGGACATATTTCTGTTAAACGGAACTAAGCGTCAAATTGAATTCCTTTTGAGGATTTTAGAATCCTGGTTAGCGCGTTCTGTCGAACGGAACTAAGCGCCATGAAAAAGCATTGCGAGTATGCGAGTATAGGACGGAAAGAGCATCGCGTACCGCAACACCCGCCAATCCAAGCCTCCCTCTCCCTTCCTCCCCCGATGGCGCTTAGTTCCGTTTGATAGAAATACGTCCATATACAAGTATACCTTTATTTTCCCTATGCATACAAGCGATTTTACGGATGGGCCAGAAATTGTAGTTCCTATAAATTACAAAATATTGTCCATTTGATGGATGTGCATTGTGCGGTGCGACTAACCTCTGTTTCGTAATGCATTTCGAGGGTTTTTTGCCCCTTTTTTTAGTGAAGAAGAATAATGTCCATAATGGACCACTGGACAAGGTACAAATTTAAGCAATCTGATACATGTTTCTTAACCAGAATTTTACGTAGAACACGATTCACACAACGAAAATTACTGAACCCAACTCCTAACGGAGTTATTAATATTTTTATTTCACATTGGTTACGAGGAATTTGAACTGCCCGCTCACAAGAAACTCAAAGATCTACGGAAGTCAAATCGCGCACTACAACGGTTTCAGCAAGCATCTCAATCGAGCAATGTTCATTTCTCACCATGTGTTTTTCAAACCATAAGTAATTTGCAATAGCTGAGCCAAAGCGTCAAGATTGAGGTTGCCTGATTTTTTTATCGCAGAGACTGCCATGATATCGTTTAGCGCGCGATGTGAATCACGTAGAGCATGGAGTTTTCATGAGCGGGTGGTTTGAATTCACGCATCAAGAATCATTAAATATCTTCGTAAGGAGTTAATTGCGGTAAATTTTGCTGTGCGCATCGAGTTTTACTTGTAATTTTGGTTACGAAACATGTATCAGAATGCTGAAATGCGTACCTTGTCTAGTGGTCCATTGCCCTCTCATTCTGAGGGGTTCACCTTGCGGTACCACTGCAGCCAGGGATTTCGCGTCGAGGTACGCAGACTTTGGTGAGGCGGTTGAAGGCTCGTCCAGCCTCGCATCCAGCCACACGGTACGAGCGGTCTCGGTAGCAGATTATGAACTTGTCACACGAGTCCAGGTACGGGTAGCGAGCATGGTCTCCGAATTGGAGATAGGTCTCCTCCGGACATCGCCAGTTCGAAAGCGCCGGGTCACACGGAGCTGTTAAATAGTAAATATACACATGGTAAAACGATAAAAGACATGTTGTGCCTACTTTGATTGTGATCATGCAAAATATCCATCTTTTTTAGCCTCCCTATTAATATAAAATAATTTGCCTTCTCTTGACGCTTGCATGAGCCCCTGTAACTTTCTTTGTACATGTATTTTACCTATCGATTAGGGGTCGCGATCTAAGACCGCCGAATTGGAACCTTACATTTCTGGCTTAGTTTAGAAACAATCTATGTCTCATTAGTTTCCCCTCGCACATAAGTGTTTTTATATTGGAGCGGCAAAATTGTAGTTCCTAATTGAAAAATGTAGTCCCAATTCGCAAAGCAACTAAACCAAGCAGCCTCCCAACTCATTTATCGGTTAGAAAAGATTACAAGGTGAAAATTTGCAAAGTTAGATAACTCAATTTTCCATTTGTTTTCTTCCCTAGTAAAAATTGGCGATAGGAGCTGCGTCTCAAAATACTATGAGAATTCTTATAGCCGGCTAAAGGAGGCGATAGAAAATCATATAGCTGGCTGTAGAAAGCGGAGAAAATCATAGAGCCGGGCTATAGGAAGCGATAAAAAATTATGACGCGGGCTATAGTTCCTATCGCCGAATTATACACCTTATCGTCATCTGCTATGAAAGGCTATAAGAAATTGTGTAGAAATTCGTGTGCTTTGAAAATCATTAAGTTTGATACGGAACCATCTTAATATTTACAAAACACACATTCTATTTTCCTTTAATACATATTGTTTTAATCAATTAACATGAGAATAATCCATACAGAGCGTGCAAACATTTCAAAATCATGAGTTGAAAAACGCTGACTCCGCCAGATTAAATGTTAGAGCCTAACACAAAGCGGAGCGGCGACGCACTGGCGCCTACAAACCTAACAGGGATACTTCACGCATTGCACAACGCGTGAAGTATCCCTGTTAGGTTTGTAGGCGCCAATGTGCGTTCAGCGCTGGCTGCCCGCCGCGCCGCAGCGTACCGCGGCGCTTGAAGCAACTATTTCACACCAGAGGTATTGCACAGTATCATACGAAATTGAAGGCGCTCCAACATATTAGGAATGGCAGGCATCCATCAAAAGTACGGAGCTTTCCTCGCAAAATAAATCAAGATACTACGGCCCAAAAAGAGAGCGGTAGTCAAAAAACTCACTAAGTCTTAGCATCCGTAATTGGTAACATTTAGTATGCACTTTATCGCCTGGCTGTTGCTTCATCGCCATCGGCTATATAAGGCTATAAGAAATTGTGTATCCGGCTAAGGAAGCTATTGGAAATCTAACAGTCGGCTGTAGGTCTATGGTATTTTGGAACACAGATTCTACTGCCAATTTTTACCAGGGTTCGCCTATCATTTTGTCTATCAATTTCAACAATCAGCCCGCGCTGAAGTACTTAAAACTGGCTCGACTCTCTCGATTTTCATAAGGATTTACTCTCCAATTTTATTTTTAACACGTTTTGCTACGGTTGATTGAAAATGCGTCTACTTAGATGAAATCCTAGACATATTGTTCTAAGACTATCTTGAGATTGTAAGAGGGGCCTGGAACATACGACAAGGCGCATAAGTGCAGTTTTTGCTATTTCGAGAAGTACGTGTTTGAAGTTTCGAAATTACACGGATGCTTCCGGCGGAAGGAAAGTTCAAACTGACAATTTGATGTTTAGAAATTTGGGAGTGAATTTTTTTCAGGTTATCATGCATTAAGACTAATTTTACTCGAAATCATTAATACCTCAATTTGTTCAAAAACTGCACTTATGCGCCTTATCCTCCAAGCCCCTCATATTATCGTTGCAAACTTACTTGAGGGACAACCAATTGGGGCTTGCGGTGCACTCTGAAGGGGGTGTGAAGAGAAGGAGATTTCAGCGGATACGGAGGCAGGAGGCCTGAGCGTTGTGGGCGACTGCGTTGTCGGCTGCACCGTTTCAGTATGTTGTGGTTGCTGAACTGCTGGAGATGGTTTCGAAGGCCTCTCCGTTAAGTTTAGCTCCTGACTCGTGGCTAAAGGGAGAACATTTGTGATTGTTTTATTTTTCTCGCTGAATTTTTCATTACATGGTAAATGAAATTAGATTTCCTCTAGAATTACTTTACCTACCGTTGGATCGTTTGTAATTTTTACTGGGATAAAAAAAAGATGAATCGTACTTAACTAAATTTTGCATTTATCTGAATTCAAGGGGCATGAAGAAATATTTGGAGTGTCCTTTAAGATAGAATAGGTATTTTCCGAGCATTAAAGACTCTATTCATCTTTTAAACAGAGGGTTTTAAAGTGGTCTATTGATTTAGCCCCTTTAACGCCTTCAGTTTGAACGAAGAAAGGCAAAATAGGACCAAACATCATAGAGACCTTTCACGAACCACGAGTTGTACTGGCAGTGTATACGGCTTATAGAAAATTTTATATTGAAAGATCTAATAATATTATGGGCATAAAGGTTTTCTTTAAATGCTTACTTCAGGCGTTTTGCCAACAACATTAATAGTAAATATCGAAGCTAGGAAGGAGACGGCATAACGCCTTCAATTTTTGAGTATGCAATATGGACATACATTGAGCACGAATAGTTGTATCTAGGCAATCGTATGTTGTAAGCACTGGTTAGAATCGAATTTATTCCACTCAACATCGCAGATTAAAAAAAAAATTACAAGTAAAATTGAAAGATGTTTTCATTCAAATAAAATAAACTGTGACAGTAAGTCTGCAACGTCGCAAACCGAGGTACGCAATTCTGCAATCTATTCAATGTCAACTAGTGGTACCAACTGACAAACGCCTACGTGCAACTATTCATGCTCGGTGGATGTCCATGTTGCATACTCAAAAATTGAAGGCGTTATGCCTGTCTTTGCCATTGCTCCGACACGCTCCGAACGCTGGGTCAAGATTTACCTGGGCGAGAAGTCTGGAAGGAAATACTCAGTGGGCGGGAAGGGATGAGATTGATGACTTGGAGAGCGGACTGAGCGGACTGAGCGACCGCCGATACGACGTCAGGGACACTAGGGACGACGATGGAAGGGATGTCCGTCCGGTTGGGTTTCGGGGCCTCGACGGGTCGCGGCGGGAGTTGCGGGGCGCAGTTGACGCGGTCCTCGTTGGTCTGGGCCCTGCACGTCTTGTTGACGTCGTCGAAGGACTGCTGAGGCGGGCAGCGCCCCAGGGACGCCTTGTTGTTCTCGCACACGACGAAGCGACCGCAGCCGGCAGGATCCGCCCGGATCTCGTTCCGCCGCCGGCAGGGTGCCGTTCCCCGAGGGATTTCTGCAAAGGCCAAACAACAAACGCTAAAAGTTTTAAGGACAACCACACAGCAGAACTTAGAACTTTTAGTGGTAGGGAGCAAAAGGGCACCTCATCAGGGAGGTTCACCGGGGCACAAAAACATATCCCGTCGAGGGATCTGTAGAACTCCCTTAACCACAGTGGATCGAATCAATGGGAGAGGTCGGACATGATTTAGAAACTTTAAAAGCATATATCTTCATTAATATGCAATTTTGATGTTTTAGAAATAGTTTCATTGGTTTTCTCTTAAAATTGTCTATAAAAAGCACCCCTTAAAATTAAAATTGTGATGAGATAAACGTAAAATTTTACAATTTTTGTCAAAATGTTCATGTCCGACTTCTTCCATTGACTCGATCCACAGTGCGGCAATGCGGGGAGCCTTCTAGTACCCAGGAGGCCTCTCCCAGAAATAATTTTGAGAAATTGAGTCGTCTCAGGTGCAATTGTGAGCAGTTTTTAGCAGCAACTGGATCGAATTAAAAAGTCAAAGATGGAAAATATGTCCTAAATGCTTCTTTAGCACTCCTCACATTTCTCGAGAAGGTCCAAGAAGATTGCTGGAGGGGCTGCCCCCTCCCTCTTCCTGCCCGGCACAATATTATTATTCCACCCATGCAACCACAGAACAATAGAATAATTACTATCAGATGGATAACTCTGGCCATTTTTGCCCCGCTATTCTTGAGATCCCCGAGCGCGCTTCCAAGTTTTCTCGCCAAAATGGATCCAGGTCCATCCGCTCTCATTTAGTGGACCTCTATCTTCTTAACTGCTGTTTCAAATTGTCTGTGGAAACGGCCACCTATTCGTCTAAAAAATACATCTGCAACATCTCAAACCAAGGTACGCGTCTCTGCAGATTCACCTTCGATATAAACTGAACTGAATACTTGCGATTTTAACTTTAGAGTTTTCAACACACGTCCACACTTCCACCGTTTTCTATCGAGTGGTGCTCTTACCATGTAAGGAGGGATATTAACAAGGGTCGTTTTTCGGCCAACGCCTTCCCTCAGCTGAATTTCCTGAACTCTACAATTCTTTCCTCGTCGAAGATACCTATATTTTACAGAATGCATCAGAGTCTGGTTATATCCGATCTCTATTCAGATCAAATGGACGTATTTCTGTCAAACGGAACTAAGCGCCAATTTGAGTTCCTTTTGAGGAATTTAGAATGCCGGATAGCGCGTTCTGTCAAACGGAACTAAGCGCCATGGAAAAGCATTGCGGGTATAGGACAGAACGAGCCCAACGCCCGTTTCTGCCGCCAATCCAAGCCGCCCTCTACCTTCCTTACCCTATGGCGCTTAGTTCCGTTTGATAGAAATAGTCCAAATATTGACCTAAACATACGTCTGAAGGCTGATTTTGGTAAAAATGCGAATTTTTCAGCACACCACCACAAACCCTCAAAACTCGCATTTCTTACCAAAATCAGCCTACGTACAGATCTATGTTCAGGCCAATGTTAGATCCGAATAGGGACCAAAAATGATCATTTCATGATGCATTCCGTGAGACATGGACCCTCAATGAGCGAAAAATCGTCGAGTTAAGGAAATTCAGGGTGGACGCAAAAATGGACCATATCGATACCTCTCCTCGGGTAGTCCCGAATCATTTAAACCAATATTGTGTTTTAAAAAGTCATCACTGGAAAAAAAACACATTGGATCTAGAGTCCAGACTCTTAAAAACATCGACAAGAAAAAATACTCTTGATTTAATCAGATTTAAGCTTAAATCAAGAACCAAGCCTGTTAATTTGAGAGGATTTCCTTTTGATGTAAGCTCAAATCTGATTGAATCAAGAGTCCTTTTTCTTTTCAATGTTTTCAAGAGTCTGGACTCTAGATCCAATGTGTATTTCTTGTCAGTGATTGGCGGATCCAGCAAATTGGCAACGCTGTCTTTTCTCCTTTTAAACCTATGGAAATGTATCGATGCTTGGAGGGGCCGGGTGCTTCGACAAGAATCGATTATTTAGCATAGGTTCAACGGGAGAAAATCCAACGTTGTCAAATTGCTGGATCCGCCTTTATATGGACTGCGGTGTACCACTAAGATGTAGATTAAACGGTAAACACTGTAAAAGATGGTGAACTTACGAAGCCGAGGACGCTTGGAGCAATCGACCGTGTGCACGAGTTTGCAGCCCTTGTAGGGAGTGTAGGCAAATCCATCGTCGCATTGGAAGGCTTTGATTTTGCCATTATCGCAGTAGTAGAATTGGTCGCAGAACACTGGATTCATAACCGGGTAAGTTCCGTTGCGGTATTTTGTGTCGCATTTCGGCAAAGTTGGTCGAACGTTGCTGCTCGTACTCGGTGCCGCTGGAAACAGGATAACGACGGTGAAACTACCATACAGAGACAAGAGACCCTCCACTGGCCTCCTAGCGACAGGTGGAAGCTTTTACTTTCGGGGTTTCAACAATTCCTTATGGACAATTATGAGCGAGCAACAGTCATCACCATATTTTCGGCTGTTGACTTACCTACATGGTCGATGATGAGCTTCGGATGACGTCATAAGCCAAACAACTTTCCCAAACGTCGGCCATTTTCGGCTTGTTTGCAAAACGAAACTGCCAACACGTTGTTGAACATCAACCATGTAGGTAAGTCAACAGTAGAATGCTGAAGTCCCGAAAGTAAAAGCTTCCACCATAGCCAAGTTACTAGTGGAGGGTCTCTTGTCTCTGCTACCATACCACGTATCTCGTTTGCGGTGTTTGAAAATCTCCACTCCAATTTCGTTTTTTTTAAAAAAAGAACGAATCAATATCAATAAAACGAGTACCATGAAGGTTCAACAAGTAAGAGTTTGCCGGGGGTTCTCCTGTGGTAGTGATCACCATTTTCTCAAGGCGGAGATTGCATTTCCGGTTAAGTATGGGCTGCAGAGGAATACCTTGCAACATCAGAAGTGCCAGCCACAAGGAACGAAGATCGAACAAGTGCACTACAACATCGATAGCTTACAGCATGAAAGCGTGAAAGCGCTCTACAGGAAGCGGCTGGATGAGAAACTGGGAGTAGAAACTTTCGATACTGCAGAAGAGTTGTACCAGTTCATCAAAAGTTGCATACATTCAGCTGCGAAGGAAGCCCTGGGTATGTGTAATGAGAGCAAGGATGTACAGAAACCCTACTGGTGGGACAAAGAGGTAGAGGAGGTAATTGAAGAAAAGCGTAGGAAGTACCATGATTATCTGGCTTCTAGGACTGCAGACACCCGCGGCGCGTATAGGAAAGCCCAGGCGAGGGTTCGTCTTTTAATCACCAGGAAGAAAAACGAGTCTTGGGAGGCCAACTGCTCAAGGATTGACACATACCTGGGGGGAAGGAAGAGTGCTGAGAGCTGGAAGCTGATCAAAGGCCTAAGAAGGGACATGAAACGGGACATTATATCTCCGATAACAATCTCACAGCTTGACGAACATTTTAATAAATTATTGACGGAAGGACGACCAGAGTTTCAAACGGGGAATGCTGAAAATATAGTCGAGGATCACTCAATGGAAATTCGAGTTGAGGAGGTGGTCAAAGCAATCAGGGAATTGATGAATGGAAGAGCTCCTGGGCCAGGAAACATTCCAGCCGAGTTAATTAAATGTGGGACTGGCAAGTTGGTTAACCATCTCAGGGATTTGCTGCAGAAGTGCATTGACGGTGATGACATCCCGAAAGAATGGAAAGAGGCCTGGATAACAGCGTCGCATAAAAAAGGAAGGAAGGATGACTGTGGGAACTACAGAGGGTTAGCGGTGACAGGAACGATAAGTAAAATTTATGGAAAAGTGCTGAAAGCGAAGATCGAAGAGGAGTGGACCCCGTTCGAGGCGGAGGAGCAAGCAGGTTTTAGGGCTGGTCGGTCTACCGCTGATCATCTGTTCTGTGTTACCCAGTTAACCGAAAAGAAGAGAATTGTTGGCCAGGAGCTTCATTTAGTGTTTTTGGATATTGAAAAGGCTTATGATAGTATTCCTCTTGTGAAACTCTGGGAAGTCCTAGAAGAAACTGGTTTTAGTAAAGGACTTATTGGGGCAGTCAAGCAGTTTTATCGGGGGGCTTTTGCTAGAATTAAGTGCCAAGGAAGGCTTTCAGACGGTTTTTTTGTCACCAAGGGGCTTAAGCAGGGATGTTGTCTGTCACCGACGCTGTTTAAGATATATCTAGAGCACGTTCTGAAGGAATGGAAAAGAAAGTGTGCCGGCATGGGCGTCCCTCTAAATGACCAAGAAACACTGTTCACGCTATGCTTTGCTGACGACCAGGTAGTCATAAGTCAAGATCACGATGACGCGGAGTATATGACCCGGAAGTTGGTGGAGGAGTACCGCAAATGGGGCCTCGAGGTTAGTGTCCGTAAGACAAAAAAGATGTCAGTCGGAGGCGCTCAGCAAAGCATAGTCCTGGAGGATGGTCAACATATAGAAAGTTGCGAACAATACAAGTACCTGGGGGTGAACCTGACTTCGGATGGGAAGCTGGATCAGGCCATTCGGGACCGTAATCTTCTAGGAAGGAAAGCCATCGCCATGCTTAATGGGATCCTTTGGGACCAAAGGATTTCCAAAGACAACAAGAAGAGGATTTATAACTCGGTTGTCAAGCCTATTATCACCTATGGCAGTGAAGTGTGGCAGTTGAAGAAGCGGACCCAAGAAATGCTCAAGGCGACCGAGATGGATTTCTGGCGAAGATCGGCTGGAATCTCGAGGAGAGAACGTGTCAGGAATGAACGTGTCCGAGAGATAATGGGCGTTGAGGGGACGATTGTGCACGATATCATGACCAAGCAATTGGTATGGTATGGGCATGTGCAGAGAATGGCTGATACCAGGTTGCCGAAGAAGGTGTTGGAGTGGGTCCCCCCAGGTAGGCGACGGAGAGGGCGTCCAGCCAAACGGTGGGTAGAGGGCATCCATGAAGAGATGGAGAGATGCCAGCTTCCGGAGGATCTCTACCATGACAGATTCCTGTGGAGAATAGGCGTCGCAGAGCGCCCTAGCGCGCCGTAAAAGCGGCTCATACATACATACGAATCAATATAATTTCTCGAACTTTTTACAGAGCTTCTCTTACACGAGAAGAAAAATCAGGAAAGTTTTCAAGAATTGACGTTGGGTGGTTACCCATTTAAAAAATACCTAAAATATGACAGGAAGTCTACAACGTCGCAAACCGAGATACGTGATCTGGTAGTTTCACCGTCGATAAGCTTTTATCCGCACAGGTTCATTTGGACCGCGTTTAGCAAAAAGGAACCAAACCACATCAGCTATTCCCAATTTTACTAGGGCATTTAGTTTTTTTCAAGAGAAGGTTTGTGCGGATCACTCTGAAAATTTTAAGGAATTTGCTTCAAGCTATGCAGAACATTCAATGAAATTTGAGAAAAAGCCCGCACAGCCGTTTTCATGTAAAATATTAAATTGAAATAATTGGCAGCAGCTGATGAGGCTTTGTTTCTTTTTTGCTTAGCGCGGTCCATTTTTAGGATCTCTTTTTGCTTAACCATAGAAATGAATTCGGAATAACGAGACATCCCACATGCGACATCCTCAAATGGCTAGCCTTCATTTGAGCAGTTAGACAACAAGAATTCATACGAAGATATCGAGAAGGTGGACCATACTCAGTTGCTGCGTTGCCAGGGGGGGGGGGGGCCCGGTCCAGGGCTTCTTGGTTGATAGGGGGGTCAGCCCCGGTCCAGGGCTTCTTGGTTGCCGGGGGGTCCAGCCTCGGTCCGCCCTGGACGGGGGCTGCCACCCCGGCTCCTGGGCGGCTCCCGGCTTTGGCTTCTTAGTTGCCAGGTGGGCGGTACATTTCTGTAATTCGTACCCCGGCTCTGAAGTCCATGAGACGCCTTCAAATGGCGGGGTATGCAATATGACTGCCTTGACGCACGAATAGTGGTATCAGAATTTTGCATTAAGTTTACGGATCGATTTGAAGGCGCTCTGCTGTTTCCATTGTGAGTGGCCATGTACAATGATGTTGGCCAATAAGTTCATAATTTTTTGTTTTCAATCGAGCCGCATAATTGACAAATGCGGAGGAATAGTATTTTGAAAAGTTAATAAGATTACGTTTGGTCTCTCCGCCCTAATTCGAAGAAGAGAGCGTAGGCAGCTGGAGCAGATTTTATATTTTAGGTCCCTTGGTTTGGTTATTGTATTCTGAAGTGAAACTGAAAGAGTCGCCTTTTACAAGATCACAACTTACTCAAAAGCGGTTGCGAAAAGTTTTGCACGGATAAAATGAGCTTTCTTTGATTAACTGGATTGCAGTTTGCAAAAAGTAACCACTAGCATTGCAATGTTGCTAAGATTGTGCAACTTCTTTTGTCCTGGAGGAATAACCCGATTATCCATTAATAGTTTCTATTTTACTCTCAAAAAACTGTAAATTTAAGACAAAAATTACCATCTAAATTTCATAGTTTTTCACGATTTCCGCAATTTTATTGCAAAAGATGAAGTTGCACAATCTTAGCATCATTGCAATGCTAGTGGTTCCTTTTTTCAAAATGCAATCCAACTATTAATAATCAAAATTGAAGAAAAGGTAATTGGTCCACTGGTCCATTAGGAAAGCGTAAAGCATGAATGGATGGAGCATCGATGACCAACTAAATCTTATCTGATAAGGAATTTTAAGTGTGAAACCCTTTTTTCAGTCGTTAAATGATCCAAATCCACTATCAAGTTTAAAACACTAATTGCAAAAATGCGTATCTCCTGATGAAGTATCGATTCTTAGTGCAAAAACGTGAATCTCGGCATTTCTGCCGTATTTTCTAACAGTTCGAGAAATCTCATTGAAACTGCTGGTGGAGTTTGAAAAAACATCTTATTCTTGCCATCCTCAAGAATTATTAATAAGAAGGGTAGAAGGTTAATCCCTTCTACCGTCAATAAAGAGGAATGCAGACAGTTTTTTTTACTCTCCTGGAAAATCGTGTTTTCCGAGATTCGCACTTCTGCACTTTCACCATCTATAAAGTGCTTTAGTATCGTTTAATTAACTTTTCCACAGGCAGTGATTATGATTGTTTAGTCAGTAATTTTTTTTTCTCATTAATTTCTTCACAAAAATTCTGAGGTATATATGTTGCATGCAATTAGCAATCGCCGGTAAATTGCAATCTATTCGTGTTTAATCAACAAATTTAATCGTTTTAAAGTGAAAAACGAGATTGGAAGTAGGGATTATTATGCTTTGAATTCAAACATACGTTAGCCCCTTCTTCTTGGATAGGTACATGGTGCCAGCTAGCACACTCGCGAGTTCGTGAAATGCCATCAATAATCTGTGTTAGGTTCGGTTAAGCAACTAAACTAACTCCTTGGCAAAGCGAAGAGTATCGCTGGATTTGAAGGCGTAAAGAAATCTTTACTACATCGATGTTATCGTAATTACAATTTGACGAATTGACAAGTACGGAGCTTGCAAATTGCCGGCGATTGTTGACTCCCTGCGACTTATGCACTGATACCTAAAGATTTCAGAGATATTTATTTTCATCTTTAAGTTTACATATGCTTTTCTCTCTTCTAATCAGCATGTGTGTTTCTATTTTGTTTTTGGTGCATCCCTCGAAATTCTTGGATTAAAAAGTCGATGATCATCCTGGACAACGCAAATCGTCAATAAAAATAATGGGATCGTTCAATTAAACGGGACACTTGCTTCACTTAATTGAATCTTCGAATTAACTGGAAACTCAAATTTACCACAGATCCAACTCAACCGAAAACCTGACCCTGCTAACCAAAACTTTACTCAACCGGTGATCTTACCCACCGGAAACTCAAATCAATCAACCAATCGTCCGGCCGAATTTTACTTAACCGGAAATCGACAACCGTAAACTCTGCTCGACCGGAAAACGTGCTCCAATCGAAAACTTGACCCAACTGGAAATTCGATCCAACCTGAAATCAGACCCATCCCAAAATTCCAATTCACTGGAACCGTACTTCATCCATATATGACGTGACCGGAAATTAACCCAACTGGAAACTGTTTCCAACCGGTAACGTGTCCCTGTCGAAAATTTGACTCGACTGAAAATTTTATTCGATCGGAAATCTGACCGACCGGAAACCACAATCAACGGGATTCGTTATCCACCCGAAATTTCACTTGACCGGAAATCGAAAATCTTAATTTCTACTCGACCGGAAATGTGCCCCAATCGAAAACTTGACTCAACTGGAAATCGACTCGACCGGAAATGTATTCAAACTCTAAATTTGGTTGTTCTCGGATGGAGAATAACCAATATTTCATTGATTTTCCTAAAAAATCGCAAACATTCGGTTTAAGCGATTGATACATCGACTCGTTAACGTTAAAAATCGATTCTACAAGAAAAATACGTAGGCACCGGTGTACTACAGTCATATTAGGTGCATTTAGTCATCCATGAATCAAAAATGAACAATTTCAATCTCAAAAAATCGTCGATTTTTCGTAAAGAATCTTAAAAAATCGATATATCGACTCGTCAACATCAAAACTCGATTTTGCGTGTAAAAATACGTAGGAACCGGTGTGTATAACATGTGTTAACAACGGTAACAACCTCGTAGGCACATCAATTCAACAAGAAAATAGCGAAAAATAAGGCCGTAGTTTGACCCCTTTTGCCCCCGTGTAACTCGAAAACGGTTCCTATACTCATCTTGAAATTTTCTCCTGAGTTTTCCGTTATTATAAGCTTCCACTTAGACCTTGGTTCGTTGGTCGAATCGAATACCGAAAAAGGGGCGACATTTTGGGAGTCTCTTTCCTCACCTTTGTATCCAATCCCCCCGCTACGCCTATCATTATCGCTGACGACGTATTTTGGAAAATCGCTCTAAGCCAAGGGAATTTTCCAAGAGAAGGAAAATATAAGTGATTAGGTCTGGAACCATTGCTTATCAGCTCCTGATACCGAGCGGTTTGCAATGTGTCAGCAAAGGGTTTCTTATGCGGAAAATTCAAGCTCTGACTTTATCCATCAAATCGTGTAAAAATGTTTTCTTAGAGGCTGGCACTGACAGTGAAAAATTCAAACCCCATTTTTGTCGAAATAAAGACAGCGTTCGGTCTTCAAACCTCAAATTATCGTATCGTGACGAAGAGTCTTGTATTGTTAATTTTATCCTTGGCTTACCGACTGGTTTGACCTGGTGATAGACTTCTGGCCGCTCGATCTCATAGAGGAAGGGTAGTTTAGCCGCGGCAGCGCAAGTACCTAGACACCAAATCCCTAAGACAAGTGCACAAAGGGTGCGATTCATTACGAAGGTGCCCGCGAGGGATGAACGACACAACACATGGATGGGTTCGGCATCGAAGATGTTCAAGTCGCGGAATGCATCGGGTCATTCTGGAGCTTAATCCTTGCCGCTGAGGCAATTAAATTCCAATTTGAGGCAGTCCGATACGACATAGTATCATTTAATTCTTGCTTTGATGCGACGAGACGCCTAGTGGCTGTCCGATTCAAGTTCGAATATAGTCCTCTCGTGTAAAACGTCGTCTCCTCCATTTTAGAGGATCTCTGAATTTGCACCTCGGCGAATTTTTCTGATCAGCACCTGAGAAAATTTGCAGGGTCCCTTAATACGTAGTTTTTCAGAGGGTTCAGTAATTTCCGACACTTTATTGCGAAAAATAAAGGGGAAATAAGAAACAGGAATTTCAAAAATCGATGGCTAAAGTGTGAAACCATCCCTTCCCGCAAACTGCATCTATAGAACGGACATCCCTTCCATCGTCGTCCCTTGTGTCCCTGACGTCGCGTGCGTCTTATCGGCGGTTGCTCAGCCCGCCCTCCAGGTCATCAACCTCATCCCTTCCCACCCACTGTGTCTCTTCTTTTAGACTTCTCGGCCAGGTAAATCTTGACCCACCGATCCGTATCGGAGCCATGGCAAGGAGAGGCATAACGCCTTCAATTTTTGAGTATGCAACATGGACATCCATCGAGCACGAATAGTTGCATGTAGGCGTTTGTCAGTTGTTGACACTAGCTGGCATCGGATTGATTGCAGGAATGCGCATCTCCGTTTGCGACGTTGCAGACTTGTTGTCTTACTTTATTTATTTATTTCTTTATCTATTTATTTATTTTTTTATTATTTTTGGAAACCCAGTCGATGTAATTTTTTGAAGACTTCCTTGGTTATTCCAGTCGGTTAGCAGAATATTCTGCGTGAATTTCAAGATAGGTATAGCGGTTATAGGCAGCTTGATTTTCTTCGAAAAAATAAATTAGGAGTGCAAATTTTGGAACATCGCAATGGAGATACGTGGTTTTGCACTTTAGTCTCCCATCGGATGGCCGCATTTAAATGCATGTACCTACACAAAAATAAAATGAGTACCTATGTGAAAATGTCGCATTTCGACGGTGAAAATCGGCAATCACATAACTCGTTTGCGGTGTCTGAAAATCTCCGCCTCTACGTCATTTTTTTAAAGGAGAACAAATTGATATTATTTCTTAAAGTTTTTGCAGAATTTTCTTCGCATTGAGAAGAAAAATCATGACAATTTTAAAGAATTGCCGCTGAGTAGTTTTCCATTTAAAAAATAAAGTATGACAGGAAGTCTGCGACGTCGCAAACCGAGTATGTGATTGCCGACTTTCACCGTCGATTTATGGATACCCTCTGGAAGCGTGTATCAATTGTATCATGCATTTGAAGTCTGCCCTGTATCCTAACAAATCATCGAAATGACGTAAAAAGTTATATAATTCGAAACTCACATTTATGTCGCTCTAAATGCCTTATAATCAAATGCATGTAAAAACCATTTAACCCGGGCCGTACCTATTCAGCACGTTTGGGCCCCTAGGCGCAGCCTGTGGTGCGGGTCCCCAACTTCCCACCTTCATTTGAGGGTGGGGTTTGGTGGTGAACTTCCTTGGTAGAAGAGGGATCCGGGGGACCTCCCTTGGACAAATACTTAAAATCAAACCACTCTTTGCCACAACTAAAAGCATTTTTAACACACATTATGAACGGAAAAAAGAGGAAGATTCAGACCAAAAAATGCACCTCTCTTATTTTTGTTCTTTCTGCAGTTTGCAACAGACGGATTTTCAAGAAATGGAGGAAAACATTTCAACCGCCTATTGATGGATAGCCAACAGTTTGAGAGAGATGAGGGGCAAGAAAAAACGAAATTAAAAAAAAAAAGAGTTATTAATTGCAACACATGTGTTGCATTAGCGAGCACAGGAGAGAAGTTTTTTTGGTAAAATTCGTATTTTAAGTATTGTATTTTCAATAATTCAAGAATATACCTAAATAAAGTAACACTTAAAAATCATATATCGATGGTGTAAGTCCGCAACCACGTACCTCGGTTTGCGACGTGGCAGACTTCCTGTCATTCTTCGTTTTTCAATAGAAAAACTACTCAATGGCAATTCCTTAAACATGTCGTGATTCTTCCTCCCTGTGCGAAGAAAATTCTGCAAAGACTTCAAGGAATGATGTCGATTCGCTCTCCTTTAAAAAAATGAAATAAGAGCGGAGATTTTCAAACACCTCAAACGTGATAAGTGGTTGCGGACTTGCACCGTTGATATGTAAATAATTAATTATGGAAAAAATTGTAAAATGAGATCATCACATTTTATACTTCTTACGGCAATAGTGACGATAAATTTTAGAGGGAAAAAATCGGCAGGAAAAAATATAATTATAAACTTTCAAATCTTTACCGCCTTACCATGGCCGTGAACCGATCCACACCAGTTCAACCGACAAATTATTAAAACCCCAGCATTGATTCGATCTATTCACGAGTTTTTCTATCAATTTACGTTTTTACTTTTCGATAGATTCATTTCGATCGAATCCGTACCCTACGCTTCAAAAGGGTTCATTGATCAAACGAACTTTGCTATGCAATTAGGAACCACAATTTTTGACTTCGTTTACGGACAACGTATGCATCGTTAGTTTCCTTCTGCACACTAAAGTTTTTGCAGATGAGCCAGACATTGTACTCATTGTAGTTCCGAACAGCAAAATGTAGTCCAAATGATCACGCCATTATATTGCTGGACAACGAGGAAGCCTACACGTAAAAGTCGCTTCACTTGCATGCTATCTTATTTAAAATTATTTATAAAAATATGAAAATGAAGAAAAGAAAATTAGTTGGGTTTTAAGTAATGTTTTATCATTTGAAATGATAATACTTAATTCCAACAAATTTTACAAAAACTTCAATATCTTAAGTTGAAAACGACTGACGCCGCAAGTTTGAATAATCGCATCAAACACAGTGCGGCCGGCGCGGCGCAGGACGCATTGTAGCGCCTTACAAGACCACAGGATACTTCATGCATTGCGCGTACAGCTCGGTAAACTTGACGCATAGTATAACGCCTTACAGGTCTGCCGGATACTTCATGCATTGCGCGCATACCACGGTTCGGTATACGCGCTCAAGTCGTATTTTTTTGGCGTCGCGTCGTCGCACCTACCACGGTGTGCACAATTTCTGAACAGTGCATTCCGCGAGCTTGCAATCCTCAGATCACAGGATTGTAGATTTTGCAATCCTGTACGTTTTCCGGTGAAAAAGTAATTTTCCCCGGCCGCTTCGAGGAGCCAGTCCGCTTCTGATCTTAATTGCGGAGATTCAGAAATTCAGACGATGATTAATTTTTTTTCTTCTTTTGATGAAAACAATAAAGAAAATAGAATGAGCGAAATTATCGGGTCGAATTTTTTCTTTTTTTCATTTTGTTTGAAATCAGTTGGGCGCTTCTGACTCTTTGCACGATTTTTACGATGATCGAAGGGAAAATATGTATCTTCATTGCAACGATTCAGAAACTCGAACCACGTAAAATTAGTTTGGGTTTAATAAAAAGAAAAAATGACGAACGAAAATATCGCGTCGAAATTTTCGATGATTTTATTAGAGATCATTCCGGAGAATTCCCGGAAACTCTTCAGGAAAACTGTGCATATATTCTCAAAAGCCCCCGAGATAAAATGAACCATGAGAAGTGGCGTGTAACGTTGCAATCGAAGATACTTAAATACGTTTATTTCTCGTACACCCGTCTGCATTTGAAGTCATTCATCTTTTTAATAACTTGAACATGGATACTCTACGATTTTTTATTATGTTCAAGTAAGTTGCCACTGGAAATAACAAAAACCAAGGTTCAAAGGTTGAGAAAAAATCACTGTTACCATTATTTTTCATTTCAAAGACGAAGAAGCGCTTCTTTGAGACAGCACTCGAGGTATCTGAAGGTACATTAAGTGAAAGTTTCTTCAAGGATAATGGAGGAGCGTTAAAGACCAAATAAATAGAATTAAAATTTGTTTTCAACGATCACAATTTTATTCATTCAAACATTTATTTTAATAAATCATCAGGTATGTTTTCCCCTGATAAAACCTTTCCATCACCGGAAAAATGAGGTTGGTACTAAAAGACAATAAAAAAAATCATCGATCCATACAATTAACGAGAGAGAGCAAGAATCGGAGACAAAGCAATTTTGTACTAGCGTGGGTCTGAATTTAAATTGAAAATCTTCAAGTCAGAGACATCACCATTCAAGTTCAGTAATAGACAAGGGGATAGGGATATACCTAATACGGGAAAAAGGAAGTTTACAGTACCTGCTTGAAGCCTAACAGGAAAATTGGCTCTAAAAACCATGATTTTGCGTGATATGAGCAGTTAATGGAGCAGAGATGCTGTTTATAACACTAAAAATGTCGAATATTGGATTCGTATAGGGGGGGATTAAAATGGCCTTTCTCATGACAAAACAATGCATTTTTTTGCAAAAATGAAGATAAATCAAGTAAAATTTGCTGGCGTAACGAAAGATGACTGGTTCATATTTAAGAAACAAAATAGATTACTTTCTTTGTTTTTTTCGAGCATCATGCGTTAGAGGGGCTCTAATATCAAGCACTGTTCTGCCATGCAAAGGAAAAACGCCATAAAAGCATCTGAATGTTATATTCCTCCTGAAAAAGAATAATTATTCGGGCAAATTATGGACTTTTTCAGAGAAAATTGCAAAACAAATTCGCAGAAAATTTGGAAAAGAAATATTCACAAGTTTTCCAGAAAATGTGTATTTTCTCAAACAAAATTTGAAAACGTTCAAAGGCTCATACAGCGTTCTTCCTTAGCATGGCAGTGTTGTTTGGATCAGCGCATATATGGGGGAAAATTTGAGAATTATTTAGTCAAGAAACTTTCAAGAGAAAAGGGCAATGAAAGGGATATTGAGTGGGTAAAAAAAATTATATAAGTTTGCAACATCTTAGTAGCATATATGGAACGAGGGGCTTTCTTGTAAATAGTGAATCAATGACTTTACAAACAGAGAAACTGCGTACTTCTTAGCTGAATGTGGATCAGTCTAGAGTACCTGTATAGCGAGAGTATGGACAGATCGCTTCATGGAGGGCTTAGGGCCCAAAAGTGCAGCCACCCTTCTAACCAACTTCTAACGCACAAAATTTCACTGCCAGTCTGCAGGTTCCAATTCTAACCAAGATGGCCAAGAATGTACATAAATGAGCGTTCTTCCGCAAAATTGAGTAAATTTATGCAAAAACTGAGTCAAACACGTGCTTAATAAACGACGGTTCGTAACAATAGTATTAGTAAATCGTTCTGAATAATTGAAATTCATAGGTTGGCTGCATTACTGGACCCTAACTTTATCCGCAGAAGCATCGGTGAAGGCCTGATGGATTTTCGGAGTTTCACATATGTCCATACTCTCGCTATACAGGTACTCTAGATCAGTCATGAGAGTTAAGTATTTTCAGACCTCCCTTTGTAACTTGAACAGCTATAATTTATGTCACCCTGTTCAGAGCTGCTCAACAAAAAAAACAGCTGAAACCAGAGCTCTAAAAGTTTCCTCTTACAGAGAGTCGACTAGAAAGAATTGTAAAAATAAATTTACTTTTCAATGTATATGAACTGATAAGTTTACAGACTTGTGATCCTCCTAAATATCATCACAACTTACAGGCATCGAAGTTTCTTGTAGAACTGTGAGGTCTCATTGACTGGAAAATGCAATATGTATCAGTATCCCGTGATTAGGTTTGGATGGACACAGATTTTGAACTCACCCTGAATACTGAGGTAGTCGGAAACGTGGACGGCAAGCTGATTATTGAAATTTTTCCTTCATTCACATGACACAATAAACAGGATTGCCACAGAATATATAGAAAACTAAATTTCCTGGCATTTCTCTGATTTCCCAGACACATTTTCGTAAAATTCTCTGAAAATTGAAGATATGCCAGATAGTTAAAAAGGCATACTTTTAAACAGTTTTCAAGAAAAATTTGTTGTTTGAATCGTCAAACCCATTTTAGGGCGCAAATAAAGGTGACTTCATAATTTTTTCCTGACATTTCCAGATTTTCCATGACTTTTCAGAATTTGTAGAAGCTTCCTGACTTCCCCAGTATTTGCTAACTGTGGCAGTCCTGGTTTTATCATGTCCCATTAATGAAGAAAAACGTTTAATACGCAGCTTGGAAACAATGAAAATTCGGCAAAATATGAGTTTGAGGTACAAGTATAAATACAGTTGTAAAAATATCTTATCATGAGGTTTCAGTTAGAAATAGAACAACTTGAATAAAAATTATTTTTTTAAAAGTTTGCAGATAAAAAATTAACAGAACCAGATTTAAAGGATGATTACAAGAAGCTTGCCATTCCTTAACAATTTACCAGAACTCTTCTGGCTCCTTCTTGTATTCTTAGAGAAGTCACCGATGATAAGGGAGAAACCGTAAATTGCCATCTCTATGACAGAGTCAAATCTCTTCCGATAAGCAAAGGTATTGTCTTCTCTCCCATGCAGATAGGCTTCCCTTATTCTTGCAAATATTTCCTCTTTTAAAATTATAAAAATAAGATAAATAAAAACGACATGAGAAACAACAAAATCTAAGTAATTACCTACCTAATTAAAAGTAACCTAAAGTTAGTTACAGTCACTGTAGCTTACATTAACAAATTAAAAGAAAAGTAATGACATAAAAACAGAAATTAGCTAGGACGGTCAAATCTAAACTCTAAATGAGAGAAGAGAGGACCTTAAATATCTAAAACAATCAAACCAAATAACCTCATTTTTAACGAGATAACAACAGATGCTTCTACAATGATTTCACATTGAAGTCACTCAGTTACATTAAATTTCCGGAGATTGAAATGTTAGTAACCCAAGCGCAGGGGTCACATTGCAATAAAATCTAAATGGATTTTCTGGAAAATCACAGATGCTTAGGCAATTTTGATTATGCTTCAAAGCACATCGCAATTTCAGTTAGAAGTGAAGTTTTTGTTTTAAAAAAAATCGCAGTTGGAGGGCTCTTGAGAGTTACTTGTTAATTGACAATAATAATTGTTCCCCAAAATTTGGATTAAAAAGAGCTAAGAGGGGAAATTAAGAAGCCATAATAATTGTTCAGTACCCAGAATTATGAATCTGGCACATAAGAAATGGATTTCGGCGAGAATATAGAGTTTAAAATTTCCTGAAAATTCCAACAACATCCATACTTATATACGATGAGGCAAGATTTCTCAGATTATTTTTTTTTACTCTGACAGTATTTAAGCCTGTAAAATGTAACATAAGAAACTGCAGTGTTTAGATGTACTTATATTTTTATTTTTTTTTTATTTTATACTTCAGCCTTGTTTTTGAGATTTTGGAAAATTCACTAAATGTAAAAAAAAAGCTCTCAATGGTGATCAGTTCTCCAAAAAAATGCTAAAAATTGGGTGAATTTATACTACGACATTAGTGCATTTAGGTTATACGTCATCTTGATTTTACTGAAAATCAAGTAAAATATGCTTAATTCAAAGACGTAAAAATGGACAGATGATCTGACGATAGTGTCTGCTATCAGTGAGTATGTGACTAAATCCTTGGCAGTACAATGACGTTAATGGTAATTTTCTTCTGCATGTAATGCACCTATAAGTGACAGTTGCAAGTATACTATTAGACAAAGGTGTCTGCCGAAATGTTGGTCCCGATAATCTTTGAGAACTTTTCAAACTACATCAAAAATATTGTACAATACATACACAAAAATAGATCTGAAGATAGAAAATACCATTTTCTAACAATGGTTTCTATTTATTTGTTCAGTTTTAGGAATAAAATTGACTATGTCTTGATAGATCCATCAATACCTTCTAATACTTTCTTTTACAAGCTGTCACATTCAAAATTAAAACTAGATTAAAGAAAAACCAAGTCATTTAATGAGCAATCGATAACAGTAAAAAATATAATACAAAAAGCCTGATCTATCTCACAAAAATATCACTGAGCTACATATCACCCTTCATTTCCACCTTCTTCTGCAACTTAACTATCACTAAAAATAGAAAAGGACGCTTGGTTGGAGCACAATTTTGCCAAACCTTCGTCCTCCTACCAATGGAACTTTTTCTCCATGGGGAAAAAAACTTTTTCAGAGCTTACACCTAGCATTTGAAGTGGACTGGGATGAGCAGAAAGGATCAGGATTTTATGGAAAACAAGGGAATTGAAGAATTCTATGTCTCACAATGAGATTTTTTTTTTAGATTTGCATTTTAGTAAATGACAAAAGGATTGTTTGTTAGTTTCTTTCTGACAAAAAAATTTCACAATATGCAGCGAATATCATTGTGCCTTTCAAAATTCTTAATAACTTGGTTCCCCTTCATTTCAAGGAAGGCAACCACATGAACGGTTGGTTCCCTCTTAGAATCATCACGAGTGAAATCCATTCAGAGAAGAACGAATTATATAGTGATGCTTACGGAGTTTTTCCGAGCAACTAAGGCGCATACCCCTTGTAAACCTTAATACCTGCTTCCTTTCTGTTTTACTTGACCCAATTCAGTTTGACTGATGCGATAATGCAAATTTTCAAGCCTCTGAACTAACTCAAATTGAGCACAAATGCAAAAAAAAAAAAAAAAGCCTGCGGTTATACAATGAAGAAGTTTTACAGCCTCTTCCTGATTTTGTGGTTTAGAATACATACAAATAATTACATGAGCTTCGTCTATCAAAATTTTAGGTGTATTCCTGCAATATAAATAAACCCGAGTATTGACCAAAGGTTGTGGTTTCAAGGGGAGCAATTTGTTTGATAACTATTTGAGAAGGTTCCAAGGAACCAAGGAAAGTAGTACGGTACCCGCTCTTTGAATGCATCTACGACAAGGTTTATAAAGCTGTTACCATAAAAAACTTGAAAATTTATTGCATGGATGTCTTTGTCAGAAGATACGTTTTGCACATATTCCTAGAATGAAGTGTTGGCATCTGATAAAAAGTTTTTGTGATCTGCTCAAGATATGTGAGTGCATAAAAGTTGGTTCCATATTACGATGGGACTACAAAATAGCACATGAGTTTAACACTAGGTTACATTCTGAATAATATGTTGGCTACCTTCTAGTTTAAAGTCATTAAGAACAAGAAACCATCAAAAGTAAAATATATTAGTCTCTCAGCTGGTCAAGCACAGATTTTGTTTTAAAAGAAAACGATGGGTTTGACAAAAGACATTTAGTTACAATGAGATAAGTTAACATACTAGTGATGTGACATTACTTGCTGAACATAATCCTTATAGGTTGGGATGAGGAAGGCAAAAGATTGAGCTCCAACTATTATACTAACTGAACAATTATTTGTATAAAGAGTTAAGAAAAAAAGAGAGAAAGAAGGATAGAGAGAAAAGAAAAACAACTTTGATAATCCACCCAAATTTTTTCAGAAGAGGCAATGCAAAAACTGTGATGGATTCTATCCAAAATTTAGTCTTGATCCCTTATGGCACAGTGAAATTTTGATGAGCAGGTTTTTCCTATAACTCGTACTTTTTCGGTTCTTTCAACTCCTGTGAAAGAGATAAAATAAAATAAAAAGTTTGAATCTTGTGTTGCATTAAGATAAGGTCTGTCAGAAAATTGTAGATTCACTCATCCCAGACGGTTCTCGGTCTTATGTCTAGCATTTTTTCTTTGAATCGGACAGAAAAGCTCACGATGTAACATCGAACAACTGAGCTTTTTTTGCACACAGACCACTCATTGCTGTTTCATGCAACATTGAATAATATAGTATGATTTGGTCTAGGCATTGAATGTCAAAACCATTAAGAAACTTTCTACTTTTAAATGTCTGATTACATCTTATCACGGACAAATTCAAAGAGTAAGAAATGAAGAGAGTGCCAAATCTACAATATCAGCAAGATTTCACTGTGCCACTGAAAAAATATTAAGATTGCAAAGAAAGAAAATAAAAGAAAAACAGTATTTGTTTCCTCGACATAAAAAAGGAAAAATATACCATTTCAATAAAAATTCCCTCTGAAGTAAAAATTCTCTGAATGAAGAAAATTTAAAACACTTTGGTTTACAGTTCCAATTTTATCATTAAGAAAAAAAAAAAAAGATAAACTGATTTAAAATGTAAAAAAAGCTTTAAACATTAATATATACATCCATTAACAAACTTAAAACAGCCTAGAGTGTCTTCTATTATGCTATTAAAATTAACATAGAAAATTCTCCGATGCTATACATAAATATTTTACACAAATTTTTTGATAAAAAAAGAAAAGGAAATTAAATACAAATAGAAAAAATTGAACTTTCAAGGCCAATTTCTAAGTTACTTTTCAAGTTCCTTACCCTTGGAAATTTCTCCAGTTCTGGTGAATTTTGATACAATTTTTTTTTTTTTTTAATATTTTTTTAAGAGAAATGAAGGAAATAGTGAAAGGCAAATTGAAAACTAGTGTCAAAACTGCAGATCCTCCATTCAGTCTCTGAAATATGTATTTAAAATACTCATAGGATGAGAAAATAGAAAACCCTGTCAGCCACTTTGCAACCTTTCAAAATTTCTGTCTCAATGTGTTTTACGGAGGAAAAACCATTCTAGAATTTAAAAAAATTGTCTTTGCAAGAATATTCTTAAAAAATTGTATGCAAAAATATTTGTTGGTTTCCTCTTAGAAAACGGGGGGAAGAAATAGAAAAAAAAGTAGGAGCAGCAATTTTTAAACAGTATTTGAGGTTATACAGGATTTTTTAGTTTCCCATCGAGATAAATTTACTATGAATAAATTAAACAGTATAACTATGATCTGACAGTCTCTTAACACTCAGTTTCTGTTGCAGCAATGTACAAAAAATGCACTTGAGGTGAGTCTGATAAAGAAAAAAAACCAAATCAGACAGAAAAAAATTCCAAGAAAAGCTACAAAGGTCTCCAATATTTAGAACAAAAGGCTCCATTTCTTAATTCAGAGTATTCTAATGAATGTCTCCTCTATCTAATACCCTGACAGCAGCAATCTCACAAAATAATTTAGAAAAATATGATAAACCTTAGAGATTTAGGTTCAATTATTTTTCTTCTTGTCTAAAAATATAAACATCTAGATTCTTTTGTGAAATAGCTATTCTTTCCTATTATTCTTGCCTGTAAATCTAATGAATACATGTATATTCAACAAAGCGCCATTTTCATTATTCAAGTCAAAGTATAGTCAACCGAAAATAAAAGAAACAACAAGAAAACCCTTTCAATCTTAAAAAAAAAAAATTTCATTACTCTATTATCGAAGTGAAGTCCTGATTTTCTTTTCGATCCATACATCGTCTTACAAGAAATGATCATAAAGCACACGCACACTTAAGCAAAAAAAAAAACCTAATATTAAAGCATAAAACTAGATTCAAGAATTTCAAAAAAAAAGAAAAGAAAAATTGACGGTGTTCAATCATCCCAAGCTTTGAGATCAGAAATTTTTTCATCCCTCAACTGTTCAAAATTGGAGTTTATATTTTCGGCAGCCACAAAGCTTAGCTTACATAATGATTTTGCCTTGATTATTCCGATTTTTAAGCACATGCACCCATGCATTTATTTTATGATACTTAGAGGCACTTAATTTTGAAGTGCGTTTCAAAAAAATAATACACTATGGAGTACTTTGACAGTGGAACCTGTTTATAGTAGACCGTGGTCAATTTGCAAAATTGATATGACATTAGAAGAAATACCAACAATGGCAATAACAAATAATAAAGTCCAGCAAACAGTAAAAAAATAGCAGTGCCGAGAGAAAAGGAAAAGAAACAAAAACAAATGTCTAAGCAACTCGAAATTTAGTCCTCGAGTAAAACTGTAACAATCATCAATTAAAACTTTGAGTTGTTCAAGAATGAAACCTAGCAATTAATATTTTCAACGGATCCAGGATCATTTTAGAAAGAACATCATAGCTTGTCAGCGATCCATGATAATTTTTTTCATGTTTAAACATAATCTCATGTATTGAATGTCAATTGATAACATTTCAGGAACACTTTTAGATGACTTTTCATATGTAACTGAAACATTGTGTTAAACAGTGAACCTAGTTTTCATTCGTTTTCGACATCGGAAGGCCAGGGGAGGAAGAGTGAGAGGAATGCAATTCCCTGTTTTCTTCTGTATTTTTTTCACTCCCTCAGCTGCTCAATATTAAAACCTGCCTCTAGCAGAAATACTTTCCAGTCCTATGAGATTCATATAGAAGCAGGTTCCACTGTGTCATACTCAAGAGGCTTATTAATGAAAAGGGAAAAAATTAATACAGACAAAATCAAATGAATACATTTTCACATAAAAAAGGAAAAGCCAGGGAGACCCTTCTTTCCTGAGTAACAGTATTTTACGTAAAGAGAAGCTGCACTCTGTGTTAACATAAAATAAAAGTAGATGTGCTGTTTTTCTGAGTTCTTAGTGGTTTCGGACTTTTGCTACTTTGTGGTCTCTTTAAATCATCAATAATTTTAATCATCGTGGTATTAAAATTCAACGAAAAATAAAACAAAAGAAGATAGAAAAGACGGAAAATGTTTAAATGATTCTTCGCTGTCTATTAGGTTTCCTTCCTTGATGATAAAAAGGGTTTCCATCTGAGCTGCTTTTGAAAATTCTGAACTTCTTCATTCATTGCCTGATGCAAACAATTAACACGATGTTTTACAAATTCATAATTCGTGCTCAGAACATGGTATATTAAAATAGGATTTGTAATAAACAGATTTAACAGAATAAAATAAAATAAAATCAGACAACAGCATAGCTGCATTCAAGAATTCAGCTACATATTTTCATCCTTGAAATAAGGAGAGAAACTAGAGGGAAAATTGACAAAAAAATAGGTTTGTCAAAATATGACAAAATAAATAATATTAAAAAGGAGGGGAGGGGGACAGAAAAATTAATACTTAATCATACTTGGGGAGGATTGGATTTATGATCGTGATCAATGCTGCCATGCTAAGTAAAAACGACGTAAGAACCTTCAGGCTTTGCCAAATGTCATTTAATAAAATACGCATTGATTGGGAAAGTTGTAAATATTCCTCTTTCAATTATTCAAGAAATATTGTTTGCAATTTAACACAAAATAGTTGAAAATTTTAAGGATAAATATGTGTAACTTTCGTCCGTAATAGTTTTTTTATTAGAGGAAATGGCAACATTCGAATGTTTGTACGGCACTTTTTCTCAGCATGGCAGAATGAGGGAAGCACTGTAGGAATGATTTGTTCCTTGAATTTTGTCATGCATTATACTTTTGACACAACTGACTAGTATGCAGATTGAACAGATCATCAATCAAATCAACCACTGATTTCATCAGTCAACGAAAAAAAAAAAAATAAATAAAAGGCAGAGAACAAAAGTTGAGATGAGAAAACAAGTTAAGTACAAATTAAAGCTAAACTATAAATAGCTAAAAACAAAAAAAAATCACAAGAGAGGATGAATTAACTGGAGGGATACTTAACTTTTATCTATCATCCGATAGATATACCGAGGATCTTTTTGGTAGAAAAGTTTTAGTTCATCAACTATGCTTCTGAATTTGGAGATTTCTTCATCATCAGTCTCTTTCAGAGACAGTTCTTTTGAACCAAGACTGTAAAAACAGAGGATAGAAGGTATAATTACTGTATTTAAGGTTCATTGCCTTACAAAATATGAATGACTATGTTACGACACATTTTTACAAAAGACAAAAGAAACAAGACAAAAAAAAAAAAACAAAAAATACCATGTTGTTTTTTTTTGGAGGGGTGGTGTAACAATTGCAACTGCCCTGTGACAGTGTGGAATATTCCTATTTTAGTTTAGTGTCACTGACTGATAGTAGGCAGGCCTCATTTTAATAAAAACAATTTTTGCACAACTTTTTGATACTTCCGTAATATTTTGTTCTGTGACATTCTAAAACAATCAGAACATGCTCTAATAGGTTCTAGGAGTTGTTACCCATTAATATGGAACTCCTAATTTTGGTTCTCTTGAATGCATTATCATTGATTGTGAAAAAGTAACAGTAAGTCTTAAACATGTTTCAACCTGGAGTTGTGTCCCAGATAGTGGTCGGATAAGGCCGAAACACATCAATTTAACAAAAAGTCAACAAATCAGACTAGTGAGAAAATGTTTTTAAATATTTCTGATCATAATGACTCTAGTCCGGTACTTTCAAAATTTTAAATTAAGTTTCTACGGTCACTTCAGACAAAATTCATCTGAAATAACAGAATTGTGTTTTCTGCCACTTGACAACCTGTTACTATAGAAAACTTGCTGAGTTCACTTCAAAACCAGGATGAAAAGATTTGTTTGATTTCAAAATTCCCTAGGAAATTAAACTTTTATTGAAATAAGTTCCATTTTTAAAATTTTGGCTGGGAGCCAAAGTTTTATGAGATGAATGCTGATGGTAGAAAATTCACAGAGTAACAAGATCTTTAGGAAGATAAATAAATAGGTACTAAGAAATACATACTGATGAAGTGCAGCTATCAACAGCTGAAAATGATCAGGGATGGTGTAAACTGTGTGCGGATTCAAGCTTGTGAATCTAGAGCCTTCTGGTGGAAAACCCTCCAACCTATAGAAAGAAATGAAAGAGAGACAGTGGTGAGAATAGGAAAATTAAAATCATTCTACAAATATGGTAAGATACTGATTGAACAATTAATCTCAGTGAAAGGTAGGGCTGTGCGAATAGTGAATTTTCCAAACGAAGCGAATAGCGAATAATTTTGGCAAATATTCGCGAATAGCGAAGCGAATAACGAATAATTTAAGTCAATTATTCACAGCTACGAATAGTAAAACGAATAATTGGAAATTACTTTTTCAAGTGTGAAAATTCGCGAATATTACCAAAGTCGACAAAAAAATGTGATTAATTTTTTAAGAATTTTCCATTTGCTCATACGCCTGCACAGAAAACAATGAAATGCTATGATAGTAGCCTAGACTCTTAAGAATTTGTTTGAAGATCCCTGGATGCTGGCTTGACTGTCCTTGCAGTTACGTATGCATTTCCAGGATTTGAAGGTTACTGCGCAGGCAGTCAAGCAAGTATCGAAGGATCACTAGGCACATTTTAGTATTTTATTTTTTTCGGTGTAAATAAAAATGTGTTTATGAACTTTTTTTTTCTATTTCAGACATTTCTGTGTCTTTCAATCCTTAATTTGGGCTCTTTGCTTATTCCTCCAATCGCAATCGCGCTAGCTGTTTGTAAAATCGGCAAAGTAGGTAAAGATCAAAGGAGATCCGCCGTTCGCGATGTCTCGGGTGGAAGCGGAAGCCTTCCGCAGGTCCTCGCAACGTTTCACGATTGCCACTCGGGAATTCGTCATTTTTGATGGCGCGAATATTTGAAAATTCATTCCTCAAGACGGCGCGAATATTTGGAAATGTCAGTTCAAAAATTCACTATTCGCGACGACGCGATTATTCGCAATTTGCGAGTAGTGCGCGAGGCAGGCGCAAATAGTCGGAGTTGCGAATATTCGCACAGCCCTAGTGAAAGGAACATAATGTTAAAATGAGGAAATATATACCTTTATAGCTGTAATTTGAATTTTTTTTCACATTGCATTTTTACATAGGTATTTCAAGGAGTAACCATTTTGGCAATAATTTTTGAACAGTTAAAGATAAAGCTGTGATTTCACCGTAATCTGTATTTGATTAGGTGGAGTAAAAACGTTTTTCAAATAGGTTTTTTTTTTCTCTCTCTAATTGCTAGTTAAAACTTTTTAGATTTTTAAGGTTTTTTTTCAGAACAACTATAGTGCTGAGGGCAATCCTCAGATGACGACATTAATTGCAGCATCTTGAGGCAAACTGCATTCAGTCCCTAAAACTAACTTTTTTATAACCGCAAAAAACTGTCACATCGACATTTAACAGAGTTTCTGCCGCATCTTTTGTCTGACTCAAAAGAAAGTTGAAGAAACCTGTCCAAATCAGAATGTATGCAAAAAATAAGAAAACTGCATGTTGGAGGAGAGTTTTCAAGAAAATTCAATTTCCTCTTCAATTCCACAAAATCAGAGAAGTAAGTTTAATGACCGACATTGCAATCAAGTGATTTGATGCAAGTTAAATAAAATAACAGAAAATTGGCATCTGAAAGGAATGAACTGAGTCCTCGCCAGAGTTGCCATAATTACTTCATCTTCAAATTCTCTGACTTTAAAATTTTCTAATTACCTGACCTTCACACAAAATTTCCACTTTTTTTTTTTTTTTTTTAGCAAACTTTTGCAAAACTTTGGACTATGAAAAAAAGACATTCCGTAGCTGGTTAGGAGATGAGAAGCCTTAAAAATAACCAGAAAGAGTAAACAGTTGTAAGATCAGTGATATGTTTTGAAGTTCAGTGAATGTGCCAGAAATTCCCTGAATTTTCCAGGTTTTCCAGGCTACCAACAAACCTTGCCTCAAAGACCTGGGAGAGGGATAGGTGGTGCTCCCTGCGATACCCTTTTTTTTATTTTTCGATGCGAGTGTCAGATATTGGTGAATTATAATTTTCAAGCTGATTTTTTCAATGAGGCAAAGCCATTCTTTCTCCGATTGGAGTGGTCATTCAGATTCAGCCTCAAAATATTATGAAAATCTATCCCTAACCTCTAAATTGGAATTTAAGTTTGCTTCATGAGGCCTCAATCACCTTACAACATAAATATTAATTTTTATTTAACAGCTTGATGATAATGAAAAGAATTTAATTTAATATATAAAAATAAAATTTTAAAATTCTATGACAGAGGATGTATTTAAAACGTAGATTTCGACTAACCTTGTGATGAAAACTCGCTTGTAAGAATTGGTTATTGTGTTTGCAACGATGTACTTGAGAGCGAAAATAAAAATGTTGTCAAAACATTCTGGATGTCTGTAGCGATACTTGACAACAGATGAATGCTGCAGAGATGTCTCAACCAGCTGCGCCATTTCAGAACAAACAACAACAATTCTCACGGACGGATCACTGGCCAGACCGATAACCCAGTCATAGGTCGATTCAGCAACTTTTTCCCACTGGTTAGGATCCCAGCAGTCATACACCTGTGAACCACCAAGGAATTAGTAAATCCAGTTCAACTATAGTGAAGGTTTAAAATATGAATACTGGAATTTTTAGTCTGAGCGTCAAAGTGAAATATGCTCAAACATTTCACTAATCAAGTTCTCAATTCACATCTGCAACTATGAACATTCCTTCATTTGAGATGCTTTAGGCAACTCAATGGCTCCACTTACACCTACAAATAGTAAGTTGCGAAAAGGGAACAAGAACCAATAACAAACAGCAGTAATTGTGATCTAACTACTGTCTATGATCCCTACTCGCAGCTTTCAACTTGCAAGTGATAAGTGATTTCTTAAAATACTATAAAGTAGAATAGAGCAGAAGCATCGAAATGTTTTTTTTATCTGTTTTGAGATGTCATGAGAGAACTGCCGAGCAGCCTCATTGCTTCCTGTGGCATTTGCAATATTTGAACTTTATCATCTTGCGTTAGGGGCAGATATACCTAAAGAATGTTTTCAGGCACATGGAGCGCCTTATAAAGAGAACGTGTTGAGAATTCTAATAAATAGATTTTTCCAAATATATTATATACATTATTACTGATTTATTTCATATTAACTCCTGTTCTTTCAACATTCTAAGGAAGCAGGTTGCATTAGGACTTGAATCTTAAAATTGAGAGAAAAAAAAATTACTTGAAAGTTCCTTACCTCACATTTGGCAACATTTTTCAACACATTTCTGAAGATGACCATTGCATCCATGAAAAGCTGGCAATCTCTGGCGTAAATCAATAAAATGGTCGGTTGGAGTGTGAAAATAGGTTCAATTTTGTCTGGTGTGGGTGTAAAAGAAACAGTGTACTGCGAATCATAAGCGCTATTATTCTTGAGTAAGAACAGTTTGTTGACATTGCGCCATAACAACCGATTAGTTGACCACGCTCCGAAGAATACGACGAGACAAATGAAGAATACAACGCCCATGAATAGCAGAATGTAAGGAAAAGTGACAGATTTTATGGATTCCGGGATGTCTACTGTTTGCACTGTATCGGATTCAACGGCAGCTGAAAAAAGTAAATCATCATGAATTTGTGAATATTTACGAAGGTTCAAAACATGGCACAACTTATTCTGCTAGGATAGAAAGCTTGCAAACTGAACTCTGCATTGACTTGATGGCAACACTAGTTCTGGCCAAAAGAGGGAATGAAATACCTTACTGCAATACACAGTAACCCTAAAACCAGCTACTCCTATGAATGCTTCAAAGCTTAAATTTTAGGAAAAATCACATCGCTGGAATATCAGATCAGATGCCCATACTTGTAATGGCTGACCGCCTTGCTTCACAAATAAAATCATAAATTAGTAATTACTTTACAAAATTACTCCACACAAATTGTTCGTAAATTTGAATTGTAATATTTTTTTAATGTCTTCATATGCATAGAAAATACATTCCTGGAGTGTAGTATTCATTTGCAATGTAAAGGGAAAAATATTTCTGGACTTTGTACAGAAATTTCTATGATATCATGTTAAATTTTCGCCAAAGAAAAGGGGTACATTGGTTACACACTTTACTCACATACCTGTACTAGTATTACTCAAATTGGGTTCCACTGTGAAGGTTGATTGTCACATGATAAAGACTTATTTTTTTTAGAGGACTAAAATAAATTTAGAGTAAAATCTTACTAAATTGATGATGCCATGAGCATGGCTCTGAGTGACTGATGTTGAAAGACCATAGTGTGTTGGAGAAACATCTTTCATCCCATAAGTCAACTCTCACACAATAGCGGCCGGGTTGTATTCCGTAAAACTCACACTCCAGTCTATGGCGATCCTGTAATAGATAGAAAGCATATTAAGGATAAATTACTCTATCTGAGCAAAGAATTTATGTGTATGAGCCCCTTAGGACTTTTGTATTAATTTCAATCCTCTAAAGAAGTAATTATCAGAAAGCACTAGAGGCGAATCGCCTCTGATATTAGAAATTTACTTGATACCAAGTGAAGCTGGAGCAGCTTGTAGCTATCTTCTTTTGCCCTTCTGTACATCTTCCGTTAGTCAGCTTTGAAATTATGATCAAGTCACTTATGGTTAAACTTATTGTTTAGGGGGCATCAGATGCTTCCTAACTGGACTTAATGTTACGACGATAAACAATGCCATATTTTGTTAAAATGAAGAGAGACTTGTTCCATTCAATACTTACTGAGTCCATCCGGCAGCCTGATTGTTGTTTTTTTTGTTTGTCGGGTGGAAATGGATGACATAGGTTAAATGGCAAAGCGTGATTGGTCGGCTATGTCTTATCGTTGCTTTGTCATTTGGAATGGACGACAAACTAAAAGCACCTCTTGAGTATCCTACAGTATGTCGTCCATTCCACTCGACAAAGCAACGATAAGACATAGCCGACCAATCTTGCTTCGCCATTTAACCTATGTCGTCCATTTCCACCCGACAAACAAAAAATTTCAACAATCAGGCTGCTGTCAAGCCTCGGTATAGCTTGATTAAGGCTCTTAGCTCCAAAAGAAAACACTCTTAAAGTCTGGCACTGACATTGATACGATACATGGTTGGCTGATTGAACAGATGCTGAGCTTTGCCAAAACAAGTGTGACTGATAAGAGTAACGGAGCCTAACATCACTGTGTAGGACGGCAGGGTTCTCGTTGATTCACTGGGTCTCGCAATAGCGTCTCACTAGTCAGAGAAGCCATACTTCTACTACCACAAAGATTACCCATTAGATATCTTGTACACTTCAGCACATTCTACGCACCTGAACCTATCTTGTCCATCTGTTGAGAATTTTTTAAGTAAATTGAAAAATTTTAGCACTTAGAAAACTTACCACAATAGAGCAACCAGCAAAGTTTTTCTTTGACACTCCTTTCGTCTCACATTCTGTAACGCCTTGAGAATTTGACTGAAAAAAAGGAATGAAAATAAAAATGTAAACGAATACATACACAAGATGGTCACATAGTGTTAGGTCCACACTATTTTACAAGGAAAACACGGCCCAAAAATAAACAAAAATATTCTTGTTTCAGATAAATAAATTCGTTATCCGACTGGAGAGAAAAAAAAACAAAAAAACACGGGTGGCAAATCTAAATAGGTTTTATTATTGGCTTCTTCTAATTTTTAGAAATAAGGAAGAACTCTGATTTCTTTCCTTGACTAACATTGATTTTCAATGCATGATAATAGCACATGGTTTATAAGATGCGATTGGTCTGCAAAAGAATCTTCAGAATTAAAAACTTGTCGATTTTATCTTGCTCATATGAGTGCCTGATGCTTGACAGGAGCTAACAGATAAAGAGTGAACGAAGGCAATCAGTTACAAGTTACTTCTTCAAAATTAGACCAAAACACAATGGTTGAAATAGTTAATTTGGAATTCAACTTTAAAGCATATTCATGGGTGTACTTGACATACCGCAACATGATTAAATTTCCTGACTTTCTCAGGTTTTCCTTAATGTTTCAAGAACTTTTCACCTTGTTGTATAATTACCTGATAGAGAGTAGAGCCTCAATTTATTGGTTAGCACTCAGTCAGTCAGGTCAGTAATTTGCTTTGGATTTTGGGTTGGTTATTCACACTGTCTAAATGTTTGCACAACTCTAAACCGGCCGTAATAAGGACATATTTATGCTAAAAGAAACTAAAAGCATAGGGTTTATGTGAAACATAGTTATTTTTAGCATAAGTACATACCTATGTAAATCAGTTTAAGGCAAAAGAATTCATTTCCTGATTTTTTTTTTTTTAAACGCCAAGTAATTTTTTTTTATCTAATAAGAAATATATATTACCCATAGAATGAGACAGTTAGACTGTTGTACTCCGGTCTTATAGCACATCGTTATTTCGCTATGAGGGTCAACATGACTGAGCAAGAGGAATGACATGTAGAGTTGCTCTGAATCAAAGAAGGAACTTTCAAAGTAGGCATTGGCAATGAGTTTAGGTCCACGATCATCACCACTGAAAACAAAAAAAAAACTTTAATGAACACACAGATATGATGGAATTACTATGATAGATTATGATAGAATCCACTGTAATTAGGTAATCTTCATCGATGGGTCTGTCGCAAGAAGTGAGACTTTACGAATTATTGATGCGGGTGTTATGAAGTAAATCTTGTAAGAGGGACAATGGTTCCACTTAAAAAGCACAGAATTGTTTGCTAAGCTTGGTAAAATATTGTAAATGCTACGTAGAGAACTCTTGCAGACATAAATCCTTCATTTGACAAAATCAAAAAGAGGATAGAAAAAAATAAATAAATACCTAGAACTGCAACTGCTTTACAGATTTATCCTTTTTCAATTCTGAAATCAAAAGATAATGATATGTAAACTTACTCTGCAATATACTTCGTTTTGATAACAGGAACTTCATACTGAGACACTTTCTTCTTCGAATACTTGGTATTCATGTAACTGGGAGGTGTGACGATAGCCTTTAGAGAATTTTCACCAGCAAAAGGCGTGATCCATAACTGATAGCATCCAGAGAATATGTAGCGGAAAGTGACCCGTATTTCCTGAAATCATACCATGTTAAGTAATTATTGTCATGAAATATTAGGTTTATGTAATAACTTGCCTCTTATTCTGCCTTCTTGCCAAAATTCTGTTGAGAAAGAAAGTAACCAAGTTTAGAAAATTAGAAAAGATTCATCAAGAGTTGAGATAGGATTCCTTTTATGAGAGTTTTGAGTAAAAAAAGAGCTTTGAAAGAGAATCGTTGGATTGCAAATCCTTTGTAATTTTATTTAAGAGGCAGCAAGGGAAATATTCAATTATGCTCGAGTTTATAACAGATAACTAAATAAAATTACTTCTTCACAGGTCGTAGAACAATTTTTTTGAGAGCAGTCTTCATAAGTGAGCAGTACTGATTTGGAGGAGTGAACATTAGTGCTGACGGCAGGGAGCACAGCTTTCTTGCACTGTTCAGAGTTAGTGACGGAGTCATCGATGCGAAGTTTCAGTTCAAGACTGGTAAAGTTGCAGCAAGCAGGGGGTACACTGAATACTGATTCAATGATTCCCTCGTAGCCAAGAAGGTTCAATTGAGCAGATTTCAATTTCTTGTACATGCAGACAGATTCAGGTCCTACACATAGAGAAAAAAAAAAATGTGTTAACAATAATGATCAAGCCAAAACATGAAAAATTAATGGGTAAAAATATTTAAAAGAGCGTGTGAAGGGACCAAAATTGGACCACGTTTAGCAGAAAGGAACCAAGCCACATTAGCTGTTGCCAAAATTAATTGGGCAACTTAATTTTTAAAAGAGAACGTTTGTGCGAATTCTTCTGAAAATTTTAAGGAAATTGCTTTGAACTATGCAGAAAGTTCACTGAACTTTGCACAAAAATCAGCACTACCCTTTTCATGTAAAAAATTAAATCGCCCAATTGAATTTGGCAATAGCTAATGTAGCTTAGATCCTTTCTGCTTAACGCAGACCGAATCAAGATTGGAACAAGTTCCGATTTGATTGATAGACCTATGCAATTTATTGAAAAATAACCAGAGTAAAAGTTGTGATGCATTGCAATAATTAAGGGTCACTACACTATCAATGTTGATTCTTCAAGATATGTACTACGTTTTACAATAGGTAGTAACCGTTCTGGCTAATTTCTCAGAAGCACCTAGGTATCTGCGTTGGGAAATAGGTGGCTTATAGGTTGCGTCTAAAATAAGCCAGAAATAACTGTTTCCAATGGCAAAAAGAAGTCCATATTATTGGTGGGAAAATTGTGATTAACCGCGAGACATTTGCAGATTCATCAAAGTTGAAGTCAAATTTTAACAACCGGAAAAAAGTCCAATTTAATCCTCCGGTCCATTCCATCAAAAAACGCATTTTTGCAGATCAGGCATTTTTCCGCCCATTTAAACCAATGTAATTTTGCCCGTAGTTTTGATCCCGAGCATCAGCTAAAAGAGCTTCAAATTGGCTTAAATTTTATACAGCCTATTATTTTCATATGCCGGGTGGCATCGATTGCCACCCGGACCTCGTCGATTTTCCGAAATTACGAAAATAAGCCGCACCCTACTGTAGGCTCCTCTACTGGAGTAAAAGCCACTAAAATAAAAAGAAGAAAAAGAGGAAATTTGGAGATGGATTTAACAAACAAAGTTGAACAAAAATGCACTAGAAATGGGGAAAGAAAAGAATGCGTAGATGTCACATCAACCTGAATGAATCAATCAGCAGTTGGCGAAAGGGTTAAATAGACTTTTAACACAATCTACACTGCGTGGTGGTACTGACTTAAGGCGGGAGAGGTGAGACAGTTAGGAGGGTAAGGCGCGCCTTCACTTGAGTTAATACAGCCTGGCATACATGTGGTACAGTGTGACATCCATTGTGAGAGTACAGCTGCGCGTCCGTTTGGCCCCGAAGTGCCTCTTATTCCTCCGATATTTCAGTACTACATGCAATCTAAGCTGCCTACCTATCGTCTCCCCAAGAGATTCTGATGCGCAGTATAGATTGTGTCATCACACAATGCATGGTGTGATGCATCTATGATTGGTTGTCACATAAATTTATGTTGAACGGTACTACTTTTCGATGTGACATTCATCCATTCTCTTCTTTCCCAGACAGAGGTTGCATCAAATTTGGACAGTGAAGAGGTTTGAAGTTTAATCCCTCCATAAAACTCAATGTTGAGAGCAAAAAATAGCAATTATTTTCAATTTATATGTTCAAAGTATTTTTTCTCAACTGTAAATTTTGACAAGAGAAATTTGACTACTGATTAATTCTACAATATTAACAACTCATTCAACTTGATGCTTTTCTGTTGAATTTGGCCCAAGTGGCAGAATACATTCTTTCAGTGGCTCACCTTTAGATCCAGAGGACGATAATTGAGACTTGTCATTGTAGCATGCATGAACTTTCAGCGGCTGTGGCAGTAATTTCTGTAGAAACATGGAAAAAAAATTAGGTTTCTGATTGAATAAATAAGCTTCTCGTAAAGCTAAAGAAGAAAAGCAAGTAAGTGATCATTAGTAAACTTTCATGAAGTTAGAAAACAAATTTCAAAACAATTATTCGGGCAGGGAGGTGGGTTGGTTTACTTAGGGGTGTCGTCAGCTAAGTTGACACTCGTTTACATTCCACTTGCAAGCAAATGCAATGCAATCGTCCAAAAGTGATAGAGGATTGACCGCAGTCTGGTTGTGAGCATAGTCTATCCTTGATTCCTATTGAACGGCCGCGTTGCGATCGCTTGCAAACAGAATGTAAACAAGTGCCAGCTTAGCTGACACCTCCAGAAGATTTGTTACAGAGAAATCTTCACCATGAACAAGTTAAGAAGTATACATATTTTGTCATTATTGGCATGGAGGAGAGCTAGCTGTGAATCAATGCTCCTGTTCTTATCAATTTATTGGAATTGAAACAATTGGGTACTGATAAGAATTAGGCCATCTTCATTCTCCATCCAAAGTAGAGCAGAAAATTGATCCTAATACAGTGCAGTAATTGCAATTAACCAGAATTTATGCATTTAAAAATGCCTCCATTCGCAAATAAGCAGTGCAAACCAATACTATTGCTAAAATATAAAACTTGGTCAAAACTGCTCTACCGATCCAATAATAACATCTCGTGCCTTGCCCTAAAAATTTACGGACATGTGTTTGAACAGAGAAGTGTGATAGGAGTGGAGTAACAGAAACGTGAAGCCAAAAGATTTACAAGTCATTTTAGGGAGATCCCTTAATCTTGAGGCGTATTTAAGTTTCGGGAAAAGGTTGATTTCAAGAAGGTTACATATTTTTTAAATGATGCTCTAACCTCCAAAATTGACTTCCTGCTCTGGAGTCAATAATACATAGATGTTTTCCTAATAAGACGTACATTCATTCAAGATAGCATTCGGTAGAAAGCTTCATGCTCTGAGAAAACAAAACAGCAAATGAGGAAGGTGGATTCGACCCTCCGGGAGGATACATAAATAAATTAAGTCTCCTGCAATAAGATGGCCTAGGGGCATATCAAAGATGTGAGATGTGCCCAAGAAGAATGTCAGACTTGAGCTGAAAAATGGAAGATGTGTTGGAAAAAGAGCAAGAATCACTTACGGCTGATTGAGGAAACTTGGTGGCTAAAGAGTAATAGGCATCACTTAAAGGTAGATTACTAAGATGGGCAATCGTCAAAAGAAGAAAAGAAAGCGAGGAACTAGACATTGAGGCTTTCATGATACATCAGGTCGGATTCATGGCCAACAGGTGAAAAACAACACTTATTAGGGTAGATAGAGGGTACCGATTACAACTAAATTACAAATAAATCTTGCGAAGCTACGCATAAACTTAATTCACAAATATAAATTACTAAAAAAAACTCATTGGTCCCTTAGGGACGACTAGGGACGACGTAACACTATCACGACTATCACCTGCAATTCATAGAAAAAACTAAAGGTAGTTGCCGTTTCAGTTTTGGCGGCCATCTTCATGACGTAGAGAGGTACAACCAATCGGAGAGAAGAAGAAGATATCAACAACGCAGTATTATCAGCAAGCGTACGTCACTGAGGTACGTCAAGCTTCACGTATCGTATGTATTAGCTATGTTTATGCGAGCCTCTTAACCTAACTTCAATCGAAACCTGAGTTTGAAACCAAGGTTCAAATCACGGCATAAACGATACGGAACTAACGAAATGTAGGTTTCCGAAATTTGTGTTTGAAACCTTATTTTACACTAAAGACTAGGTTTTCGCACTCCGCATAAACGAACCGGAGGTTGAAATTAGTTGAAATTCGACTTCAAATGCGATTTTCAG